>CAJVRI010000910.1:600000-1162031 GCA_911649635.1 Poeciliopsis gracilis | reverse complement strand
AAATAAGTCAAAAATGCACCACATTGTAATTTTCAGCAAAAATCTTCAATTTCCAGCTTTATAAGCTTAGAAACATGATAGAACTACTGAGAAGCAGTATATTTTGGTGGTTTGAACAGTTCCTGAGTTTTCCTGCCTCTGTTATGCATCCATGCAGAAACAGGAGAGAACCTACTGCTGTTGAGGGGCAAAACACACAGTGAGGGGGATCCTGGCCGCTTAATATACATTATTTAGATGATGAAACAGTTGTCCGTTTTGTATGTACATCTGCGGAACATTGTTGTTGCTGAATTCTGTTTGAAAGCCAGCAACCAGTGGTCAGCCAGATGACCACTAGAAACGGGTCTATGAAGTCTGAATTTCAGCCGGAGAAAGTCAGAGCTTGCTGAGATATTGCAAGCTCCCTCCAATATGGCCGCCGCACACGGAACACATCGCTAAAGTAAATTGTGAATGGCAAAATCTTTACAAAGCATAAATATAAGTCGTTGCGTCTGGTTAGAGACGCTCCACGACTGATGCTTGCAGCATCAAAAGGCCACAGTTACATTGGCTGTCCTGCTATATCAGTCTGATGGAAAAGTTTATGGTGTGGAAACATTAACAATTGTTAGCAAATGTCAACAGCGGCTCCCCTCCCTGCACAGTTTCTCTCTCGTGGCCTTTAGTTTTCCATCGCCTCTGATGCCGAGCGAGTGAATAAATATTAGACTGTGTTCTGCCTCATACATACATTAACATTTCACAACTATTCATGGAAACTCGAACTAAACCTACTATAGTCATTAGTGTATTTTTTTTTCTAGCTTTGTTATCTTTCTGTTTGTTTTAGAGCTTAAACTCGCTTTATGTTCTGTCGCTGGAGCTTCTGTTTAGGGGCTTGTGGAGAGACGTTACAATTTTTTTTAATATCACATTATTTCAAGCTAAAAGTGATGGGGTGAAAAACAATGTCTTAAAAAAAACGGATCCATATCGTAGGCGATTCTGGAACTTCCTGCAGAATTTGACCTTTTGACGTTGCATACATTTGCTGCGTAATTAAACTCATGAGTCACGATCTTGCATTTCGTAAGAGACGGTCGGGCCGTGAGCATCTTTCACCTTTATAGCCACCGTGTCACACAGCTCCTCATTTGAATTCCATTAGCCGGCTCTTGGGCTGGATGTTTTGCTGATAAGCAGCAGGGAAACGGGCCGGCAGCTGTCAAAGAGCAAAATACAATCCAAGACAAAATTCACATTTTTTAAAAGAGAACTATTGATATCTGATTAAATTAAATGCAAAACATTGTTTATTGATCCCCAAGGGGAAAGTCATATCTTGTCCACGTTTTCTTGAGTTGCTGTAGGATCTCCTGTAGCAGTCTGTGTGACAGCGGTTCTGAAGAAGCCTCTCACTGAAGTCGCTCTGTTGCTTTTTAACAGCACAATGAAAAGGGTTTTTTTAGGGTAGGTCTCCACTTTCTAAAGAATCATCACCTCTTCACATCATCACCTCTACAGTCGACCTCGGCTTAGAACCAACTTTCTTTGCCAGATTTTTAAACTTTTCATTCTGACTGACGACGTCAGCCTCCGTTCTGAATTTACCCCCAAAACCCTCTACTGGGTTGAGATCAAATGCCCTACATCAAACTCGCTCTTCTGTGTCCAGTCGTTTGAGACTGAAGGGGCCATCCTCGTTTTTATTTTTTGTACAAACGTATTTGTATGTCGAACAAATTTAAAATTTAGTTTCACGTACAAACTCATAAAATGATACGTTGTGTCACCTTTAAGATACTCAACAGTACCATCTGAATTTCTATTTAAATTCAGATAGTACGTAACACTTTCCAGCTGCTTGTATTGGTTCTAAAACATTAATTTATGTCGCAGGTATGCGACTTGTACTTAGAATAATCCTATCTTGGTTTGGACGTTATCGGTTTTGAGATTTTCATAGCGCAGAAAAAAAGACTCACATTCTGTTCCATGTCTTCCATTAAACAAAAGCATTTCTCCCAACAGCCGGTCGCCCGTCTCCTCTCCGCCATAATTGGGCTTCGTGATTGTTAGCTGTCTGAGACTTGAGTCATCATGAAGCTCTTTTTCTTTTCCCTTTTGAAAAAATAAAAATAAAAATAAAAAAAATCACTCCATTTTGTGTGTGAAAGAATGCCAACCACTTTTCTTGTCACATAAACAGTTTCTTTTGTGTGCGCCTCTCATAACGTGCAGTAATACCCAGTTTATTATGTTTGCAAGAACATGATTGGGAAGAAAAATCCAACAGCGCCTGCTTGGCGTTATTAGAGGTCTGTTGTCTGTGACAAAGGAGGCTGACAAAATTTTGACGCTTCATTTGTCTTTCTGATTTGGACTGCTGTCCTCAGTGCTTGTCGAGGACGATCGCTTTCTTCCTGTTCCTTTTTTACTACAATAATTAAGACTTCAAACTAAACGCTTTCTGAATGTCTTGCAGAATAAAACACCGGAACTTCACATGACTTTTCTAGATGATTGCATGTTGCAAATGTGATGACACCAGAAAGACAGGAGACAATAACTGCAGCAAAATTTGGAACATGTGAAAAACGTGTTTTACATCTGGGAACGTTTTAAGATTGTAAATATTTCTTGGTCGAAGGTTGTTTTTTATTTTGTTCACATGTTAATACAGTTTCCACATATGACAATGAAGTTTTTTCACTATTGTGTGATATGGAGTTTCACATGTATTGTGGACATTGTGTTGTACACATGTGGCAAAACGGTTCACATGAGTGAAAATTTCAACAGTTAAACATGTTGTGACATATGGGAAACATGTGAAACACGTGAGAAAATGTTTCATGAGTGGGGATTTGCCATATGTTTGACATGCTACTCTAAAATACAATTCCACATGTCAACCAAGAGTTCAGATGTTATAAAACCCATGTACATATGAAAAACATTTCACACATTTAGGTTTCTCTGATGTTTTCCACGTTACAAGAACATAATTTCAATGTGTGAAAGATGAGACATTTCACATATGTAGGAATTTACCATGCATTTCACATATTCCTAGACCATTTAATTCCGCATGTCAACCAAGTGTTGACATGCTGCAGCAAATAAATTCTGCATGTGAAACGACGATGGAAACATGTCACATTTTTCCAGTGTATTTCACATGTTAATAAAGATAAATTCTACGTGTGAAACGTGAGAATATATTCCACGTTTTCCAGTGTTTCACAATGTAATTCTGTATGCGTCAGCGAAGTGTTCACATGTTGCTTCACCATAAATACTGCTGAAAAAAATAAAGGGAACACTCAAACAACACAATATAACTCCAAGTACATCAAACTTCTGTGAAATCAAACTGTCCACTTAGGAAGCAACACTGATTGATAATCAACAATGATTTTGTTGTCAGCACATTCAACTTTGTGCAGGACAAAGTATTCAATGAGAATATTTCCTTCAGATCTAGGATGTGTTATTTGAGTGTTCCCTTTATTTTTTTGAGCAGTGTTTCACATGTCCAGTGTTTCACATGTCGCTAAACCACACAGAAAACATTTTCTTCACATTACTCTGATGTGTTTCACGTTACCACGCCATATAAATTGTTTCACATGTTACCGTAGATGTGTAAACATACCGACACATCATAACACAGTACAGATGGGCGGCTGCTGCTGCACCTGTCGTTCCGTTAAATGTCACAATAGCATCTTAATAAAAGAGAAACATAACACCAACAACAGCAGAATCCCATTTTCTGTTCAAAACCTACGAACCTGCAGCAGGTGGGGAAGGGATCCATCGATCCCCGGCCGCTGATCCAATCTCGTGGTGAAGGCGGTGATGTGATTATTGAGTGGCTGAGAAAAGAATTTCAAAAATAAAACCACTCTGTGTGTGTTAAAGTCATACTACGTGAACCATCTTGATTCTTTTCTCTGCAAAAAGTGCTATGGAAAAAAAAAATGCTTCAAGTGGGAACGTTGCCATGGATTCCTCAACAAAGATAGTTGTTGAGGATAGTTGTGTTTCTAGACTTCTCTCTCCCACTTGACACCTTTTATCCACCTCCGATTCACAAAAATAAAATAATAAAGATAATCTTTTCCAGGCTGTGTGCAAGGCCCAGATTCTCAGTTTTGGGATGCTTTGTCTGCAGTCGTCCTCTGGCATTCTGCTCCCTTCTTCACATTCAGTTCCACCTTCCTGCCCCGAGAGACGACAAACCACCCAGGAAGAGGGCGACGGGGTTACCGTCTGATGCCTGCCGCCTGTTCCACATGTCACTGCAACTCGCATGTGCAGCAGGCATGAACACAGTTTATTTTTGACAGCGTATGGCCTAATAAGCTGGCAGCCAGTCTGCACAAATGACAGAGCATGTGCATTCGAAAATTACTAAAGTACTTTGGATAAAAACTGACGGTAGAAAGAGTCGTGATTTGAATAGATACCACCTCTACTGGAGTTTAGTGAAGCCGTTGTTGAAATAAAGGCTTAAAATGTCCCGTTTTGCAGGTTGCTGTAATTCATAAAAGGGAAATGGCAACATGCTTTTACAGTTTGGCATATATCGAAAAGATTGTGTTTGCAGGAAGTCTAGCATTAGCTGTGTTTCCGTTGTCTACATAATTTGCGCTGATTTGACATTTCAAAACTAAATTTGCTTCATGGGAATTTGAAAAAAAAAAAATTTGACAAAGTTTTAGCAATAGCATGGTGTGTTTTTTTATTTTACAAAAGTGCAACTTTTTTCACATCACGAGTCTCACAACCAATGACGGGAAGTTGCCGCTGGTGCAAACCATGAAGACAACAGAAAGTAGCTGGAGGACGATGGCGCGGTACGTTTTTATTTTTTTCTAATAACATCATGTAAACAAACTTCTTCACATATGATTTTAATTCCATTTATTATTCAATGGAAACACTGCGATTGCGAAATAATGTTTTTCCAGCATTCAAACAGAGAATGCATTAACAGAACGAGTCTGTATTTCCACCTTTCCTCCCTCCTTCTCTTTTAAGCCTCTTATTGCCTCCACTCTGCTATTTTTAAGAACCACTTTTATCCGTATCTGAGCAACACAACCAAACCTGAAACCTGCCTGAGTGCACCTTTGGTTTGTGTGTCCAAGTGGAGAATTTCCTCCACCTAATGTGAATAGCTTCACTTGAGATCCCCATGAGCAAAAACAAAAAGTGAAGTGTTGACGCAAGTCGTCGTTGAATCAAAAAGGTTTTTACATGATGCATTAATCCCACGCTGTCCTAAAAAGGGAAAAACTAATTTATTAATGATGTGATGTGGGAAAATTAGCAAGGTTTTTGTAGGGGGGGAAGATGCCACAGCTGCTAATGGAAAACAGATTCTAAGTATTTCCAATGGGGCTGATGTTGAGTTTCTGTAACTCTAGTTATACAACGTTTTAGTAGAAATTGCACCTTTACAACCGTGACAGATGGATATTCACATATAAAGAGATTTTAATCAATACCAGACTCCTGAAGAATTACATAAGCAGCTGTTTAATGGAGCAGCCATTCAGGAATAGCCCACATGTAGCTGGACATCTGGGAAAACAAACACATAAATATGCATTTTCTGCTTCCATCCACACGAAAACTTTGTTTAGTGTCACCAAAAAGGATTATTCATGAAACTCAGTGTTTGTGTTTGCCTGTGTATATGTGACAACAGAGATCTGAGGTCCTACACTTTGGAGTCTGCACCTAACAATATGCCACTATAGCCACATACTTGCTTTGATGAGATTTCCAGTCTTGTGTTTTGTTAACTTTATATCTTAATGCACTACTTAAAAGTAGTCCAGCCTATAAATCTGTCCACAGAAATGAATGCCCTTTCTACTTAATTCATAACAGAAAGTTATGCTTGTTGTGCTAGGTTTTAGCTCTGCGCTGCCCCCTATGGGTTTGGAATGTTTAAAACAGCACTTAGGGAGGGATTTGTACAGATCCATGTGGATAAAAACTTTTCAGAAACCAATCCTTTGTGCACAATATTTTCTTGATCAATGTGGCAGAGATGTTAATTTTTTTTTAATAAAAACCCAGTAAAGTGTTTTCAAGGCCTCAGAAACTATGAATCAGAGTCCAGCTTGTCATCATCAGCCACCAGCCATATGCCATATTTTATAACTGAGCTGAATTTTTACAAATTTTTTTATTGAATCTATGTGACGCCCCTCAAGTCGTGATGCCCCGTGTGGTGAGCCATATGAAAAACTGCCACTGTAGCTGATTAAATTACTTAAAAAGAAAACCTCCTCATGCCCGGCGCATCACTTACGTCTTGTTTTTGCAGCCGTCTCTTCCTCATCGTTTGCTGCTTTGTGTTGTGTTAAACGTGGAAGTCTGGTAGAACCGTCATTTTACTCCATCCATCTTGACACGGGAGGATGCAGATTTCCCTCTAAGGTTCCGAAAGTGAGATTTCAGTCAAACCGATACGTGCATTTGAACCGTGGGTGGAAGCGGGAGGAACCGGAGGAAACCCATGCACTGCCAGAGTTGAGCCAGCAACTTTATGGATATCAGGGCACCGCTGGAGTTAAAGGCAAAAGTTACACTCATGAACCTTTTCTTTGCCGCAGCAGAACTTTACACTATTGCACCTTCACAACTAAAACAATTTGTAGAAGTAAAACTGTATGCTTTCTGTTTTGACTGCGTAACATTATAGAAACACATCGTTGTGCTTCGGGCACATTAAAATTCTTTCCATGTATATTTCCAGATTGTTTTGTGTATTGACTTTATTTGAATCACTTTTTGTTTAGTATTATTTGGAGTTTGGATAATTCCTATTTTGTAATTATTGTAATTTTGTCAATTTGTGGAGCTGTTGTACCGTTTTGTTCTTTTTGATGGGCTCACCAGGTCCAACTTTCTATTAATGCTTTTGTGATTTTTTTAACTCTCTCTCTCTCTTTATTTTATTCATCCACAGAAAATCAAAGCAGCTGAACCAAAAGAGTTTAAAAGTAAAAATGTTTTTTTTGAACCCTCATTTTGGCCCTTGTCCTTGAATATGTTGTGCCCGTTTTGGACGTGACGTACACAAACCTCTCTCTGGTCTGTCTGAGGTCCGTTCTGGCGAATAGAAGCAGAGGCCATGCTCTCCACCTCAAACAGATGCCCACTGCTTTGTCTGACTTTCTGGCCGTGTTCCATTTTTACACTTAGAGCAGGAACGCCACGTGAATCGAGGCAAAAGGTTGTTTGATGGATAATGTGGAAATATGATGTTGACAGTTCAGCTGATTTTCTGGTGTGAATGTTTGCTGCCAGACTTTTTCACTACTTTCCATGTTTCAGACACAATTGAAGCTGATATTGATCTGCGTCTGAAGTCGATGCATGCTGGATGACTCATTGATTTGCACCGGGTTGTGCATATTTACATAGACGTGCATCCGCAGATCTTTGATCTGGGAAATCTTTTATGTATCCATTATTGTCAGCGTCTGAGGATTTGACCCTCTTTTGTAATACAGTGAAATCTTACTTAATTTTTGTTTTTTGGATCTGTTTTAGCGAGCGTGCTGAAGTGTGAGAAACCAAATGCGACAGAAAAAAATTATTTTTAGTCGCTGATGTGACAGGACAGAAAGGCTGCTGCAGTGCAGGAAACTCCAAGGTGATGGAATCTTGGAAAGCAAGAATCCAAAATGGTGAAACTGTCCGAAGGGAAGCCCGGTCGGACCAGCAGGCCGTGAAGCAAAGCAGTGGATCAGAATATTCACAGACGAAGCTATAAAACAATGCCGACATGTTGAGATTGATTATGCAAATTAGTCATGGGGGCTTCAACGAACCCCAATTTTCCTCACCTTTTTCTGTTCTTTTGTTTGGTGTACCTGTCTTTCAATGTTGTGATGACTTTATTCCTCTGTGGACATTCATTCTGGGCTTTTTAGGGGATTTTTGGGTGGCATAGTTTCTTTGTGTTCTATCATCCTGTTTACCTGTTACACTTTTTTTCCCTCATTATTTGGATTGTGATTAAGTTTTTTTCATGGTGTTCTTGTTTTTGTGAAGACAGTCCTCTGCGTTCATTCTAATAATCCCCCTCACCAGCACTGACGCCTCGCTTTTTCAGTCACACCTGGTGAGATCCTTCTGTTCTATCCTAGATAAAAGTGTGTTTGCTCTCTGATCACAGCTGTTAATTTGCTTTCTCCCATGTTTACCATTTATATTCCAGAATTTTATGAACTAAAATATCCCTCCTTCTGTCGGTCATCTCTCTGTGTTTGGACTCACGCAACAGCAAGTCATTAACCAAGCATCACATTTCAAGAAGTTCTTTGCAAAATATGATATTGTACTGATCTTGCGATTGAACTTGATATATTGGTCAGCCCGAGGGTGTCCACAAGAAAAACAATGGTCAAAAAGTAAATAGCTAAGATTACCACTGTGGTTATTAAAATAAAAGCCTTTGTAGACTTTCTATTTGCACCATCGTGGAGGAAGGTGCCACAGAAGTTGCGTATGTGATAGCGAAAGCTAAAAGCAGGAGCACTGACGAACACATTCCCTCGTCCTTTTTTAACATTTCTTGAAATACACTTCTTGGTTTTGCACCTTTATCCTCTCTGTAGGGCAAACAGTGGCTTCCTTCATCACTGCCTCACAGCGCGCGCACTCAGCTTCTCTGGTGGTCCGCCTACATCCGCTGAGAGCAAGGTGTGAATCAACGTGGAGTTGTTACCAGACTGGCCTCTCTTTGCTGAATGAGATGCTGCTTTCATTTTCTACCCTAACCCCAACCCTAACCCCAACCCGTTACGATGAGTTCATGGTGGCCAAAAGGGAAAGTGAGAGAGCAATTAACCGGGGAGAAGAAAAACCCCTCACCACCAGTCCATTCTACTCATTTGCCAGATATCAGACGTCCAGTATATTCGATGTATTACATATCGGATATACTGGATATCAGATATCCAATATATCGGATATCTACCCAAAAATTCAATATTGTGAATCCCTAGAGAAAAACATTTGATTTGAGGGATTTGCATGTAAATGTTTATGCTTCTATACACACTTTAAAGATTCTACAGCTGATTGATGCTCACTGATCATTGAATGAAACATTAACAGAGAGGGCCTCCATTGTCTCTCTGGTGGTGGAATGCATCCACTGCCAGGGAACAAAGAGACGGGAGATCCTATTTACGCTGCCGTCACTCACTGCTGATTCATCCCAGACTGAGACTAATTTAATGCGCTCGGCTCGCTTGTAAAACATGATTTTTGTTGGAAATTAAACATGAACATGCATCAAAAAAATGTGAGAGGAACCCCTGAAGATGTATCCAGCTCGGGGAAAACAGAAAAACAAAAGCAAAGAATCAAACGCCGTTTGTCATGACATACTGTGACGAGGGATCGGATTGCGGCGAGGAAAGCTGTGTGTGCCGCTCATCAAGCAAGCGGCACACACTGATCTGATCTGAAGTTGAAATGATCAAACTCTTCAAACCTGAGTGGATTGGGTGACAAGCTGTGCATATTATGAAAGCCATAGTGTTGACACTAAAGCAAAGTCTAAAAAAGGACATTCCATTACACTTAGAAATATTAAATCAGAATGTATAAAAGGGGGCGTGTTAATGATCAGCTCAATGTGAATTTCTCTTCAGACACCGTCACCGGTCAGTAGCTTCACAGCTTTCACCACCTTTCCTGGGGCCGTTATGTCAGTGTCTGCTGCGGAGCAGAGACAGCATGAACTCCTCCGGAGACAGAGCTGATGATATCGCAGGTTGGAGCTCCAGGAGCAGATCCAAAACACCCTATGTGCTTTTCTATCAGCTCACAACGCATATCAGCAGCTAGTCTTCTTGAGCTGCACAAAATGCATTACACAATAATGCATTTGTGCATTATCATGTAAAAATGCACAAAATGAAGTCCATCTCCAGGGCAACAGTTTAGATTTTGACAGCATAAGTGTTGAAATGAAGTGTGTGAAATAAATGTGCTCAAAAAACACATTTCCGCTGATATGCTTATAGCGAAGCTAATTTCTTGTTAAGCGTCTTAGCGCTCAGCTCAAACGTTCGATTCCCATAAATTAATATTTCTGAGGTGCTAATTTTTGTAAACTTTCAGTTGAATAAAGTTTGACATCTTTGTTGACTTTGTTTTGGTTGCAGATTGTCCAGAGTTCTTACTTCTGCTGTCTCATCAGTCCTGCTGTCATCAATTAGCAACAGAGTTAGCAACACTCAACAAAGTCTGTTGCAAAATAAAATCACTTCCTGAAGCACAAACGTACAACTGGGTGTGCAATAATACATTTGACCCTGTTAAGAGTTATATAACATGTTGTAAACATATGTTGTGCTTTTGGCACACGATGGGTAACAGTTGAATTTAGTGATGAGTCACCACTGTCATGATGGGTGTGTTTTTTCAAGCCCACATGCAGAACACCACACAGGAGAGAAATGGGAAATAAAAGACAAGTTTATTGAAAACACTGCTGGCAGGTACTGGAGGCTCGGGTCTGGTCCAGGGAGGGAGGCAGGTTCAGGGAACAAACAGTTCACTAGAGAGGCAGAGTTAGATGGTGAGTTCAGGTTCGTGGGAAATGACAACGTTGTGAGTGAAGGGGCAGATCTTACTTGTGAAGGGCAGGTTTGAGAAGTGAGAGGGTAACTGCAATGTCCGGGGTCTCAGTTCTCCAAGGTTCCAGGTGGTCATTATGTCTGTCAGCAGAAATCCAGGAGGCAACGGGAGTACGTCGGAGGGCGGACAGGTAGGCTCAGGATCAGTGGTTGTAGAGGAGCGGTGCGACTGCCAGTCGTGGAGACTCTGGTTGTCACACGGAGAAGGTGAGTCTGGGAGCTCAGGCAACCTGTGGGTACTTTCCACGGCGTCACGAGGGTAGACTGGACACGGGGAGCCAGGAGGGATCAACATGGAGTGGATCCAAGGTGTCTAGAGGGATCCCCTGGAAGCAGGAGAAGAAACAAGGAAAACTATCACTAAGAGCAAATCAGCAAAGAACACAAAGGCAAGCTCTAGGGGCTCAGAGGTACCGTGACTGGCTAACACTCAGGCGCTGAAGGACTGGCAGTCAGCTCCTCTTGAACATCTGGCTGATGAGCTAGATCAGCCAGATGTTGTGGGGTGACGTTATCCACGCCCTCCGATGGAATGGACTTGGCGCCATCTAGTGGTGGAGAAAAGAGAGTGCACGCACAAAACCTCCACAAAGAAACTGATGGACGCCGGAACATAACAACCACCCTTAAAATAATGCTTTTTGTATTTTACCAAAGGTAATTGGATTTGTTTTGGTTAAAAAAAATTCCTCTGGGTTGAACGACACAAAGTTGAGCTATCACTCCAACCCCAGGTCGTTCCTCTTTTATGCAAGTTGTCTGGTTTTTGTTTCATGGACAAGATGCAAGTTTAGGCTTTGCTCTCTAATTTGGTTTCCACTCTTGAATGGTATTGAGCCAAAAGCAAATGCGCGCAAAGGATTTTCACAAACCTTTGACTCGTCTATGGCTTTTAATGTCGGGCTGTAGGCTGAGTAGCGCCATTACGCTCGTGTGTGCAGTAATGATCCTTTGCCAGGTGCCAGCTTTAGAAAATGACAGGCAGAGCTCAGCTTTTATGATAACAACACCTTCTGCTTTCATGTTTTCTGAAAAAATAAATAAGTAATAATAATAATAATAATTAGCATCCAGCAAGAGTATCAAAATATGGAGGATGGCAAAGACCTGGAAATATTTTTTTTTGAGATTTTGAATTGTAGTGATTGGCAACCCTTGACACTGGACACAATGCAAAGAAGGAATCCGTGGCTCGTTAGCGTAGCAGGCTAATGAGCTGCTGGTTCTAACCATTGAAGAGGAAATTACAAGGGAAGCGAGAGAGATGTGGGAGGATGCGCTGAGGGGCAATCAGATGGAAGCACGAGGAGTGATGTTTGAAGACGATTAGAACTGATCTGGAGGTGATCGACAGGTAGCGGCTCAAACACGGATCACATGAGCGGCCCAGAGTTACTGAAAAGACTTTTCTTGCTCTCATTATTTGTTATATGACTGAGAAATAACAAATCAAGAAATGGTCAGGATTACCAAGATATTCCTTGCATGTAAAAATGACTGCCACGAAGTAAAGACACCAGCTCTTCTAACGGTGCTGATTGCTTAAAATATGTCTTATTTAGGCAATGAGTAGATGATGAAATATTTTGGGGAAAACATAATTAAACAAGAATTTCCAAAAATAAGGGAGACAGGACAGACTTTCAGCAGAAACAGACAAGAACCAGGTAGCATGACGGTGATAGCAGGTTAAAAACTGGAAGCTTGATCACTGCAACAATGGAGTGAGTCTAACTACAAACAGGGTGCAGCTGAGAGGAGAGCAGAGGGCAGGCTGAGGGAGAGAGAGAGAGAAAGAGATGGCATGGAGGAGCAAAGAGAACCACAGAAAAGGAAAGCAAAAATGAAGAGAAACCAAAACCACCCAAACACGACAAAACAGAAATAAAACATCATATATGACTCAAGAAAATATATGATTTAATCTCTAATAAAACATTTTTTACTTTGTGTTTGAAGCAAAAACTGGACAAAATATGACTTGGCAAAGAACGTAACTGATCTGATTCCTTTAACTTTGATTCTTCTTTAGGGATTTATCTTATGTTTTTTTTTTTATTTCTTTTGATCACAGCAAACAATTAAAAATAATTGCATGCCATCAACAATATTATGCATTCTGATGAGGCTCATTTGACAGATTAAAGTTATTTTTTGAACCCCCCCCCCACGCAGGTACGAATTACGAAAGCTTTTACCTCCCACAGCTAGGAAATAAATACATGAGCAGAATCTCATTATCAGGAGTTTTATACCTTGTTATAATGAGAAACTTTATTGCTTTAAAGAGATTGAGCGCTTGTATTTATTTTTCTTGCAGCGGTAGTCAAACATTTCCATGATGAAACAGTTTTTTGTTGATGTAATACTCTAATTTTCGAGAAAATTAAGTTAGAGCATAAAATCCTAATGATAAATGGGAATGAAGGCTTGAAAACAACAGTCTGTGTGGAATTAATGTATTTACAGTTTCACTGAAAAATAATGACCTTTTCAATAATGTTCAAGACTGTAGTTCAGATAAAAAGTGAAAAAGAAATCGCTGCCCTTTGTTAATCTCCACAATTATGTCAAGTAGCACTTTCATTAATGTCACTGCAATTAATTTATGAGCAAGAGTTTATATTTTAATGGCATTTTTCCACATGTAGCAACACCAGTTTTCAATAAATTGGCCAAAAATATGCGTGAATCAGACGACTTGCATTTATTTCGTTAACATGCAATTACGTTTCATATTTCTTTTGTTTCAAAGCCGTGTTGAGTAGTGTTGCCAGATATCAGGGAATGAATATATGTAGGCCAACACATTTTTTATTTTTTATTTTTAAACCAGTGCTCCATTCTGACCCAAATGCAGAGAAACAACATTGGTTCATTTTTAACCGAATGCACAAGCCTTGAAAGAGGCGACCTCTGAAACCCCGTCTGAGAGATCAGAGCTTTCGCTGCAGCACCCTTTGTTGGACCCCGTTATTTTGGACCCGCACGTTTTTGAAGAAACCGTCAAAAACAAGCTTGCTGACGTCAGGAAAAGTTGTTTTCAACTTTTGGTGGCATCATTATTAGAGTTTCCAAGTTGACTAATGTATGGCTGTTGAATACCAGAGAGAAGTTTGGATAAAGGAACATCCTTCACAGTTTTTTATTTATTTCACTGCATTTTACTTATTTATGTCAAACAGACTTGAAGTAATGTATAAGTAGAGGGGGTGCGTGCTGTGGTGGTGCAGGGGTTAAGCACGCCCCACGTTTGGAGGCCTCAGTCCTCGATGCGGACGTCGCGGGATCGACTCCCGGTCCCGGCGACCTTTGCCGCATGTCTTCCCCCCTCTCCTCGCCCTCTTTCCTGTCTGCCTACTGTAAAAAATACGAGCCACTAGCGCCGCAAAACCTCTTCGGTGGGAAAAAAAAAAAAAAAAAAAGAAGTAGAGGGTTGCGTTGTTGCCTGGCGACGTTTAGTAAACACATCTCCATCCTTCTGTGAATGCATGCATTTATGTTATAATGCACAGACACCACAGTTCTGTAAATGCTGGAAGCTACATTGAAGAAAAACGGTATGATTGTTGTACTCAACTCCACACGCGGAGTAGAAAATATTAACCAATCAGCGATTAAATAAAGCCTGAACATAGCTGCACAGCTTCAGGCTAACGCTAATGAGTGAAACCTTTTAAAGAGCCGATGTTGTAATCATATCACAAGCAACAAAGTCAGTGACTGGAGCAAAAGTTGAAGAGTTTGCATCTGTTATTTATCACGACTAGTTCTTCCTCAGGTTGTTGTCCTTTTTATGTGTGTCTGCATGTTTCAGTTTGATTGCCACTTTGTCACTTTTATTTCCCCTCTCAGGGAATCTGAAACTTGCTGGGGACGACTCGCAGGAAACAGCCACTTCTTCTTCTTCTCCTATATCTGTTCTCTGCCCATGTTGAGACCATTAACTGTCGAGAAAAGTGTGCGGCTCAATTAAACAGCCTTCCTGCTTTCCCCTTTTCACACATTCGTTGCTCAGCCGGTGGCCCGCCTCTCCGGCTGCCTGGTTCTCTTGCTTTTGACATCACGCCGAGCTATTTTTAGCCTCCGTGCTAATCGGCGGAGGAAAAGAGGGGAGGAGGATCTGGAGGGAGGAGGGGGTGGGGAGGGTGAAAAAGCGTGGGCAGATTGAGGACGTGTGCTAATTTGAATATTCATATCAAACAGCTGCAGGAAGCGATGAGTGTGGATTTATGAGCGGAAATCTGTGGAGCACACTGCTTTTCACACTCCGGAATGACTGGCACGACCAATAACTGGAGCACAATAAATGACAAGAAACACGGATGTCAGTGAGCGTTGACTCCTGTTAGAGATGATTTGAGTGACTGAGTAATGACAGGAATATATATTTTTTGGGGGACAGGGTGATATTTAACAGCCGTACCTCAGATTCCTGGATCTGACCTCATTTGTCTGAGTTACACTGCGCTCCTGGATTTTCCCAGACAAAAATGATGGCCAACATGAAGGATCTGTTGCATCTTTAAAGGTGGCTCCAAATCAATCCTCTGGCATGCTACAGCAGCGGTGCACTGCAAAAAACCCCACAAAATCTTACCAAGTGTTTGTCTAGTTTCTAGTAAGAATATCATTGACATAGAACATTTAAAATAAGACAAAATTATCTAAGATGTGACTTTCAGTAAGATAAAGGGGCTTATTTTAAGTAAATAATGCTTAATGTTCATTTTTTTTAAAAGTATGAGTTCAACAGGAAGATTATTTTATATATAACAAATTTGAACATGTTATAAGTGAAATAATCTTCCAATATAACAAATAGTTTTGAAAATCAATATTAAGTGATTAGACTTCCTTTATTGTCATTGTACAAAGAGAACACAAGGTGAATCTTGACAACGAAATGTCGTTACTTGGCTACCAGTGTAACAGAGCTAAAACCTTACACTACACAATAAATACAATATGGCTGAAAAATATATAAGAGCTGAGAATAAGGTGCTATAGAATCCACAAGTTCAGTATTGTAAACAAAGCTAAAGTGCGCGTGTTGACCATGTCCATGGGGGGGTGGTTTGGTTTGTGTGTGTGTGTGTGTGTGTGTGTGTGTGTGTGTGTGTGTGTGTGTGTGTGTGTGTGTGTGTGTGTGTGAGGGGGTGTTATGTGGCGTTAAGCAGTCTGATGGCCCGGGGGAAGAAACTGTTCAGTAGTCTGGTTGTTATGTGATTAAAACAAGCTCCCATATCTTGCTGAAAAGCTACTTGAAAGACAGGTTTGTCTAAATTTAAGTGCACTAAGAAGTTTTTACTAGAAGCCAAACCAAAAGTACTTGGTAAGATTTTGTGCATTTGCAGTGTGAGAGAGCAGACAGAGATAGCTACAGGAATCACGATAAAATCAAAGAAAGACAGCCAAAGATACATGAATGAAAGAGTGAGACTTTTGGACAGCATTGAAGACTGTTTCTGCAACTTTTGAATAACATTTCCAAAACAAAATTTAGTTTAGGATTTTATGAAAATGTTTTTCCTAAATACCAAGAAGAGTCATTTATTTAACCCAAAATATGACTGCATAATGACTTGTTCTTATTAAAGTAATGTAATGATATGTCATTTGAAGAAGAGTCCTGGACTAACCCCGAAAAATTAAATTAACAAATAAAAACACCATCACAGCCTGTTTCCAAAAACTAACCTTGGTTTTAATTGTATGCTTTGAACAACAGTGAACAAGAAAAAATGTACAATTTTACAGACATTTGAGAGACGCAAAAATAAACTTCTTGATTAATATTTTTGGCATTTCAGGCAGTTAGACCAAAGAAACCACATCCGACAGTAACTTCATGCACACCAGTTCACTTCCACAGACTCGGACCTGACTTTTACTGGATACGCCGCAGTATTTCTGCCTCTCTGTTGGGCTACGCTAACACTGGCACCGGTCGGCCTCCACAGCTCACAAATAACTGCACTTCACGTAGAACCTTTTAAATAGCAAGAAAAAAGGCACTGAGAGATAAGCTTGATCATGCTGATAGACTCAAAGCAAGCTAACAACAACCAGTTGATGCGTTTCATTCCAAAACTAAAATGCTCAAAAGTTCCTGATCTCTGAAGTAGATAAAGACAGGTAATTATATCCTCCATGCAAATGAAAGTCTTCATATTTATATGCAGCAGTTGAGTGGAATGGCAGATTCTCGTTTTTGGAATGAAACGTGTATTTAACATTCAGATGAACAAATTTTACAGTCATTACAACCAGACATCCTACATAGAAATATAAGGATAGCAGTGAAAGGCCTCAAATATATTCTCTACGACATTACAAAATATATTTCCACTTAAAAATACACAGGGCTTTTACTCTTAATACAAGAATGGTAATAAGACACTGTTAAAGAGACATTCATAAATGAGGCTACACTATTATGGATAATTAGTACAATAGATCCATGATATGTAATTTGTAGGAACACCCAGTCTCAAAAAAGAACTACTGTCATCAAATCCATTTATACCACACAGATTTGCAAAGGACCATAAAAAGAATTCAAAGAAACTGCAAATAACACAGAGAACTAGCTGCTTCTCCACAAGTGCTAATATTTCATGCAAAAGATGAGATCAGAGAGACAATATTTATCCAACAACATCCATAAAATAAAAACTGGAGCTCTTGTGATACTGCTGGGTCTATCTCAAATCCTCGTTACTGCTGGCAGTGACCGTGTGCTACCATAGCTAGCTTGAATGCTACATATTAGCTCGACAAGAACAGAGCAGGATTATCACCCTTTCTCCACAGGTCAGATTCTTGTACGAAATACTATTATATGTATTATTATTACAGGTAAGTAAGGTAGGTACTTACGTTTCACGTTTAGTATTGTGGAACAATTTAGTAAATCGTTTCACATTAGCTAAGTTAGCTAGAAGCTCATTAGCTTTACCATTGTTATTCATGCATCATGTGGGCCACATAGCTTTACTATAAATGCTAACTGCTAGGATTTATATTCATTTTTAACTTTGGAGAGACGCTAAGCACATTGTAAGGATTAGGTTGTGATGTACAGATTGACTCATGAAAAGGTTTGTGGGATTTTTTTCCAGGATGTGACACACTGATTGAAGAATTTAAGGCGAAAACACACCAGGAATGAGAGACTTTAACTAAGACAAGTGTCTTCCATTGTACTGATGGTTTATTTATTAGCTATTTAGTTCATAATAGATTTCACTGACTTAATAACTGCATTGGGTACAGCTTCTTCAGTGTGTTCCTTGTTTTTGTCAATTGCAAACTACCACAGGGAAATTTGTCACGACTAAAAGACAAAATTGTTTTGTGAATGAGACTTAAATTAAAAAAAGGGTAGTCCATTTTAGTAACAAGCTCCTATTTAATAAGCAAATTTAAGATAATTATCAATGACGGGTTTAACCTTGCTAAAAAATGTATAGAGTGAACCGCAACCAGAATGAGAACTTTTTTAAAAAAGTGAGACTTACAAGACAAAAATTCTTTAAGTTCCCTTACTAAATAAAAACATTGGGGGATAAATCCACATTCTCTTTATCAGTTTACCAGCTAGCAGACCAGTTAGCGGACCAGCTAGCTGACCAGCTAGCAGACCAGTCTGAGGTTCGGAAACAGTTAAACAGTCTTTCTCAGACTGGTGGTCAGTGGGAGGTACTGCATGTGTTTATTTGCCGTGATGTGAGCTGAAAGTGCTACAGTTAGCGTATAAAAGATTCAGTAAGACACATCTGTAGTGGGATTTCCATGCCATATAGACTGTATGAATCATTAGTGACTAGATTAAAAGTTCCAGTAGTGAAAAAAGCCTATTACTTGAGAGTTAAGATGGATGACGAGAGATAAAGGCGATGCTTGTTTGATTGATCTGTGATGGACAGGTGACCTGTCCAGGCTGTACTGCGCCTCTTATCCACTGACCGCTGGAGGTAGGCACCAGCTCCCCCCGCGACCTCTAGCCAGGTCGCGGGGGGAGCTGGACTGAAGACAATGGACGGATGAAACTATACTGTAGACAGAAATTTGTACGGGAATAATTTTGCAGAAAAAGGAAATGCGCTGCGTATTGCATATTGTTTTGTCAAATTTTATGACATCAGTAAATGTGGAAAAAAAAAACCCTGACCACAACTGTTTGCTTTCTCCTAATGAACCACTGCACTCTAAATAGACCATGGAGGAAAACTCACTGCGCTGTAGTGAAAGGAAACTCATTTAGCAGTGAAGTAATGTTGCCATTATGAGCTCTTGTTACAATTCAGCTCCATTTATAGTGAAAGAAAAAAAAAAAGATGCTGCTCTTCCTTCCTTAACCATCAAACCAGAGCACAAACACCAGATTTGACTGCTGGGTGTTTCTACTCTTGGCAGTACAAAGGTTCAAAGGTTATTGTTCCGTCTCACGTGAAGCTTCAGGGAGAAAATAATGACATAATAAACTGCTACTACTGAGGCGCCTTGGTTGAAAGCATTCCTCAAACCCAAAGTGGGCAGCAGGAGAGAAGAACCTGGTAATACCCTCCTGTCTCTGCTCTTAACTCGGCATGGGGCAGTTACCGGTGTCCAGGTTTTAAGAAGTGAAGAGTTTTCAAAAACACAAAAATGTCAATATATATAACTTTAATTGTTTAAGTATTTTTAAGAAGAAGCCAAAATCCAATATGGCAGCACAGTGCCTCCCACACCTGTTGCTGCATGCTCTTGCGATCACCGTCCTGAAAGACAGATTTGTTGACATGGAAATGGTTCCAGTCAAAAAAAATGATAGTTGCACTGAGGCACCACCCATCACTCTTAATCACCCTTACTGTGGTGGGATGTCTGTACAGCAGCTGACTGCTTAAGGGTATACAAACTATAACTAAATCTGTGTTTACACTGTATTTTGCTGGGGTATCACATCAGGAAATTCTTGAGTTGTTACTCCTCAATAACAATAAGAAAAGTGACTTCATACTTGCTACTATCTGTCAAAGCGTCTAAATAATACCAGCGTCGTTCAAGTCTTCATCAGTGAGTGCTGAGTGGAAACCCATCTGCAGCTCTGTGACAGTCCAGCAGAAGTCCCCGCTCTGTCACAAAGTGCCTTGATCAGCAGTGAAGAATCCACTTTCCTTCTTTTTCCGTCTCCTCAGTCTGTGGGCCCTCCAACAAACGGCTGCCACAAGCAGCATCAGCACGCCGGTGCACAGCAGTGCGACCGACACCACTTTAGTCTGGGGCAGCGTGTTGAAGGTGAATGTCACCCCGGTGCCCGCCATGCCTATCACGAGCGATATCACGCCAAACGGGAAGACACAGCGGTACCAGGACTTTTCCGTGCCGCCCGTTGCCTGGGTGAGCCTCTCCAGGGTGTGGAGCGACTCTGGGGGTCTGGCTTGCCCCCGTCCGAGGCCGTCCTCCCCGTCGGCTCCCTCTCCGCAGCCGTTCAGGCTCTGGTTTTGGTTGTCGGAGTCTTGGGGTGACGTGTTGGCCTCATCGGTGTTGCCAAAGTCCAGGTCTGGGTGAAGGACCGAAGCTGGGGGCTGGCGTCCAGAGGAGCAGCCCATCCCAGAGCTGCCGTCCTTGGGGAGCAGAGATCAGCTGCCTGACGGTGGTCCTGTCAGCGCGCCTTGAATTGAATGCCACTATACCGCTGCCTCTGACGTAGCAGCAGGACTCTCTGAAGCTGATGCTGCTACTAGCGTTTTTACTCACAAGGTTTGCTGTCAGCATTTATCTGCAGCAGGAAAGAGAAGAATGAAAAGAGCTGAAAATAGACCAGGAGATGAGAGGAGAGGGAGAGAATAGCACAAGACACATAAAAAAAATAACCTTACAAATCAAGTTGAACCTGTAACTTTTACAAAAACAGGCTGAATGGACGAGGTGAAACATGAAACGGTGATAAGACAGAGGATGCACTCACCCTGCTATTTCTCTGTCCATCAATGGGAGATTGCTGCCAGCACAGGCTCGCCTCTTCAGCAGCCTGCATGGGTTGTGTGTTGTGATGTCGATGCTCACAGACTATATAAGCAAGGCGGGAGGAGGAGGAGACTGTGGGAAGTGTCAGACACGACCGGAGGGTCGGATTGGCTCGCTCGACAGACTGATCCGGAGAGGCGGGGTGGTAGAGAGGCTGACCGCTCCGCACCTCCATTCATTGAATTGAATTCATTATTTAGAGTAATTTGAGAAGCTCCTTTGATAGTAGATCATGCATGGTCAGAGGGAAGCAATATAAGGAAGGAAATGCTTGCATTAAGAAAGATTAAATAGAGCTCGGTATAATGAGAACGACAGCAATGTTTTCATGCAAACTCACTTTTATTACTGCCACTAGTGTGTTTGATGAGATGTCTGATGCAAAGTGCTGTAAAACAGTATTTTCTCCTTTCCATTTTTTTTCTATTAAATTTCAGATTGTCAGTCAAAGCTTAATAAATGTGGCTGAATTAAAATGACCTCAAATGGCAGCTGCTGAGGCCAAAGAGTAGCATAACCATTTAAGTTTCAAGATCAATTTTTTTTTTTGCATGACAAGTTGGCTTGTTTGCTCTTCTATTGATGTACCGTAAATGCATATATCCAATGATCACATGAAGGTTGGGGTTTTGGGGTGTTTGAGTCTAAAAAGGGTTTCCACCACAGCTGCCAAGAGGTTCTTCTCATCAGCAACGTCTGGGCTAAGCTCGGCATGCCGTCAACATCCTCCTGATTTTTGTTGGGTGTTTATTACTTCTGTATTAAAAGGGCATCAAACCAATGTTCTTTGTTATGGTCTTTCAGCCAGGACGTAACAAATGGGGGTTTGTCCAAAAGGTCAAAGGTTCATTAGCGGTTTGGATTTTTGTGTGCATGTTAAGGTGTTTCATTGATGTCTTTGTTTCCATTTGAACATATCAATGGTGACGTCAGCACCGCAGTGTGGGGTGGACATGGCTTTGTCAATCAAATTATTTATTTATTTGGACACCACGCAGTATTTTGGCAGATTACTTTGACACATCACACTCAGAAGGAATGTTTCTAAAGATGATCTTAAGAGCCATTCCCATAATCAGCACACTGGAAGATTGCCAGAAAAATCAGGGCAAAAATATAGTATAAAAATCTTGGGAGCGTGAACTAAGCATTAGGGAGAAAGTACTTTATCCCTCCATTGTAGACAGAAAATTCTCCGACTTCAATTTTTCTTTTTTCTATACATAAGCTTCCATAACCTGTAGCAGATTTCCCATGGGAAAGAATCCTGCCTCGGGAGCCATGTTAGAATATCAGTAATCTCAATATGAAAACCATGGTTGTTTCTGGAATGATGCCTTAAATTACCATGTGTTTTTTTTTTTTTTAATTTTGGTTTGATCTGCCAGAGGGGCGGAAAAGCGAGAAATGTAATTAGTGAGGAATAATAGTAAAAAAAAACAGTGAAATTAGTTTTAAGGGATTTTCTTGTAGCAACAGATGCATATTATGTGTGTTCAGGATTTACATCAAGCCATCCACAAGACATTAATTAAAAATCCTTCGAGCTTCTGTCCTTTCTCTCTCTCTGTGTGTCCTCCAGTTGTACCTTCCTCATTGTGTTTGTCATCCTTGCTCCCCTGCACAAAGACACAGCAGCTCTAGCTTCTCCACAGTCACCGTCTTTGTCACATTCCTACAGCGTATGTGTTGTTCAGACTACCTAGTCATGTTCAGACAATGTCAGCAGGACACATGAGCCAATGGCAGTGATCCCCTGGGGACAGATCGTATCACCGATAACAGCGTCAGCGAGTGAGCATGAGTGTGTGTGTGGGCACGGATATTGATGTAGGCCCTCCATAATTTACCTGTTTCTCGAGGCATTGAAAGTCTTCCTATCTGCAGAATCTGCCATAATTGTCCAATATCTGATTCAGTCTCATCCATCATAGGCACCGCTGTGCTCTTGTTGTTTGCGTGAGCCGATAAATGGAACGGCTGTAGAATGGGAGAGCTCTATTGCCACGCTCTAGTTAAATGGAAAAGACAAAGACGAGCCGCTATTGACACAGGAACCCCCATGCAATGCATAGAAGACTGAAGTTATGTCAGAGTTGACTGAGACCTGAGTATCTCCTGAAGCTGCCCTGGTCTGTAAAATGAGGTCACTTGCATTTATCGATCACCAGCCACAGTTTGTTGTCCCTTTATTGTTTTACTGAGGAGAACCTTTCCAAGTCACTTTTGCTACCTGGAGGCACGCAATTTTAAACAGTTGACGCCCTGGAACAGTTGAAATATACCTTAACATGCATTAGTACACTTAGTGGAAATCTACCATAGAGGCGATGATCTCCAGTCTTCCTCATTGTCACACTTGGGTGTACAGTCAATCAGAGCCAAGAACCACAAACCTGGATTGGCTGCTTTGCAAATGCTATCCAATAGCCTGTCAACAGCATTGTGTGTATGTATTTCAGTTTCCCAAGCTGGATTATCATTCATATTTTAGATATGTGCTATGAAAAAGAAATCAAAATATGTACATTTAAAAAAAATTGTGATAATTAGCAATAATATTTTTGTATATTCCAGAAAAAAAATAAATAAAAAAAATGGCAGCTGAACAGACGAGAGCGACACAAAGACCTTACGCGCTGCCGTCCGCCATGCTGGCTTTCACACTCTAACAAAGATCAGCTTTGTGCCGAAGATAGCCGAACGTACCCACACACAAGACACACACATTGTTCCACCCACTACACACTCCGACGTGGGTCAGTGCAGCTGGTGGTTGTCTATCAGGAAGCCAGGAGAAACACCTCGACAGGAAGTTGGAGCTGATTCTGGGATGTGTATGCGCATTTGGGGGATCGATAGCTGCAGCAAAATGTGACTGAAAATTACAACACTGTAGACAAAAATGGTCAAAACTATTATCAAAATTGTCATTATGTTTGAGTTCTTTATCACACAAACATCTTCCTTATTCCAGAATAGGGCAGCTGAATTGTTCCATATTCACAAATATTGTCAGTATGCACAAAGCATAAGTTGACCCTTGGTTAAACAGAACTTTGAAATGGGCCTTTCATGCATTTTTGTTGTAGTTGCAGTTTCTATGATACCAAATGTTGCATAAAATCGATTTTATTTAGCCAGTCTTTACATAGTTTTAATACAAGGTGTTCTTTCAAAGGTTGTTTTACGTCTCCTGTATTCAAATGACCAGTCAAACCCATAATCTGTTTTAAAGATTGCAAAATCTAAAGCTTTTAAAAAGAGCCCTGCTTAATTGTTTTATTATACAAAATGTTGCAATTGTACATTTAAGTGTGCTTTGTTGCCAATGTTGTATTAAGTGTCTGTAATTAACGTATTTTTATAATGATGTGGAACCTAGGAAGAGTAGCCATGGTTATGGCAATGGTTAATGGAGATCCAAACAAACAAACTCTACATCAATTACAACACGTTAATTCCTCTGTTTGGAACGAAATAAAAAAAAACCCAAAACAACATAAAGCTCACGCCGGAGTCACGTTTCTTGTGGGTCCGCTACCACAATGGCTGCAGGAAGGACAGGAACACGACATTTGGTCTGGTGCTGTGATCCGCCTTGGCAGGTAGACCGTTGCCCTGCTGTCAAGCCCATCTGGCAACAAGCGGCACCAAAGTAATGCCCTGTGAGCCTTTGCTTATTCCGCCAACCACATACATCCTACTGAACATGCTGAAGCCTGTTCACTTAGGGCGGGTTCGATTCCAACTCTGAATGGCACAAATGGCATGTTTTTACTGCCTTGATTGATGTTAATTGCCATAATAAGTACGGGTTAAAATTTGTACGTGTTGAATATTGATTTGTACTGGAATTACTGGTGCGGTTGTTTTTATTATAGTCCTGTTAAGAGATGAATAGTTGTGTACAAGTACTTTCTGTCAACGTGAGCTTAACTTTTCAATGAACACGTTCCAATATGTGCTTTCTATGTATTGAATGCATCAACAGAAAGCCAAACATGAAACCGGAGTTTCCCATCTTCCTCTCCAAGGGGCAGTAGTATGTATTTTCCAGCCACATAGTGACATTTTATTGCATAATCAAGTAATTATGTTATTTTCAGTTATAATAAAAATGTATGTATCAAATATGACGAAATTGGACATTGTAATTAACACCTTAAAATTGGGCCTCTGTCTCTTTAAGACACATTTGCTCTTTCTGAAACCCCACCTTGAGGAAGTCATCACAATATGGCTCTACTATTAACCCTTTAACAATGCTTTTTGCAGAGATTCACTGAGAAGTAGCTCGTATAATGGTGCAGTTCCACTAGTTGTTTGCTAATTGTGGCTGGCTAGTCTGAAGGAGCTGAGTGTGGTAGCAGAAGCTCAAACTTGGAAACCACAGCTCTGAGGATTAGTCTGTGATGAAGAGATAACATAGTAACATTGCTCAAAAAATTTGATTTAACATGTTGCCGCCCCTTTAAGGACTTGAAATCCTTTCCGTGAACATCTTAAACAACCCAGATTGAAAACAAGTTTGACTTTATGCAAACAATGCAGACAAAAATTTTACTGTAGTTCCAAACAGACCAGACCGCCCAGTTCCAGGAACCAAAGTTCCACCAGCAGCCACTGGGAAATGTTTCTAGTCATGAATGATCAATTTTAGAACTGAAGTTGGCAAGATGAATGTGGTTTTGTGTTTGGTATTAAAGAAATATATTAAAATCAGAATGGTAAAAAAAATATTTAAAGAAGTAGCAAAAAGATATGACTGAATATATATTCACGGAAAAGTTATATATATATATATATATATATATATATATATATATATATATATATATATATATATATATATATATATATATATAATTGTAGTTTTGATTAAATTTATATACTACAAATCAAATAACAAGTAAGTAGTACAGATTGCGGAATTCCAACAGTAATATTTAATTTTATTACTATTATTATTATTACCATCAGCATTTTGTGTTATTTTTTGAAACTGTAGGAAATCTTGTTGATTGAAGCTGGCTGTTGCTATAGCAACATACTTGGATATATCCAAGTACGTTGTTGGAAGATTGAGTGGAAGGAAAAAGTGTGGTTGAAACAGACAAGCCAGCAGCAGAAAAAGCCGCTGTAACAACAGTGGGTGAAATATTTCAAACTGTAATTTACAATGATTATGAGAATTACAGTTTACAGGTAATGAAAATCAAAAATGATGTTTCTCAGAAGATTAGAATATCACATTAAATCAATAAAAAAAAGTATATTTTAAGTATAAAAATATAATTTCTAAGCATTCAATACTTGTGCTCCATTTGCATGAGCACTAACCAAGTGCTCATGCAAATCTAAATCTAACTACTGCATCAGTTTTTCTTGTTACTGTTTTTAGTAACATTATCAGTCTGATTTGATAAAGGTGAACTATTATAAGCAACATTTAACATTTTATGTGTTTATCTGAATATAAATACCAGTTTGTTAAAATCTTAATTCTAAACCGGAAACTTAGAAAGCAAAGTAAAGAGCATTAAATTATCTTACAAAAAGTTTTGTTATACATCAAATGTGTTATCCAAGTGGAAATCCCACAAAAACAAAGTTCTATCTCTGTGGACAGCAGATACAAAAAGATATATGTATAAAAAAAAAAATACAAAAACTTAAGGGAATTGAATTAGTCATGTAAACCTGTTGTACATTTGTGCTAACGCACCTTTTTCTGTCGCCCACCTGCACACCCTGGGGAACAATGGCTGCCTGCAGAACGTCTCCTCGCCTTAATAAGGTTGAGGATCTCTCCACCTCCACGTCGCACATCAATACCTCCAACAGGAATCTTTTGCTGCTGAGAGACAGGGCAGGACAAAGAAACCATGGAGTATAGTACAAAAAACCCAGGAACAAAGTCAAAATAATTAGGCGTAAATGCGTTTGGCGCGGAGAGAAAATGAGCTCGGCACCGAAGACAGCTGCAGAAAGCAAATTAATTTTAATAGACAAACTCTAAATCAGTCATAAAGATTAGGAACTATTGTTGGCAGAGGTGGGTTTAGTTTTAGGTGGTCAAAAAGCGAGGAAGAAAACCGCCACCTTCATTGGTGATGTTACCAGTTAGTAAAAAGAAAGAAAAAAAAGGTTTTCATTAAAATACAAATAATAATAATAATAATAAAAATCTTTCCATCTGGTGGTGGAACTCTAATGAATTCACTGCAATTAATCAAAAACCATCGATTGTCAATATAAGCTAAAATTTGTGTTTCAATGTGAAAAATCCTTTTTTCTGCTGAAGTCCATAATAGGTAAATATCAGCTCAGCAAACTGCATGTCATTGATTTCATTCAGCCATCAGATTGGCGTGCAAAGCTATCACACCCGTTTAGAAATGTGTTCTGTGGACTTAAGCATCGGAGACGTCTGTACTGCTGCTACATAGTTAGCATTGTTGTTTAGCCATCACTATCTACACTAACTCTTTGAAGAACTAAAATTAATATGAGACTCCATTTAATCATGTTTTTAAAATAACTGATATTCATTTATGCTCTCCTGGAAACTAGAATTTATTGAGACGATAAATTAAAAATCTTATGATAAGAAATGTATCACAAAAAGTAATAAACGATATGATAAATGCCCATACCTCGCACTAACTTTTATGTTTGGAGCAAAGTGACAAGAATTATTTTTAGCAGACTCTGATTAATGTTATAGATCAGATGGATCAGTTTCATGTTTCTCACAAGTCAGTACAAGTCAAATTAGCACAGAAGAAAACTTTCACAGTGTGTAGCTTTAGGCCATCATGCGCTGAGCATTAATTATCTCACACAGTGCAGCAACTCAATGAAATAAACAGTTTACAATATTAAAGGAAAGCACTATGAGTCTCAAAAGGACAGATGCTCTAGTTTTGATTCATCTTAAGACATTAAATATACAAAACAAGTGGGAACAGTTTGGAAAAACAGAAATGGGAAAAAACTCAACTATTGCCATGTTATCTTTTCAGGAACTATTGTCATGCATTTAATCCCTTCCTAAAAAGGTCAGCGCCCCTTGTTTATGCCTACATTATTATCCCCATTCGAAGCCACAAGGCACATACGGACTGCCTCTGCTGCCTTCATTCAATTAAAAACTCACTCATTGTTCTGCTGCATCCTTTCCTGTTGGAGAGATGAGAACTGCTGGATTCAAATGGAGCCGGAGCCGAACAAACACCAGGCACGGATGTCACTGCACACATCACTGCTCCTGCAACCAAAACCAGTCTCTCTCTCTTTGTTGTCCGTAACTACTCTCGGTGACTCACGCAAAACTCCAAGTTCCACGCAAACAAAAACATCACGACAAGCTGTGGGCGTATCTAACGTGTGCAGTCTGCTGATAAAAAAACGCCGGTCATGTACTCTGGTTAGAGACAAAGAGGTCAGAGAGCCGGTGTGCTAATTGTCCCGACTTTTCCACGTTTCTATTAACGAGTGCTGCTCGTTTTCAAAGTGGCACACCTCACTGTCGAAGAGCCGGAGAGCCCTGAACTACAGTGGTTAACATTTCTAAAACGCAAGCTCGGCTAATTGGTCTCGTATGCAGAGGTCAAGCCGTTGTGCGGCGCTACGCTTTGTGAATCATTCTGCTTGAAATCGAGAGCTGCACACTGAAGGGGAACCTTTGAAGCACTTTGACGTTAATTACATATATCTGAGTGGAAATGTGTCTGAAATCTAATTTCATGCCAAGCTGTGACTAAAGACCTCTGTTATAATCCCAGGGAGTCATTTATGTTTGTGTTCCTTTCTTTATTGCCTCTTCAGCACGTTATTATTGCTTTGAAGGTTTTGCGTATCTTGTTCACTCCTTTGTATTCAATATCTTAATTTATTCTTGTGCTTTTTCTGTGTTTTATAATTTTGTGTTCTTTGATTAGCAATGTTGATTTTTCAATTCTTTGAGCAATAAAGCTTCCTGGAACAAATTTTTCAGAAAACTGTGAACCTGCCAAAACACTGAATTCCTTCAAATTAAGACTAAAAACCCACCTGTTTAAAGTTTCCTTTGTTTAGTAGTAAATGGAATAGCAGCTGCGTTTCCATTGACCATGTAATTAGATATTTTTTTGGGGGGGGGGCAGGGGGGGTGAGTTTAATGGAAACATTACAATTTTGAAAAAACATGCATTTCGCTAAAGAATTTTGGCACTAGGATCAGTGCCAAAATGATCCTAGTGATGACTATACCACTATACCACTATATCATTGCTGTGGTATAGTGTATACTTTGTGCAATACACAAAGAAGACAATTCTTCTTCTGTCTTGTGGATTTTCCATCTTCACAATTAAGCCATAACACACATAACAATAACTACCATAAAATCAAATAACGTTTTTAAAAGCTCAATCTGTTTCTACTTTATCTCCAGGAAGTTGCACCTCAGCCATGGAGGAGACGCAAACGCGTCGGGTCCGACTGTCCGAAACAAAGCTCTACGCCACGCAGATTGGGAAACAGACTGCCATCAGCTTATCATTACTGATAATGACCCAATGAAGCAGGGAGAGCCGGTCAGTTGATGTCTCACTCAATTTGTGAAATCTATTACAGGCAGAATCAAAAGCTTGATCCTTCTTTAAAACGTTCTTATTAAACCAGAGTGTAGGCGGCAGAAAGGGAAAACGACTTTATGAGTACAACGTTAACACTTCTTCAAGATTAAGTAGAAAATGACTTTCATGGGTTGTAAACACGAAGAAAGAATTTCAATTCACCCATTCATACACTCTGGAACGAACACCTGGTCCTTTCGAATCCGATTAGAGGTCAGTAGCTGAGTTTTCCTTACAAACGTATTTAAATCTTTGCCTATAAGCTGTTAATGTTCGAAAACAAAAAAATTCCTAAAGCGCTGTTTACATTAATTAAGAGATTAAAGTAAAATCACACGTGAATAAGCTTGAACATGATAAGTACGTATGGTGGAGACGGATGTAAACAGCTAACCAAATAGCTAAACAGCTAGTGTTTTATCCTAGTAGTCAGCATCTCACTCTGGGTTGAAGCTTATACTTGGGAGTGGCTACACATATGAAGAAGCGTTATGGCGTCAACATGTTAAGAGTGACACACAAATTTCTATTAACTGCTCAATGGTGTGAGAGTTCTGGTGGAGCCAGCTGCAAAACATCCTCCTCCTACCACTTCCTGTCGTCTTTCTCGTTGTTTCCACCAGTAGCAACATCCATCTCTTAATCATGTGACTCACATAATGTGAAAAAAGTCTTTCTATTGCAGTTTTGAGAAAAAAAATCCATTTCCATACAGCTGAAAAATCACCTAATGCAAGCATGTTTTATCAAAAAAACTTTTCTAGAAATTGTTTCGTTTCTATTAATAAAATGTATTTCCCTAATTCCAGTTTGCGCAATTTTATGGTGGGTAGTGCTTCTTACCTCCAGGTCTCCCTTTCTTAGATTTTCCCATAATCACTGTCCTCACTCTGGTATAAAGCAAATCATTTTGTTAAAAGGACCTACCACCATGATTCATCAGCCCTCTGTCATTTACACTCTGGGTTGACCTCTCCTTATCGGCCGCCACTCCTTGTGTTTTCTATGCCTTCCTCCAAGCTACCTTTGTGTCTGGAAATAGCACAAAATTATCTACCCTGGTTCTCTTTGTGGCGCTCCTTGGCGGACATTTACAGAGCTGGAAATAACAGATAATTATAGAACAAAACCTCGCTGGAGACCAGAAAAATGTAATCCTGCTTCTGCATGTTTATTTGTATCTGTCCTACATAAAAATGTAAAAATACGCAGCAATTTACATAACTTTTTTTGATATTTTAAGTTACAATTAAAGTTTTCAATGTATTGTAGCCCTAATTTATAAAGTACTTTGCTAGGATTTTATTTCAATGTATTATGATAGACAAATGAAAAGTGGTGAATAACTGTGAAGTTGAAGCAAAATGCCAAATGCTTCTCAACACTTTTTTTCAAATAAAAATCCCTACCTAAAAATGTTTGTTTCTACTCTTACTGGGTGTGTCCTTACAAGTAGAGACTGAACATTTTGTGTATTTTGCTCCACAACAAGAGCTAAGAATCAGTCATAACATCCGATTTTGATGTTTAGTCATCGAAGATTGATTTATAAGAATCTTTTATTATGAGATCCAAAATGTATGGAGAAAACAGACTACCAATTAAAGCTATGATTGATAGAGACTTATGTAGCAACTGGACTAGTAGTTCACCCCCTTTTTTAACACCTGCAGAACCCTTTCTTCTGTTGTTTTACATGGTCTAGAAACAACCTACTAAATTCAGCTTTTTATAGTATTTTCTTCCACCGGTGGTTAGCTGAATGGTTTCAGACAGTGCTTGACACGGTTGTTCTCAGGTACAAGGTGTAAAATCAGCCTTTCCACAAATCCTCATGTACACTGTGGCATCAACATGCCTGCTTGAGATCCGTGCTTATTATGCGCACATTTACGATGCTTAGCAACAGTATTGTTAACAAGATAATTGAGCTGCTTTTGTTCTCACTTTGATTGACAGATCACATTGTCTCTCCGAAGCTGTTGTTCTTTGCTGTGTTATTTGAAGAAAGAGGCTAGACATCCGAGTATCGTAGCCTCAAACAACGCAAAAAAATGATGCATTTAACCTTACTGACAATTCTTGAGAATTTAGTTGATGTATGATTATAGTCCATGATTTATACAGCGAGTAAATAGACAGTCGCATTTATTATTAGTTCCTGAAGGGATTGAAAAGATCTTCAATAATTATTATTATGTAATTTTAAGAATTCATTAACATATTAACAGTTTGTGAACAGGTTTTATCAAAACATTCTGGCACAACCGGCCCTTTAAGAGCCTTCATGATCTTGATTTGGCCCAAAACGAAAATGAGTTTGACACACCTGACCTACAGAGTGTGACTAACTGGTTAGAAGAGCTTTCAACTAGTAATAGCTATGTGGTGTTCCAAGTAGTGTTGCTATTACAAGCGACTTTGGTTTTTTCTAAAGTCATGTTTTTTTGGGCTTGACTTTCTTTCCAAAGAAAAAGTTGACCTCTCAGCTTCCCACAATAACACAAAACTACTATCAAGTAGTTTGCTGTGGTATAGTCTATACGTTATAAAAGCACTTTACATCTCTTGGAAATCCCTAGCTATCTTGGTTCAACATAACTAGGTGTCGCCACAAACGCATCAAACTGAGGGGAAGCAATTAGCTTAGCCTGCTAGTATCTCAGCATATTCACTATGCGAGCTTCCATTAGCTACTTCCATTGGGCTAACTAAATGGTGGACAACCAAGCAGCATTTGCTTCAAATAAACCAGGAAGCAGAATTCTCTCTCTCTGTCTCTCTCCACGGTGACAAATCCCAGAAGATCCATTTCCCGTTAACGTCTGCTTGCACTTGGGTCTCCATGCACGATTTCTGCCGTTAGGGATTTTATGTCAACCTCTTTATCCAGGCTATTATTTTTAAATGGAAAGATTTCTGCAGATAACTGAATGGTTAAATGTTTTTCAGCAAAGTTGGTCTTTTTTTTTTTTAACCTTTTCAGATTTTAGGTTTTGTCTTTCTCGGCACATGGTGGATTTTAATGTTTGTGTTGCCAGTCTTTAGGAAATCCCAAGTCGAGCTGGAGCTTGATATTCTTTAGGAAACACACACTGGGAATATAACCGCTGTTTGCAGTTATTAATATGAGGCATACTGGTGGTAGAGAGGATAGTGGAGGATTTAAAGCATTTTTTGTTTAATGCTGATTTAAAAACTGTAATGTTGATCGCCTGATATTTTACTGTCATAACCGTAAAGACTAATAATTGGGGTTTTTTGTGCACGTTTAGTAATATATTCAGTGCACATAAATGAACTATTGTTGAGAAAGGGGAAACTTATCGACCATGCCTTATAGCTGAGAATTAATTTCGAAGTCGTTGAAAGCTGTATAATACGGAGCCCCCTAGGGGACATGGGGATTTTTTTTTTCTTTTGCGTCCCTCAAAACTTTGTTCCCTCGCAATACTTTTGTGCCCTCGCAAAAGTTATCACTTTCTTTACGTCCCTCTCGCATATACTTTTTGCGTCCCTCGCATCTGCGTCCCTCAAATGCAAAAGTATTGCGAGGGGACGCAAAAGTATTGCGAGGGAACGCAAAAGTATTGCGAGGGAACGCAAAAGTTTTGCGAGGGGACGCAAAAGTATTGCGAGGGAACGCAAAAGTTTTGCGAGGGGACGCAAAAGTATTGCGAGGGGACGCAAAAGAAAAAAAAATCCCCATGTCCCCTAGGGGGCTCCGTAGTATAACGATATGGCAAAGCTAGTTTACTGACTTGGAGACAGTAAATATAGCTAACTGCTTTCCTACTAAGATTATAATCCTTCAAAACACATACATTCAAGTAAGATGATAAATATAATGATTCTGCACTCCTTTCTGCTGGACTCAAGCATACATAAATTATTTTGATTAAACAATTGCAGAACAAAATTAGAAAAAAATACATTTAAAAATTCATTAGGGTTTCAGTCTATCCACCAAAAGCTTAAAGAAGCCAATTTCCAAACCTTAATCCTCATGCCAAATGAGACTAAACTAACAACAACAAAAATTTAATTTAATATTTTGATGTTAGTGTGATAGGTAGTGTTGAAAATCAGAGGAGTAAATCTACTTATATTTATTTGCTCGTTACTTTTCCTCTGATCTTATGGGTTCCAGGAACTCTGCGTGTACAGTGGAGTTTCAGAGAACAATCATATGAAAACCGACTTCAGATATTTCCAGAGTTTTATCCAAAGAATTCAATGCAATACAGAATGTTACAACTGCATTACACCCGGATTATCAAAAAGTCCAACATATGACAAACATAGAATTACCTGCATGAGTTGAAAGTAAAGACAAAATGCATTTTGGGACTCACTCACTCATCACAAAGAGATTCGAACTTCTGCTGTAAAACAAACCATTTTATACAAATGTTTATTCTCCTCATTTAAATATATGCATTATATGCATTAGAAGTGTGCCCTCTCCTTGCAGGGCTGTTCCAATGTTAATTTTATTATCTCCTGCTAAAGAGCCCCTAAAAGCAGATATATGGATTGTCAAACTGGGTCTTGCCGTACCAGGTGTCTCCTGCAGACCCTCCTAGACCAGAATTTATGACCTGGGCCTGTTTTTGGTTTTCTGCCTCAGCGCTTCAAGCAGATAGTGTTTTGTGTTTTATACAAACTGAAACAAAATATAATGCTACAAATAGTAACTATACGTTTGAATTTCAAACTGCAAGGTTGTCTATTTTTGGAAAAGCTCTTTGAAATGTCTGAAATATTTTAAGAGTAAAAAATAATGGTTTTAATAATCCTATTGTATCTTAGTAATATAAATTGCATGCAAGTAATATGATTTAAAACTAACTAATTCAAAACATGCTGTTTAATGCTTAAAGAAATATCTTAATACGTTTGATTATACTTTGGAGAAGACTTTTCTTATACATTTAATGTTTCACTGAACCTTTGAACCAACACCAAAGAATTTATTGATCCTGATAACAGCTACACTCCCTGTCTGAAAACCCTCCTTACGGGAAAACCAGACTGCCTCTTCCTTAGAAATTTATGTAAGTTCAGAGTCACCAGTTGTCTTAGTTTGGATTTTTATCTAAGTTTACCAGTCGTAAAGTCTACTCCTAAAAATATTCATGCTACATCTAATATTATGTATGTCTAAAGGTTAACTGTCTCTACAGTTATGCTAAATAAACCTATATTGTCAACAGTAGTTTCAGAAAACCATGGGTGATTGAGCAGTTCTTCCAGCGTGGGATGCTCCTCTGGGTGTTTCTTCAGGCACATAGTCAGAATATCCCGGCAGTCTGGAGGGCCAGAGGTCAAAGTGCAACAACAGTTAAGAGCTGGGGACAGAGGACAGATTTATATATGCTGTGAGAAGACATAATACAATGCTTGTCTCACTTTTGGAAAGCGTCTTGCTGATCTTCAGCTTCGTTTTGAGAAAGCTCTTTGTCTCAAAACTCTTATCATGGAGTTTCAAACATGATCACTCCCAGCTGCCAAACTGTTGTGGGTCTAGCAGAATATTTCTTGTGTGTGCGATCTTGTGATGACTCGAGAGCATGGGTCCCTAATAAATGTGTCAGAATTAAGAGTCAGAAGAAGAACAGTAAAAAGAATATTTTTCTCAGACCAAACAGAAAGAAGCAGGATATTGTACCTTGGAAGATGGTAAATTTCTTTCCATGGTATAAACAATTTAGGCTTGTAAGCCTTCTGAGCTTCTCTCCATAAAGGACATTTTCCAATTTAAGATGTTTGCATCCTGAAGTTGAATGGTTGTTCGACCAGGTGTTTTGATATGATCTACAAGACAAAAGTGATTTGAAACTCATAATTCTGCAGATTGATGTTGGACTTTAGTGAGAAATGGAGCCTAGGCGAAAATTCAAGCTGAGAGACTCGACCCAGCTTACACTCATCACTCAATCACCATGTCCTATCGCAGCCAATCAGGTCCGGAGCAACGCGCTTCAAGCCAATCGTCGTCCAAGGACGCTTTCAAAAAGCCAAGCTACCTTGGGGTAGACCTGCTAGTCGGCGCGCTGCGACCTACCTCCTTCCCATCTCCACCTCCATCCTGACGGACGTCCTCCAGGATCCTTCCGCACACACCCAGCTCCACCACCTGTTTTTGGTCCCGGGGGAAGACTGTCCGAGCTCGTAATGCTTTTGTTCATCTGGTAATGCTTTCGTTCATGTCGCAAACTTTTGGTTCATCTCGTAACACTTTCGTTCATCTTGCAAAGCTTTCGTTCATCTCGTAACACTTTCGTTCATCTCATATTGCTTTCGTTCATCTCGTAACGCTTTCGTTCATCTCGTAACGCTTTCGTTCCTGTTGCAGCGCTTTCGTTTAGCTCCAAACACTTTCGTTCATCTCGTAACGCTTTCGTTCATCTTGTAATGCTTTCGTTCATGTCGCATAATTTTCATAATTCTTTCGTTAGAAAAATGAATAAAATCACACAGACGTCTTACAATTTGGTCAACTCAGTGTTACACAACATCTTAAAATACTAAGTTAAATTCTCTTTACAACTCAGAATTGCTGGTGGCAACTGGACATTCACGCTAACCGGCACTATAGTAAGGTCAGATAAATATACATTCAGTAAAATAACAACAGGTTATTATTTAATTATAACCCGATAACATTTAACAAAAACACACAATATGTCAAGACAGAACATGCCTCCCTGTTCCTCATGGAACCTGAACGAGCTGCACAGTTTTTCACAAAAATCTTCTTCTTTTAGGACAGTTGAAAATCGTTAGGCCCGTCAGCCTACCGTAGCAAATAGTACAAAGCTACTTCTTCCGGTCTAATGTTTTTCATCCCTTTCTCGTTTCATCCCTTTCTCGAACAAGCCGGCAAAACTCAGGACTCATCTACACACAGCTCCCTCTGGTGGTCATCATGAAGCCCTGCTATTCCACTCGCCTAAATATATATATATCGTAATAGATATATATATGAGGGTCCTGCACATTTCTGGACTGAGATGTCTGATGTTGTTCCTGGGATCTGTTGTAGCCATTGCTCCAGTTTGGGGGTTACTGCCCCGAGGGCCCCGATGACCACAGGCACCACTGTGGTCTTCACCTTCCAGGCCCTCTCCAGTTCCTCCCTAAGGCCCTGGTATTTCTCCAGTTTCTCGTGCTCCTTTTTGCAATCACTTGGTATTGCTACATCTACCACAACGGCTTTTCTCTGTTGTTCATCCACTACGACAATGTTTGGTTGGTTCGCCATTACTACATATATACATATATGAAAACCAACAATAAATGTATTACTTTTGTTTTATTTTGGGGATGTTTGTGTTCTGTAGGTGTGGTTGGGTTTAAGTCAGAGGACTGCTAAGCATCATCGCTTCCATTCTAACATTTGTGACCAAACTTTTGGAACCTTCTTCCTGATGTCACACTGGTCGGTGTAAGAATCCAACATTCTATTTGAGCTCAGTTCGTCAGAAATCTTTGATAGAGTGAGATGTAACTATCAGAGTTAAACCTGCTATTTTTTGTAGTGAATAAAATTACACTGAAATCTAGAAAAACATGGCTGAAGAATCAGAACAAAAGCGTGAAAGTCCAGGCATCAGGATAACAGAAGGTAATGAGTTCGGGTTTCATTCTTATCAAGACATGGTTTATGTTACAAATTCTGGAAAGTTGTACTGTAAAACATTTGAGGTGGTTTGACTTGAAAATGAAAGTCCGCCTGCTGCCTTGAAAACCAAAAACCAACTCAAAAAATTATATTGGTTTTAATTAAGAAATTGAAGTACATGCAGTTGATTTAACAAGAAGAGACAAGTTGTTTAAACTTTTTTTTAAAATTTGTTAATCTTGAATCGAGTTTTAACTTAACGCTGCAATTTAAACCTAATAATTATTTCACAATATTGAAGAAAATCTAGTTAGAGTTCACATTTCTCTATTACTTTCCTTCACAAGTTAAAATAACTTTACTTCTTGGAGGTTTGACAAAATTCATAAAAAGTTAACACAACTAGTTTATCTTTCACAAACTCACACATTGAGATTCAAAATCGAAAACTCACTAAATTCATTCACCTAAAGAATGAATTTAGAACAGAAGACAATAGACACAATTAAATGCGTCTACTATTTAGACGCATTTAATTGTCTAAATGTGTCAATTAAATGCGTTTAATTTAATTAATTGTGTCAATTAAATGATGCAATTAAATTTAGGTTATTTTACACACTTAACAATAACAGTATTATAAAGCTCTTAATGTATAGTGAAGAAAGTTAGAGTTTTTATCGCTCAGAATTTCTGTTTTATTAACTTCAGTTGGTTAGGAACATCGAAATGTGTCAATTTCTGTTGGCTTCTCGGAGAAGCATGAATTTGGATGAAAATGAATTAAATGTACAACAGTTAATGTAATAATGTCCCTCATCAGATAGCACCGTGTGATGTGATTCAGAAATACTGAACATGTACTTTAACCAAACATTCATTTTCCACAATATTTGTCTCTATAGAGAAAAGCTGCAGCATGACACTGCAGCTTCCAGAGTCTGCTCAGGACAGTGAGATTCACAAACAAAGGATCAGGGTCTCTGAGATACCCGGAACCTCAAGAAGCTGCCAGGAGCAGCTCAGAACCAAGAAAACGTTGAAGAGGAAGACGTCAGGAACAAAAGACAGTTCAACACCGGCCAAGTGTAGGAAGGAAGACCTCCAGGAGCAGGTTCCAACCAGAGAGTCTTCCTCCTCCTCAGTCGACATCCTCATAGGTTGGCTGCTTTGATGTTAATTGACTCATGTTGACAGTCCGTACATGTAAAAAATAATCACTATTTATTCCCAACATCTCTTACTTTAGAGATCAGCAGCAGCAGCAGCATGATGCCACAGTGTGCTGAGTCTATTAAAGACAAGACACCAAAGAGAAGGAAAAAGGTTAAAAAACAGACCCGCCGAAAATGGACCAGGGTTCCTAAGATGTTAGGACCATCGAAAGGCAACCAGGGCCAGACGAGGATTGTGGGGAGACTGAGGAGGAAAATAACAGAAGAAGGAGAGGGATCTCCTTCACCGGCTGAGAGGAAGAATAAGGGACTCCTCCAGGAGGTCACAACCAAAGAGCCCTCATCCTCTGTGGACATCAGCACAGGTTAGCTTCTTTGGTCACACTTCTGTTAATTTTCTCTAATGTATGTTAAAATACTTGTGCTGTTTCTATGGGTTTTTCTCATTATTAGAGTCCAGCAGCTCAAACCTGGAACTTTGCAGCTCAGGAATAGGCGATTTACAGAACAGGAATATGAAGGAGGATGAGGACACTGAGGAACCACAGCTGACAAATAGGAGGAGGAGTGCGAGGAAGAAGAAAAAAGAAGAAATGGAAGCCCTCAGAGGTCAGCGTTTTATTTGCAATAGAATTGTAACATAAGCATTAGTTAGAGAGACTTAAAGTGTGGTGATAATTAGAGCTAAGGTAACATAAGTGAACAGTTTATTCTGATACTTTATGAAATTTAAAGATGTGATCATGTGTTTAGCTGAATTCCAGAAAAAATATACTGAGCTCCATCTACTGGGAAAAGGAGGCTATGGATCTGTGTTTGCTGGATATCGAGCGGTGGATAAATTACCTGTAGGTGTATTTGGAATACTTAAAATGATGTACAAAAGAGTTGATGTCCTCATGGAGGTGCAAGTCTTACAGCTAGTCAGACTCTTTCAGCTGAGTTTAGCCAATGACGTCTCAAACTGAAAAAGTTCAGGTCTGTAAAATAAGACTATATTAGATAAATGATTTCATAAACCAATGAGACTTTAAGAATAAAGGTGCAGATGGGTAATAATCACTAGTACATACTAGAATTGCACAATTGTGAACATTTTCAGTTCTTGTAGTCTTAAATTTGATTTTGGAAAGACCAAACTAGATGGCTAACTTTTCTTTCGATTCTAATGGTGCATTCATAACAAATACGTTCCACACATCAAATTACACGTCCGACACTTCAAGTTCAACGCGTGTGCACTTTGAATGCAAATACTTCACAAATCTTAGGTTTCGCTGGTTTACATTCAAAATCTATGTGGAGGTGCATCAGACGCTCTTGACATGTCAAACGGTTGAAAGCTGGACGGTCGAAACGCAACAGCCCTCGACACGCTTACACATAGACTTTGAACGTAAAGCAATCGTGCCTGACACTCAAAAAGCGTTTGGTGTGAACTCACCATGATACTCAAAATACTGATAACTCAACATCAATCAACTTCAGAAAATCTGAACATTCCCTTTAAGGATATTCCCATTGCTGAATAATGCTTTGCTTCTATGGTATAGGTGGCTATCAAACACATCCCAAATAAAAAGGTGCACCGCAAACATAAGGTAAGTTAGCAACAGCATCTAAGACTGACTTTAAGTCCTATTGGATTCCAGATGAAGGGTTTCTCCTGTTTGCGTTGATGTTTCAGGATGAGAATGGTCGGGAGATGGCGATGGAGGTGGCCGTCATGTTGAAGCTGAAGACTCTAACTACTAATTCATCAAAGCAGTTAGCCACGGTGTCCCTGCTGGACTGGTATGAACTGGAGCAAGAGCTCCTCCTGGTGATGGAGAGGCCAATGCCTTCAGATGATCTCAGTACCTACCTTGATCAGAATGAAGGTTGTCTAAGTGAGGAGGAGGGCAAGGTAAGCTGCTGGATGGAAATTCAAGAGGGTTTTTTAAATATTCTCAGTTACTGCTTCAGTTGGGGATTTTCTTTCATAGTGAATATAATAAAATCAGAAGGATGAAATACAGTGCAATATTTCCTCTGTAAAACAATTTTGTAAAACTTTATGTTCATGCATCTCATAATGTCTCTACAAACATTGAAGTGTGTGGGGGTTATGTGGCAATGTGAAAAAAAATCCATATAAAATTAAAAATCTTTACAAGTCACTGTATTTCTCACTGAAGTCCAACTTCAATCTGCAGAATTATGAGCTTCAAATCATTTTTGTCTTGTAGGTCATATTGAAACAGCTGATGGAAGCAACAGTTCAACTTCAGGATGCAAACATCTTCCACAGAGACATTAAACTGGAAAATGTTCTTATTGAGAGGAGCTCAGAAGGCTTACGAGCCTATCTCATAGACTTTGGTCTAAGTTGCTTTGACCATGGAAAGAAATTTACTATCTTCCAAGGTAAGATGTCTCGCTTCTTTCTGAGAAAACAAATATTCTTTTTACTGTTCTTCTTCTTTCTGACTCTCTTAATTCTGACACATTTTTTAGGGACCCATGCTCTTGAGTCACCAGAGTATCGCACGCAAAGGAAATATTCTGCTGGACCCACAACAGTGTGGCAGCTGGGAGTGATCATGTTTGAAATTCTCCATGATAAGAGTTTTGAGACAAAGAGCTTTCTCAAAAAGAAGCTGAAGATCAGCAAGACGCTTTCCAAAAGTGAGACAAGCATTGTATTATATCTTCTCACAGCATATATAAATCTGTCCTCTGTCCCCAGCTCTTAACTGTTGTTGCACTTTGACCTCTGACCCTCTAGACTGCCAGGATATTCTGAGTAAGTGCCTGAAGGAAGACCCAGAGGAGCGTCCCACGCTGGAAGAACTGCTCAATCACCCATGGTTTTCTTAGAGTGCGCATCACACAAACATTCAAATATTACATTTTAACATGTATTTTTATAGCATGTTTTCAGCACCCTCCCATAGGCCCACCACCTGTGAGAGGGGCCAAAGGGGTCAGGTGCAGTGTGGAATGTGTGATGGCTGAGGAAGGGGGCCGTGGCGGTCTGATCCTCGGTTGCTGAAGCTGGCTCTTGGGACGTCGAATGCCACCTCACTGGTGGGGAAGAAGCCGGAGCTGGTGTGTGAGGTTGACAACCTTGCAGCGGAGCTGTGGCTGCAGGGTTGTCTTTGCCTGTCGCGGCGGCGACCCTCAAACCCATTGGTGGACCCCTTCGGTGAGGGATGCTGTCAGGCTGAAGAAGGAGTCCTTTCGGTCCTTTTTGGCCTGTGGGACTCCAGAAGCAGCTGATGGGTACTGGCGGGCACTGGAGCGATTTGCAGCCGAGTGGGAAGCGGGCGGGATGGGGATCCATGCCTGCCAATCCAAGGCCATGGCCTTGAGCCGGAAAAGATTAGAGTGCTTTCTCCGGTTTGGGGGAGGGGGAAGGGTGTCCTGCCCCAATTGGAGGAGTTTAAGTATCTCGGGATCTTGTTCACGAATGAGGGAAGAAGGGAGCGGGAGATTGACAGGTGGATTGGAGCAGCGTCTGCAGTGAAGCGGGCGCTGTACCGGTCTGTCGTGGTGAAGAGAGAGCTGAGTCAAAAGGCGAAGCTCTCGATTTACCGATCTACGTTCCCGCCCTCATCTCTGGTCATGAACTTTGGATCTTGACCAAAAGAATTAGGTTGCCCAGTCACCGTAGAGTAACTGGGCTCTCCCTTTAAGATAGGGTGAGAAGCTCGGTCATCTGGTAGGGACTCAGAGTAGAGCCGCTGCACCTCCACGTCGAGAGGAGCCAGTTGAGGTGGCTCGGGCATCTGGTCAGGATGCCTCCTGGACGCCTCCCTGGTGAGGTGTTCCAGTCACGTCCTATTGAGTCCAAAAAATATTTGTTATATGATCATGAGTGTTTTTAACTAAAGATTTGTAGATTTTCTCTGGGTGCTCTGGTTTTCTCCTTGAGTCAAATTGATATTAATCTAGGTCATCCTGAAGACATCTATGAGCTGTTTTTGTAACTCCACTCAGACAACAATATCAACCCTCTAACATGTTCTTTATCATTTTTAGGTCTGTTCTTCCATCAGAGCCAGAGCTCCAGTGTATGTTTTGTTTGTCTTGTCCACTTTCCTGTCCTCTCCAACCCCAGCCGGTCGAGGCAGACGGCCGCCCATCCTGAGCCTGGTTCTGCTAGAGGTCTCTTCCTTTGAAAGGGAAGTGTTTCCTCTCTACTGTCGCCCCGTGCTTGCTCAGGATGGGGGATTGCATTGATATAAAGCTTTGATGCACTCTGCTGGTTTCCTCCCCTTCGCAGAATCGCCACCTTAACGTGGTGGAGGGGTTTGAGTACCCTAATGGTCTTGAAGTCTTGGCTGAGTTTCACCTCTGCTGGGGTTTGACGTGGCATAAAGGCTTCAGGGCGGGGTCAGACCAAGAGCGATTCATAGACTTTGATGCAGAAAGACCATAAAAATGACAGGTATCAATTGCTCAACGCATCTTCCTTGAAGCTCTTCTCCTCCAGGAAAATAATTTTCCTCCAGAAAAAATATTTTTCACAAAATATATTCAGTTTAATAAAGCAGAAAATGTCAACAAAAATGTCTACCAACTAGTTTTTAGTTTATATATTCATCTTCACACACTAATGATAATAAGCTAATGGATTGTAGCCACAGATGTTATATCGTTGTTGCAATAAACTGTCTTGCTCCAGGACATGACAGAAACGGACCATTGCAGGCCAAAGTCCTAAAACTGTCGCCCCAGTAGTAAGCATTATAACCGTGCGTTTACGTTGATGATAGACCGTTAATAGGCAATGAATCGTGTGGAATCCCAAGGCCTTCCCAGGCCAGCCGAAAACAGTCCCTTCAGCGTGACCTGGGTCTACACAGGGACCTCCTCCAGGTGGGACGTGACCCAGATGCTCCTCTCGACGTGAAGGAGCAGCAGCTCTACTCTGAGACCCTCCAGGATGACCGAGCTTCTCACCCTATCTCAGTGTTAGCTGCAGGCAGAGCAGGTTGTGGTGACAGGTGGAAACTGGAGAATTAAGTCACATTACTTATTTCTACATACTAGAAAGCCAGTAAAAGAAAAAGTCTTCACAGAGGACTCAAAGCAAGCGATTTTACTCTTTAGAGACTAAAATCCCTACTGTCGTTTCACTGGCTGCTGTTCAGTCGACTTTCCTTGTCTGTATCTGGGTAAACCAAAACGTTCCCTGGATTTTGTAAAGTGATAACTGACAGCAGCTGAATGAAATCTGGGCTGGAACATTGTCAGTGCACACATGCAGTCAATACCTGATTAATGGAGTGCAAAGACAGAAGTGGATTGCAGAGAAAAGCAATATAAAGAAAGGAAAGAGTTTCATTCAGCAGCAATTGCAGAATTTCATAAACAGTTGAGCTCTGCTCTGCCATTAAGTAACTATAGTGTACATATCTATTTGGCTAATGGTGCCACAGATTTCGTGGCATTTTCTTCAGCATTTTCTCTCAGCCAGTTCTGTTTCAGTGTTTGATAAGCAGAACATTTTCTTGCTGCCTGTTTTATTGATGTTGATTTTTCCCCCCCTACTTCTATATTTAGGCAGAGTTTTTTGGGTGTTCATTGGGAGACTGAACAACTCGGTGCAGCTGGTTTGTCTGAAATGTTGGATGGCTGCTGGTAGGAAGACAGAAGGAAGGCAGTCTGCAGACTGAATGCTAACCCCAACATTCTGACGCACCATCATTAACCACGCTTGGTTTCTGAATGCATGCACAACAAAAGTACTAATTCAAAGAAATAGAAGTCGATGTTAAAATGCTTTTGAATTTTTCCACATTTTGTCACTTCATGCTGATTAAACTCTCCATATTTTTTATTGATTTTGGTCTCACAGAGCAACACAAACTAGTGATTAATTAAAAAGTGGGAGCAAATAGTTTTCAGGACATGCCGCTTTATTTTGATACTTTTTAATACCCCTCCTAATCACGGTTTAGTATTTGCAGATTTTCCTTGTAGTGCAAAGCTACAGCATAGTTTAGGAAATACTAAAGCCTAATTCTCGTTGACATGCTTTGGCTGAAGTTTGTGAAGTAGCCAATCCCTTTTCTCTACCACTGATTGGCTGTACCTAGCAGTAGAGTTAAGGATTTTACAGGCCTTTTTGGATGAGTTGCAGGTTTTTAATGACAACATCATCGTCATTAAAACGTCTTCATATCACGATTCTTCAGAGCTCCTGCTTGCTATTGGATCCGATCTCAACAAGGAAATTCCATTGGGGTTCTGGCACCTCACCAGGTTCAAGTGCATTTTTGGAAAGGAAAAACCTTTAGCTTATTGACAGAAGTCCTAAGCGTTAATCCAACCGTGTCGCCTGTGTTTAACAATTCTTGATTCAATATTTGCTCTCCGGGAAGAGCTTCAGGTTCACCCCACCACCTGGAGACATTACACACAAACAGTGGAGAGACAGATATTTATGCACTTCTCACTATGACAGAGTTGTACTTAGTCAAAGCTCTTATGAAACATTTTTCTATTATTTTTATCCATCAGTATGTAACCGATATCTCCAAACCCCGCTTTTGTTCCTTGGCAACAAAAAGAGTTATCTGGTTTTTAAAGCTGTTCATCTTAAATTCTCTCCTTTATGAAATAAATTACAGCAGTTTAGAAAGTAGAAGCCTCTAATTGCAAAACATAATGTTAATACTAAAAAAAAAAAAAAAAAACATTAAGTAAGAACAAGAGCAAAATAAATCTGGTTGGGATTTGATAGACTGCAGATGGATGAGAGGCTTCTCACTTGCTGGTGGCACAGTGACACCTAGTGGCCACTAGAGGTTCCAGCAAGCTTTTGGCCTGAGATGAACTCCTGTTTCTGTGCCTACCTGTCAAGTTTTGGATTTGAGAATACGGTAAATGTCGCCTTGCAGCGCTGATGTCGGAGGGGGGAGAAGAAACTAGCGTAAAAGCAATGGAAGGCCATGATACGGGATATTACAGGGTAAAATAATGATAAGGGAACACGGCAGGAAAGGGGGGTAAAATACAGAATCTTCCTGGCCAAAACGGGAGACTTGACAGATATGTTTCTGTTATATACTCAGCTGAAATGTCTCTTATGTTGGCAAAATGTTTAATCTGTGGCACCTTTCCTGCGTGTCCGTCACCCATACCCATACGGTGCTGCCAGTCTCTTTTTCTCTAGCTTTCAGTGTAAGGAAATGAAAAACTGTTGTGGGTCTGTTTTGCTGCAGGAGGAACTGGTGCACTTCATCAGATACATGACATCATATAAGATGATGTCATGTATCTGACATCATTTCACTGGTTCACTGCAAACCAGCCCTTAGCAGTGAAGCTCAAGGTCGACCCAACCAGATTGCGTGTGTTCATGCATGTGTGCTGACCTTTTTTGTGCATAAACACAGTAAACCTGCCTTGCTTGTATTTTATAAAAATACTAAAATCAGTCACCAGATGTCACCATTGTAAAGGTTTGAAGTTCTAGTTCAAAGCTCAGAGATTCCAGCAAATTTCACTCTGATGTTCCCAGTAAGGATTCAAACTTCCTGCTGAATTATGGTGAGAAATATAAAAGAAAAAGTAGTGACTCAAGCTTCAGCCATACATACTCTATCATATTTTTAGTGTTGATCCAGGTATTATTACCATTTTCATTCCAGAAGAGCAAGGAAGGAAGCTGAAATTTCCATTGTCAACTGTGCTTCTTTGCTTTACTACTGAAAATGATTTAATTTCTCTCACTTGACTGAATTTTAGGTATTCCTGTAAAAGGAGGCGTACACCTTTTAGCTGGATAACAGAAAACAACCATCTCGTGGTCTAACAGAATGTCCAGCCAAAGTCCAGATCCCAGAAAAGAATCTGTGGCAACATTTGAAAATGTGAAATGTTAGACATACCTCCAAAAAGACTCAACTGTTACTGTGGTGAAAGCCGATTCTGCAGGTGTGATATTATTGCTGGCTTATTGGTAATTTGACACTATGAAAAACATAAATTGCACAGTAGTCATTAAAAACTAAACCAACATGTCGGCAAACTTTTCATAGAAATCATCTGATCGTGACCTTTCACTTGCTCTCATTCCACAAGGTGGCAGCATTGCTCCACCGAGAAAGCTGCTCCTCAACACAGGTGGGCATCTTAACTGTGAGGAGCTGATTATCTTTGGTTTGCTGGAAACTCCCACCTCTCCTGCAGCAGCTGCTTGAGGTTCCTTGATGTTTTGACTGTTCCTCTCCTTCATTCCTAGGCATCTGAGAGAAACTCCCAGCCCCCTGTCGCAGCCTTTCTTTGAAGCCCCTAATGCCAGAATTAACATCCAGCTGCACACATAAAATTATCACTGATGTTTCTACTGTCAGTCAAATGTTTAATTCATTGAAGAAACTGAACGTTGACCTTAGAGGGGGCCTGGTTTGCTAGTGTCAAATGATGAATGTAGAATGTTGGTTGTACTATTATCACCTTAAACAGACTACTTTATTTGAAAACTGTCTGATATGATTGAATTAAAAAACCCCTCTGCTGTCTAAAGAGATGGTGTTTACAGGACACAGCAAGCTGTTTACCCTGTGGGTGGTGCGGCGGGGTCGCACTGGCTTTTTCTGTGTAGTTTGGGGAACTGACAGTCCGATGAAATACTCCCCTGTTTCCCTGCTGCCTGCTGTGCTCCGTTTTCACACTAAGACTGTCGGTGGGTTCAATAAATTCAGCAGAAAACAGTGAGTCAAAATTCTTCGACGGATCGGCGTTCATCTTAATTGCTTGAGGACAATTTGTCGAGCCTAACGAGGGCACAACATGTTGCTAGGTTTAGGTGAAAAAGGGGGAATTGACTTTTGACAGCTTTGTCTGACATTGAAAAGTGTTTTGAAATCTGAAATAATAAAATGAGACTAAAATCGAAATAAATCTCTTAGGGGGCAAATATTTTTTTTTATAGCACAGTAACTCACAAATAGAACCATTGAGACCACAAGAGTGACAAACGTAAGAGTTAAAATGCCTTCAACAAACTAATTAACAAAACTAGTTAACAAGTACAATCTGGTGGGCAGATTTTCTTTTTATGCATAGAAAACAGTTTTCCCTTTGCTAGAACCCTCTTCCACTGTCCTGCTTTGTGCTGGAACCCTGTTGCAGTTTGATGGATTGCTCGCACCTGCTGATCTGTGGAACAGTGTGAAACTATTGTTAGACCTGTGCATTGTGTCTGAGAGCTTAATAATAGCCAGGACTTTGATGATGACGTTGCAGATTCCAGAAACTGGGTTTGCCGATTTGGAAGATACTCTCAACGCGTTTCAGTCAGCAACTTCCCAACTTTTGAGCCGCCTCAGCTACTTGTGCTAAAGCAGCCATTCCTAAAATATCTCTCTGCTCACAGCATGATGTTGCATTGCAATTGAGCCAGAAGAGACGGGGTCAATTCACAGTTCAATTGGACCGGATGTTGGATGGTACTACTGAAAACACCATCATTCTCTTGAGGGAATGACCGTCCGTTTCATCAAAAAACTCGATCCTTCACTTGATCTCTGACATTGTTTCGCTGTGTTCAGAGACGCCGATGTTCTGGAGGGTTTTGTGCTGCCGCTGACAATTACAGGGAAAAAAAACAAAGCAAACCTGTGAAAAGCTGTGAGTCTTGAAACCGCAAGTCCAGATTATGCAGGTTTCACTTTCCTCTTTTCCTTCTCCTGCTGGTAATGTTTATTTCTCTATTTGCTTTTCTGCCTTTGAGTATCTCCCGGTGTTTTCCCTCCTCTCTATGTTTTTCGGTCTAAATCTAATCTGCGGTGTTTTCTTCTCTGGCCTTCCCTTCTCTCCTGGGGGTATATCGTCCTCCTTTTATCCATGCAGAACGTTCCCTGGCCTTTGCCCAGTACCCTACAGCTGGTCTCCATTGAGCCTTTCTTCCAATTCTTTAACCCCCTCATCTCCTTATTATCCTCCTGCATGCTCTTCCTCCAGGCTGCTGTACACTCTAAAAAGTGAAAAAAGTTGGATAACTGTTTGATTGCGTCAGATTTTTCAACTTATTAGTAATGACCCTGCAAAATGAAGTGGAAGATATGGCAATGGGAAGGTCACATATCTGTTGTCAGTAACAACAAGTCCACCATTCCTCTCGCCGTCAAAATGCTCTTCTCCTTAATGTTATTCTTTTTTCGGTAATGTCCAGTAGAGAAGAAAAACAGATAAAGCTGCTTTCTAAAGCACTCCACACCAAATGAATGCAGGAATGCTGGAGGTTGTGGCTACATTCCACCAAACGTTACAAAGCGACACTGACTTCTTTCAAAGCGCCACCTAGTGTTTAAGCAGCGTCCTACTGGGTGAGTAACTCAAAGTGATCATTGGGGGAATGTTCTATGTTATCATTTTCTATTTTCTGAAATGTTCTGATCTTATCCCACCTGTACAGAGCTGCCTTTGAGTGATAGGGAGCGGACCGCTGATCAACATACTTGATGCGTCTTCGCTTGATGATGTTGATGACGGCATTTGGCAAAATGTTCACCATTGTGGAGATTCATGGAAATTTCCTTTGCATGTGCGTTTTCTTTTTTTTTTTTTTTATTTAGTAGATTTTCCACATAACAATGAGCAACATGCATAGACATTCAAGTCACACTTGAGACAGTACTTTGGAAAGTAAGCATAGACTAATACATGACAAGACAAGAACCAAGAATAAAACAAAGCACATAGACAGAACCCACCAATTATTTCCATAAGTACTTGGATAGAAAGTAGATAACTAAAAAATAAACAAACAAAAATAACAGAAAGTAAATAAACTATAAATTAGACAGAAAACAACTAAAGCGGGGCACCTAAATGGCTTAATGTAGTCTGTGCTACTAAAATTGTTATAAGACTTGGTTAAAGGTTAAAGGGTATATGTCAATACAACTGGGAAGTAAGGGGAGCACCACTCATGGGGTCACATCAAGTGACAAAGACATAACATGGTCCAAAAATGTGAAAATGTGATTTCAGAGCTTTTGAGAGTATGCCTAATTTTTTCCAGTTTCATGAACGAAAGCGCATCTTTTGTCCAATGAGAATGTGTGGGTGGGAGAGGATTCTTCCAATGCATCAGTATGATACGTCTAGCCAGTAGTGTGAGGAAGGCCACAAGGTCAGCATGATGGGGTGACAGTAACTGGGTTTTGGGGAGGACCCCAAATAAAGCAGTTAGTGGAGAGCGCTGTATTGTGGTTGAGGTAATTACAGAAAGTGAGTCAAAAACAGATTTCCAGAATTGAGATAGGGAAGAAGAGGTCCAAAACATATGACTGAGAGTCGCTGGACCCAAACCACACTTCACACAGCTTGAATCCACGTCCGGAAAGATTCGAGCCAGTTTGCTTTTGGACCAGTGTACTCTATGAACGACTTTACACTGAACAATTCTGTGTCGGGCACAAATTGATGAGGTGTGAATGTGTTCTAGAATAGTTTGCCCCATTTCATTATCAATCTCTATGTTAAGGTCATCAGACCAAGTAGCCTGAAGATGGCCAAGCCCAGGAGTAAGACTGGACATTAAGAGGTTGTATATTTTTGATATTGTACCCTTTGGAGTGGGACTAATTTCTAGCAGTTCATCAACCATATTGGGGGCAGGAATTGTTGGAAAGCCTGGGAAACGATGACTAATAAAGTCTCTAACTTGTAGAAATCTAAAAAAGTGGACAGCAGGGAGGTCAAAATTTGAGGATAAGCAAATGAGGCAAAAGTACCATCTAAATATAGATCTTTCACAGAAAAAAGCCCATGGCTCTTCCACACTGAAAAGGTCTTATCAATGAGTGAAGGTGGAAATAGAGGATTAGAATTTAGCAGTGATAGCAGAGGTATTCTCTGGATCCCAAAATGTTGCATAATCTGAGCCCATATTCTGAGGCAGTTCTTAACAATTGTATTGTTAGTGTAAGTAGCAGGAGACGTTACAGGAGGGAGGCATAGAAAGGAGTACAAGGAACCAGAGCTACATGAGGCCTCCTCTATTGGTAACCATTTGGGGGTCTCACTGGTTGAATTGCACCAGAGTAACATTGTACGAATATTAACAGACCAATAATATGCATGTGCGTTTTCATAAAGTGAGGTTGAGAATGTGAACAAAGAAAACAATCCCAACAGATCTTTGAGTTCATAAAAACCTCTACCTAATGCCACTTACTGGTGTGTTTTTAGAGTGTGGCGGTAAAAAACAGGGAGGTGGAAAGATGTTTCAGATTAAAGAATGGAAGTAATTTACCCATCTTCCTCTGGAAACAAAAACACCTTCCAGCGGCCCGTTGGCTCAGGCGGGCCGCTGAGCCAACGGGAGGGTGAGACGTTCTGTGAAAAAAAAAAAAAAAGCATTTTCAGCATCGGACTCACTTTACTGGCTGGATTTAGGCAATGATACTGCTTGGTAGGACGAAACAGAAACTAGAATTAAAACATATCTTAATTCATATTAAGATCTGTTCTGCTTACATAGTGACTGTCACAATATTACAGTGCCTGAGTCAATACTTTGTAGTTCACTACAAGTGCTGCTTTTCATGGTTTTATTTTTTTATTTTACTTATAAGTGAATTCTGCTCATCTTTGACATAGAAACTAACGTAATTTGATACAAAAGTTAATTTTGAATCAAAACAAGTGAAGAGAACAAGTAAATAAAGAGGAAAATGAGCATTATGATTTAGTCAAAAAGTCTTCTTTGACTTTATACCAAACAAACGGTGAACTTAAATTACAGACTGTAATTCTGCTTCAATGGAAGGTAAGATAGTATCAGCACCAGCGCTACCTGCTCTTTGAGCTACTGGTTGACTTTATAGGAAAAACATGATAAATTTTTTGTTTTCCGGGTAGGTTTTTGTTTTTTTTCTTTCGGTTTCCATCAAAATTGAGGTCCACACTCAATAGAAAATTATTCTAATGCATGAACATGCTTTGATGGAAACCATTTCATTGAAGCTTTAGGGTAGTTTGTCTGGCTGCAAGGTAAAACTCCGTCCAAGTATTAAGCGTTTAGGAAATTCAGGAAGTAAATATACACGCGTACTTCCAAAGAGCAACAAACTGTTCGGAGCTGAAAAATGTTCATAATTAGGGATTTTCTCATGGCTTGCAGAGGACATACATTCTTCAAAACAATTGGAGTTCAAAATTCTTTACAACCGAGCCAACACATGGAGACCTCGTTGGATTTAGGATGGTCTCACTTGTAGACATATTTATACAGTTGCTTTCCATAAGCAAGACAAACACCCTCTGGTTTTCCAAGCCCCTCCGAACTACAACACACTCTGACACCTCCTAATTGGGATGGATGGATTTCATTATGTGGCATCAAGAGAGACCGAGAGGACGTGGAGGAGGGCGGTGCAGGGGGGTAAGAACAGTAAAATGTGTTAGAAAAACAAACATTACAGAGTGCTGAAACTCTCTGCTCCTTCATGATCACAAACGCAGAGATTATACAAGCCGGACTTAGATCCACATGTGTTTACAAGGCGGGCTTCAGTGGCCAAACTTTGCTGTTAAAGGCTCCGGTACGATACCCAACTCCTTAACAATGACTGACTAACTCTTTGATCGTCCCCCTAAGTCTTCCCAACTCCTCCCGTGTCACCTCGCTAATGGCGCCTTCCTCTCTCGCCACTAATCCTCACGAGCAATGTCGCCTGCTCTGACTCATCGCGCTAATCACACCAACCAAGCTGTGAGAACCACCATCAAAGGCCCCCGAGGACAGCGCCATTTGGTCACCATTAAACTGTTTGTGTTGATTCCCTTTTCTTTCTAAAACAACGTCTTGTCACCGGATCTCCATCAAGACATCTGCTTCGTTGGGAGAACGTCTGTACAAGGCCAAGCCACAAGAGCAGGAAGGAAAATCGAACACAAACACCACGACAATGCCGTTTCTGCGATTGTGAGCATTGAGTTTGCTGAACAAAGGGAACATATGATATTTCATCCCAATATTATAGAAGTGAGCTCCATGTCTTCCTGTTCCCTATACCACTGATTCCTCCCTTGAAACTTTTCACTTTCACTTTGAGGTGCAGGGCTGTCCCAATCCACCTCTTTTGGCAAAATAGATGACGGACACAAGGACCAACATTTCTGTTTAAAACTAAGAGCGACAGCTGAACAAGCAGTGGAACTCAACGACATACCTCAATATAAATACTTTACATTTAAGGTAATTATACGTTCAGATCAAGAACAGAAACTTTACAGACAAAAGTTTGCTCCTTATTAAATTTTACATGAGTGCAACAGGATTATATTCAGAAAAGACAGGTTACTGAAAAGTCTTTCTATGTGCTGTCCATTCCAGACCAGGTTGCTTTAAAAGCAGCAACACTCTGCAGCTTCAGGCTGCATTCACATCAGCTCTGTTTAGTCGCCCTTAATCAAACTCTAGTTTGTTTGCCTAGAAAGGGGAGGCGTGAATTCAAACTCAGATGTGGACCAAAAAAAAGTGAGCTCTGGTCTTTTTAAAAACCCAGGTCTCAGTTCGGTTGAAGTGAACTCAAGCATGAACGCTTATGTGAACGCCAGGCAGACTGGCGGCCGCTGCAAAAGCAGGAAGTGGACTGAAGCGCAGGGCATTCTGGGTAAATGAGAACCAAAGCAAACATGAGCAACACCAGCAGGAGAAATGTCTTGTGGCCTTTTGATAAAGACGAAACAGAACTCTGTCTTCTTCAGAGGTTTTTGTGTCTTTTCCTTCAGTCGTTCTTGGTGCAGCGCCGCCACAGGTGAAAGGGGAAACAGTTCCTTAAAACGGTCCTGATTAATTTGACACAGTGCAGTGTGAATGTGAACCACACCAGCTGAAAATTTAACAAATGTACCCAAAGTGACTGCTCTGGGTGGGCCTTGCACAGACGCATTGTGGTGTAAACATGACGACATCCATGCGACAATATTTTAAAGAGAGATTCGACATGTGAAACGTGTTTCCCAAATAAAGTTCACTGTTACAACTAATCGTGGATCCCTTTCAACTTAAGACAAAATATGTTAAATGAGGAAGAACTGGGTTAAGATTTGACTAAAAAATATGTATAAATTAGTTCACCTTAACTAGGGTGAAGCCAATTTAGTCAGAATTAATTTTTACTATGATGAAGTGGAACAACATTGCCCATGGTTGAGTTTGCCAAAGTTGATCAAATTTAAGATCTGGTGCAGTTTCAATAATTTGGTGTGGGTCTGTTTCTCATTATTTAGCCTTGGTCTTTAGTTTCTGTGAAAGGAAATCCTAACTACACCACACCAGCACACTTTGGATGATTTTAAGTACCTTCGTGTGGAAGACCTTGAACGTTTGTGCTCTTGTGTCAAATTGCTTCATTCCTGTTTTGTTTACTTTGGCAAAGTCACTTAAACACCAAATTCTACACAAATCAAAGTCAAAATCAATGACAAACTTGTTAAAGACTGAATCTCCTTGTAATTCCGTGAATCTAATAACCAAGCTTTCCAAGAGTTAAAGGCAAGGCTTTGCGTTTCAAATTTGGTCAAAAGCGGAGCTCATTAAAAAGTCAATGTTCTGCTTCTGTGGAATTTTTTTTATTTCTGAAAAGCAGCATCGGTAAGTGTCTTTAGGCCAAATCCCACCAGGGAGTCCCCTCCTCTTTCCTCTGACCTGAGATGCTTCTCTGTCTGAGTTTTCATATGCCTTGGCAGCCTCCTCAAAGCTCACTCCGAATGATTAGCATCCCTATTCTTAGGATGAAAAGGAACAAACATCTCACCCAGTGAGGATCCCAGGAAGCCTTTGAAGCGCTCGCTTCCTGACCACCGTGAGCAGAAGGTTCAAGTCACAGAAATCATATTCACAATAACAATGTTGGCCCATCAGTTCCTCTCTGAGAATTCAAAAATACTATCATTTACAGGGTTATTTAGAGACTATGTATGGATTGCTTGTTATGAGCTAATCATGTCTTTGCATGCTTGTTTAACCGATAAAAGGCATAAGATAAAAGCAATGAGTGTAATAGAGTTTTGAAAAATGTATACACCAAACACAAATGTCTTTAAAACAGAGATGCACAGAAAAAAGATCATTGTGACACAAGTTGCGTATCCATTGATCAAATTATTGCACAGTTTTACATTTTGAAAATACAATGCCTTAATTTAAACATGCCAATTTAAAAAAAAAACTCTAGTTTCTTGATAAAAAAAAAAGTTTTGGCACTGCGATGAGGTGAGGTTTAATTCCGGCTGTAGTGAAATTGGTTTATTTTCCAAAAGTGCAATGGCAACAACCGGGTGTTGCCACTGGCAAAAACCATGAAGAAGTTAACAGGAAGTGGTTGGAGGACGAGGTTACGGTGTGTTTGTTAATGACTTATAGCATAAAAAACATATTCACATGTGATTACTTAATGGAAGCATTGAAATTTTGTTTGTTTGACATTAGCAGAATATTGATTAAATTTGTAATAGAAATTTAGATAGTGATGGGATTATTTTCAGTTTAAGGAGCCGTGACAATGACCAGCTGCTTGGAAACGTAATCTGACTGGTTTTTCATCAATGAAGCAAAGCGAGAGCCAGTTGGGTGTTTTATTACCGCCTACGTATATTAAAATTAAATTAGAAGAAATATGGATGTAAAAAAGTATTTAAAAGCACATTTCTGTTTTGTGTAATATCATAGAAAACTAAATTTATGGTTCAATCAGGTTCAGAGAGAGAACAAGACTTTGTGCAGAAACCAGGAAGGCTGTACAGCAAACTCGCTCTGTTTCATCATTTTAAGTTTTCAACTCCTATCTGAGTTGATAGATAGGAGTCAACTCATTCTAAATCCAATAGAAATCCAATGATTTCTATTGGATTTAGAAATCATGGAAGCCTTTTGAAAAAGAAGGTTAAACGTGATAATCTGCGTTTTACAGTCACTAAATCCTGGATGCTAGTCATGCTAATAAACTAAATGTTAAGGTGCAAAAGTTAATTCTGTTTTTATGAGGAGGCATCAGGAAAACCATGTTTTGCAGTTCTGGTCTCTCATACAGTGGCATGATCACTATTGCTACGCTAAAATTCCAATGATGCCAAATTGCTTTTTAACCCCAGAATCCTAAGAAAAAGTAAAAGTTGCTCCTCCCCAAGACAACAAGCAACTGGCTCAGAAATTTTGCTGATCTGTTCAAATCTTTGCAGATCATGAAAATTAGTTTATCAAGTCAAAATCTTCCAAAAAAGCCATGCGTATTTAAAATAAAACAAAAACAAACCCTTCACTAATATGCAACAACAACCAAAAGAAGGCCCTCAGTCTAAAGCCTCAGTTTATGTTGATAAAAGTCGAGTGAATTAGGAATAAGGTGGGCCGTTTATTGTGTAAGAGGCCGACTGCTGCCAAGGCGGTTCAAAAATAGAACATAATATGATCCCCTGATGTTACACAACTGGTTTTGACTCAGGGACTCTTGACATGTGTTATTAAGTTTTGTGAGGCTGCCATGTCCAGGCAGCACATTTCACAGCTGTACAGTTTGACGTCAAGTGGAGAAAAAGAGGGGCAGAAAGAAAGCGAGAAAGAAAGGACCCTTAAAATTCATTGATACTCCAGTGCCAGTAAGGAAAACATCGTCAGGGTGGAAAGAGATATTACCACACCCAATTACGTTCTTTGTGTCTTTCCTCCAGTTTCTGTGATTCTTGTTTTTGGGTCTTATTCTGCGAGCCTCAGAAGTCAACGTATCAAAATCTGCATCCTTAAAATTGGCCTACATTGTTTTCCTCTGCGGTTATTTACCTGTTTTGGCTGTAAGCTCGATGAAGTTTTCATGAAGTTTGTTGTAGAGAATGATAAATTCCATAAACATGTATTTGTACTATAGAAAAATGGCTACCATAGCAAATTATTATAGAATTTACCACAAAGTCATTTGTACCAACAAATGACTTTGTTGAAACCCACCAGGGAACATTTGGGACTCGTGTCAATCACCAAGGACTTAATACATTTTGTGTGATTAATTGATTTAGGAAGTAAAACCCATCGTGACCAGCATTGGTAAAGGTCACTTTGGGTGATTTTAATTGTATCAGGGTTCATAATTTGCAATATTTTATCATGTTGAAATGTTGCTACGTGGTGAAATGTTGTAGACATTTTGGGGTCGTTTTCTTATTATATTCTGCTACTGTAAAGATTTTGCGCATGTTTGAGAAAGTAAACATGTTGAGGTGGAGGCCTCAACAATCACCTGGATCGAAGACTGCCTAACAAGCAGACCACAGTTTGTGAAACTGAAGGACTGTGTGTCTGACATGCTGATTAGCAGTGCTGGAGTCCCACAGGGCTCTGCACTCTCACTGTTCCTTTTCACTCTTTATACTTCAGACTTCCAGCACAAGTAAGACTGCCGGTCATCTACAGAAAATTACGAAGCATTTCCTTCAGAAGACTGTTATCGATTTCCGTTAATCATAAGTTTGTGTAATATGAAAGTACAGAAATAAATTTGCTTAATGAAAGTGCGCCAATTTCAAAGTAACTCAGGTTTTCATTAAGACATTTTTGCACTAGGATAAGGTGATTTTCAACTGTATCAAAGTAAATGTATCAAAGCAAAAATGTCATGGAAACACTTATCCTCCCCCCCACTGAGTCCCATGCTGAATGTCACTACTGCCAAAAACAATGAAGAAGACGACAGGAAGTAGCAGTTGGAAGATGGTTTGTTTTTGTTTTTTGATGGCTGATAGATGATGAGTGCTACTTATGAATATAGCTCACGTAAATGTTTACATCAGTCGCTGCCATGATTTTTAATGACTTATCTCGTGAACAAGCCTTCTCACGTGTGATTCGAAGTTCATTTCCTGCTGCTTAATGGAAACACAGCAATTATAAAATTGTTTTTTTGACGTCAACAGAATATAGACAAAGATTTGCACATAAAGAGAAAGTGTCTTCAGTCAGAGGCTCTTTCCAATGTGTTGCAATACAGACTGCTACAGGAGGCCTTTCCTGCCCACAGCCTTCACCATTATTTAATTACGTGCATTGCAGCATTTAATTTTTCAAAGTATTTTTTAGTTGAACTGAATTTGAGAGGAAACGACTTTCTTTAACCACCCCAGGTAATACTCGCACTCTGAGAAGACCAACATATTACTACTGACTTTTTACATCGGGGTTCAATTTGAATCTGGTGTGAAAACAGTTTCCTATGTACATGAGAATTTTTACCTGGAAACTCAAAAAAGGGATGCTAGATTTCCAGTCTCTTCAGTGAATAGGCACCACACACTGGTCTGAGCTGGAGATATTATGCTTATTTGCTTTTACGGGCTTGATAACAACATTCTGTGTGCAAGGCCTTGAGGTTTTACATCGACAGTCAGTTTTTATGACTGTCACAGAGATTTTGAGCGCTTTCCCCTTCCATAGGCTTTGCATTCTCATGCGCGCCAGCCCGAGAGACACGTTGTCAAATATTTGACTGGGGTGGCGACTTGGCACTCTCGTTACATATTAAGGCTTTTATTAACAGTGTGGCATTTTATGTTCTGCAGTGGAGATATTTATATATTTTTAAAAAAAAGTAAGCCATGTTCCATTGAAGCGTTTGTGTGGGTGTCAAATACATTTAAATAAGACCTCCAAAAATCAAACCCCCTCCTCTCATGTAATCCAACTCCATTATGGTGAGATGGGAATGTGATCATTGCACAATACATCTCACCCCCCAGAGCTGCTACCCTGCAACACAACATCATAACTCTCCATCATAAAATACTGCATTAATAACCCACCGCAAAACGCTTTCCCAATGTTGTATAACTTAGCCTTCTCGCCTGATGGCTAGTAAAACAAATAGGCCTCTGTGGTGGAACAGACAGCGAGAAAAAAATAAAAATAAAACATAAAAAAATGAAGAATGCAGCTCTGGGTATGTTCTATATTTTGAGTTGCCAGCTTGAGGCAGTAAAGCCGTGAGATCTGGGTTTTCCAACATCCGGAGCGTATCAAACGTGTCAGTATTGTACTTTTCCGTTGGAGCCATTGACAGGAAATTTCGAGTGGATGTCAACAACAGCCAAGAATGTTGTTGACATGAGGTTGGGAGTAGATTTTGAATGAATTAACAGAATTTTATAAGAGGCTTTTTTTTGGCTGTGAACACTTAGAGATGTCCAGTCGCGTGTAGGAACAAGTCCTAAGATTGATTGACTGGAGGCCATTGTTGCACACAAAGAGCCTTCAAATCACCAGACCTTTTCAGTGCATTCTGATCTTTATTCCTGCCAATAGATTTGTAATCTGTTGTCCTTTTCTTCAGTTTCCTCCATACTTAAAAGTCCTCCTTTGTTGCGACCCCCGATCTGGGGAAGTCGGGAGGCGGCACCATAAATGTGTCAGGAGATAAAAGGTCGAGTTTAAACGAGTTTCCCAAACAAGACGGGTTACGCTTTAACCCAATTCACCTCCAAACACACTTACTAAAGAATATCCAAATACAACCTTCTGGATTGAACAACTGGAGTCGGTGAGATTCAAAACCAAACTTCTAAGTCGAGCAAAAGGGCTCAAAGTCCAAAATGCTCAAAAGTTGCTCAAGACTTCAAAAGGTCAAAACACACATTATGGTGTCAGTCATAAGAAGCCTCCCATCTCACGGTGAAATGTTCTTTGTGTTTCCACATCATAGCTCCAATGCTTCATGTAGAAATGTGTCTGTTACTAATGAGGTTGCAAAGTTCTTGAACAGCGTATACAGGAGCATGAAGGAGGGTGAAAAATCTGTTTTTTCACTAGAAATAAGACAATTGTTTTTGTTTTTTGGGTGGGGGAGTCTTTAATTAAGCAATCAAAGCTAGTCACAAATTGAATGTTTCGAGTTGAAAACGTTTTGAGTCAAACGTATTTAGAAAATAAATGTTCTCAATTAAAAAAAAATGTTTGTTTTTTTTGCTGAATTATTGAATAGACATAGGAGCTAAATAATAAAGACAGCTAACTGCTTTTAATTTGTTATTTGGGTTATCAAGGTGTCAGATTGGTGCAAAATGCTGTCCCACTGTTCAGCTTTCAAGAGTTGTAGAAACTCCTGATCAACAAAATCCTTCTTTAGAAATGTGGACTGCGGATGCTGATGTTAGCATAATATGCTAATATTTAGCATAGAGTTGCGATTTTAGGCAACAAGTCTTTTCCAGTGTCCCATCAGATCATTTTTTGAACCATGAATAAATAAATAAATAAATAAATAAATAAATAAATAAATAACAGGCTCAAGACAAGCACTGCTGTTGTTTCAGGATGTCACTCACGCATCAAGTTTACGGGCATACCGGAAACGTGTGAATCCAAAGGTTCCACCTCAGGACTCTTGTATGTTTTTTTTAAAAAAAGGATTAAATGTGTTAAAAGTTTGAAATTTGTTAATCATAGTAAAAGTGTTAAAAGTCCTGCCCTGCAATTTGAAGTATAATCAAGTTTCGCTGGACATTTTATTTAAAACAAAGCACAATCACATGACTTACTTGTGTGGCAAAACAGGAATCAGAAAAACTAAACCAGAAAACTGTGAAAACTTTATTGGACTGGAAAAGCCTAATCAGTCCGTCTTTACCCAATTTGACTAAAAAAAACCCCCAGAAAAAACAAACAAAAAAAAGAAGAGCCCCTTTTAAAACACATCTGATTTGGTTGAGCCCTGCTGATTGTGGCGATTAAATGTTCCAAGGTTTTGAGCAATTACTAGAGCTTTAAATTAGGCAAATATTACAGCCATACGCAGCGCACAAAACCAAAAATTAGGAACCGTATTTAAAAAAAAAAACAACAAAAAAAGTCCCCATTCGTAGATGATTTTTGTATTAGGGACATACTTTATTTTAACACATGTGGTCAATAAAGTCGTTGAATACTCATTACTTCGGGCTCACTGTGTACTTTCCACGGTCCCAGTTGGGTCCTGAAAGAATGGACACTCTTTAGCAGTTCAGGCCTGTCCTCGGCTTCTGTTAGACTCAAACCGGCAACCCCTCTGATCGCGAGCCTCGCGTCTCCAAGATACGTTAAGCGAGGCCTCGTATTTTTATATGGCGAGTGATAGTCCACCGACGCTCTGGTGCGAGGAGTTTTGGAATACTAACATATTATTATGAGGGCCGCTGGGAGAGACTTGAAAAAGATTAATGATTGTTTCAGTCAATACGGGGATTTATGGCTCCTGCCGTTGTCATGGTAACAGGCTGCAGTTGAGCGTAGGTGGATAAACAGTGTGGTTAGTTTTTTGTTTTTGTTTGGACAGATGTAACCAGGATCCAGCGATATTTGTGTTCAGCTTGTGTGTGATATTGGGTGTAAATTGTGTAACAGATATATGAAATTTGGTTTCCTTCTCGTATTCTTGTCAGATGGGACTTTTTTTTTTTTTGTCGTCTTTGTTCTTCCCAGATTCATCAGTGTGAATTTTTCGTCCTCAAGCTGTTTGACCTGCTCAGGAGCGGCGGACCACAGAACGCGACTTTCACACACAGCACAAAGGAAGCAACAAGCTGTTCAAACATGAGACGCGCTTATCTCATAAATCACCTGCCGCTTCTTCGGTAAATGCGTTTAGTACACAGTTTGCACTGCTAACAAAGCAGAAAACCACAAACTGTGTACAGAAAAAAAAAAAAAAAATCCAGCGTTGCATCACTGATACACACGTTAGGCGTGTCAGAGCTTGTGCAACTGCAGTGTGAATTATGCCGTGATGTTGGAGGCTCAGTGCTTTCTCGGGGTGGGAGATTTTTTTTGTCTGCAGCTGAAACCAGAAGTTTACATACATTATATGAGAAGATGCACTTTTGTGTTTTTTTTATTATTCCACATTGTCTGATTTGAAATCAGAATAAACCTTTAGCAGTTTCGGTCAATTAGGTTTATCCAAAACATTTTCTTTTTGCTAAATTCCAGAATAATGAGAAATATTATTATATTTCTCATTATTCTGGAATAATGAGATATATATATATATATATATATATATATATATATATATATATATATATATATATATATATATATATACTGTATATATATATATATATATATTTTAAGGGGCTGTTTTACATCAAATAAATCAAAATCAAATCTTTTTTTTTTTATTTATTATTTATGAATAATATATTATTGATGATATTTCATCAATCATATCATAATATTATTGATGAAAGAATAATATTATTCTTTCATCAAAATCATACCTGGAGTGTTGCATTGATTCTGCCATTCATGTTTTGAGAAATGTTTGAATCACCCGTGGCAACCGTTCTGCTTGTGAAAAAGGAAAAAGGGTCAGCAGAGGAGCCATGCTGTGATGACTTCCTGCAGGCAAAATATCAGGAAGAGCAGGAGATTTTAAAAGAGACAGGCACAATTTCAAAGCGCTAAATTAGGAAATAAAATTTCCGTTGAGTCATATTTGATATATGGAGTATTTTTAAAATATAACATAGTTACTTGACTGTGTCTGTAAAATACATAACGATGCCCCTTTAAGTTGTGACAACAAAATCAATGGACTGAAAACTAAACTCAGGTGGGACTAATGTTAGCAACGTAATGCTAAGCTAGCGCTTACAGTCTTCATGATGCAAATTTTTCACTAATTTGCTCCAACAAATCACAACATCTACCTTTACATCCAGATTAAAAAATAGATTGTATGTTAGGGCATCAGAGTAAGATGGGATGGAAAACAAATGCAGAAATGCAAAAGAAAAAACCAAAAAGACAAAAATGCAATTCATGAGTCAATAAAAACCATAAATATGCTCTAGTTTGTGAAAATGCAAAATGTGGAAAAGATACCTAGATCAAAAATAAAATAATGTCAGGGACTCCATCTCTCCTCTGGTTCCCTCCCCTGATCTGTGCCATCATAAGCAGCGCTAACATAAACACAGAAGGCCTCAAGCTTCCCCGTCGCCATGGCACCGTGGCCAAACACATGAGTCTGACAAAAACCACTAATATGTAGCAGAAGATTTTCAGCTGCCGGTCTGAGGTGCAGGTCCCATGGCTAGTTTGCTCTCACTCACGCACTTTCACACAGAAAACAAACTCCCACTGACTTCAGCGATAGCGCTGGCCCTTTAAGCAGAGAGTAAACAGAATGAGGGACAGAGTTGGGCTCTCATATTGGAATCCTGACCATGTCAACACGTTGCAACATGACATCACACGCGCAAAACCCTAACCCCTGCTCCCTGCTGGAGGTCAAGAACTGCTCATGACTACCATTGGTTTTAGGTGTCCAGTTGTCAACACAACACCTTAAATCTTAAATGTGAAATATGAAAGAAAAAGGGATGCAGTGCTTTGCTATCAATTCAGTCTGTATTGACTCACACAGAGAAAGGAAGCAGTTAGAGATTTTTTAATGAACAAATCTTTGGCGCTCGAACCCGGCGGAAGACTAGTGAGCTGTGGATCGCCGAAGCAAGATGATGAGTCCGGCGAAGCTCACTAGTCCGAATACTGGTGATGGAGCGGAGCCTGGATGGAGGAGCGCGGGGTGCGCCTGGAGGATGATCATCGGGCTGAAGGTGGAGGTGGGGAGGAGGCGGGCGAAGTGCAGCTGACGAGCAGGCAGATCTCCGGTGACTAGACTTCTTAAGGAACCGGCTTAACGTTGATTGGTTGGGATGCGCAGGACGTCGATCCTGATTGGCTGCAGCTTCAGTATTTGATCTTAAAAAGATTCACATTGTTTGGGAATAGCGTGAAAATGGTTTAGCTCGTCATCTGAGCGGTACAAACTGTTTATAACATTCTCCAGAATCCAAAAGCGCTCTTACAGGTAAAAAAAAAAAACAACAACAAAAAACATTTTTTTTAAAAAAAGCTAAAAAAGTTTTACTGAGAACATTTTGACATGCTCAACAATAAACTTTGCATAAAATTTCAAACAAAAGGTTTTTTTTGGTTTGTTTTTGCAGTTAAGGAATGTTTTAAGTCTTTGTCGATCAAAACCTTCAAAAGAGTTTTGCACATTTCCCTTGTAGAAGAGACTGCTGCTTTAGAAATGTGTTTTAGGCTTTATTTGAAGAAAATTGAAAACAACAAAAACGTAATTTAGATAACTTTTGTCTTTTCCTTGTTGTTTTTATTTAAAAAAAAAAACTTGCCTGTGTACAGCCAAGTTTTACTATTTTAATTAAAAGCAGATCTGGTGCCTAACATCTCCCTTGAATGTTCAAGTTAATGGAAAGAGATGAAACAAAAGGGAGAGCAGAACCCTTGGTGACTAAAACATGACTAATTAGACAAAATTAGTCCATGGGCCACAAACGGCCCCCAGGCCAGACTTTGAGACACCACTATATTAGATGAACAACAATCTGTTTCACATAGCTTTATTAGCTACTTGATGCTCAGCTTGGATCAGTCCATGACAAGCAGTTCTGCCCTACATTCGACTGAATCAGATTCGAGTGATGAATTGGTTCAGTCAAAGTCCGGAGCTAAATCCAGTCGAGGGAGCTTCTTTCTCTCGGATTGTGAAGCTCTTCGTGTTGTTCTGTCACGATAGGCGCAAATATTTCATGAAACGGGGGGGAAAAAAAACGTTAACAAATTCCAGGAGTGTGAATACCTTACAATTTTCCTGCGGAGTGTTTCAGTGAACCCTGGAAGCTTGTAGGAAAACAAAAATTTAAAAAATTACTAAGACAGAAGCCACAAGATGCCATTAGCGTCGCTGCCAAAACCTTTGGAGTGACTATAAAAGTTTGTCTTCTGAAGCTCGTTATGCACTTGTTTGTGTACAACGTGTTCATTCGTGGACACACACACACACGCACACTTTCATGTGTGTGTGTGTGTGTGTCCATGTGGCTCCATTTAACCCTTTCCTTTGAATGTGACCCCATTTAACCCACAGGCCGCTGATGTGAGACTCTGGTTAACATCCCATTTCCTGGTTACTCAGCTGCATTTGGAAGCACACACACACACACACACACACACACACACACACACACACACACACACACACACATGGACACGGTTATCAGTGTTATTACCTTGGATTTTGCTCCATCTGGGGATGTAGATGGAAATAAAACATGCATTTACATTTGTTTGTACCGATATAGATTTATCTTGAGAAAAACAGGTGAGTATCTGAGGGAAAGTCATTTTAAAGACAAAGTTTAAAGTGCTGAATTAAATCATTTTATGATTTAATTCAGCACCACTTATGCATTTTATGCGTAAGTGGTCAGATGGACCACTTACGCTTTGGATCTTAGTTTTAATTAGAGATTTGCTTTTTTTCACTTCCAATACCGATATCTGAGGTTTTAGTGTCGGCCGATTTTGATCCGATACGGAAAAACCAGCTGAACTGACTTAAAGCGCTGCTGCTTTGGTTGAAAAACAGACACAAATGTACTGAATTGCAAATTGATTTGATGACTTTGCACCACTACAGCACACTTACCTACAGTAACAGCCTCACTGGCTTTGCCAAACACGTAAAGCAACATAGTTTCATTTGTTCAATCAGTGCAATTAGGAGTATAAAACAATCAGAGTAAAATAATTTTACAAAATCTGAAACTGAAAAAAACAATAGGCTTACGACCTTGGTCAAACATGTGAAAACATAAAATATTAACTTTCAGAAAGTGCAATTAGAAATTCTACATTTAATGTCAAATAAATAATGAAGCATGACATCACTCAGAGCTGAAAGCATAGAATTACACTGAGTAGATCTGCCACATTGTCTCCAATACACCATTGAGAATTTTTTTTTCTCGGGTTTCAATGTTACAAATTTATCCTTTTAATCATAAAGCACTTTGATTTTTTTCTTGAAAATGATCTAGCAACTTCTGAGCTTTTCAACAGAAGTGTACTCTTCAGGCCATTACCTTCTGGCACTAACACCCCATCATGCAACTTGATAAGATATGAAGCTTAAAACTCGTATGGCATGAAACTAAAAAAATAAAAATAAATAAATAGCCCTGAATATCTGTTTCACTCATTTTTATGTCACCGACCGTAAAGAGAAAATCAATCAAAACCTTTGATTGTAGCGGTTATGATTCTAGACGTATTAGTCATGCTGTTACTTCTTGTACCTCATAAGCCTTTGCGCTTGACTTTAAATTCTTAAATATGTTTATTTTCTTTTGCTGCCAACCACGCTGGTGAGTGGAGTTCCGGTGTTTGCGCTTTCAGAATGCGGCGTGATCCGGTGGCTCACCTGCTCCTCATATTTCCCACCAGCTGTTCTTTGTAAACCCATCGTCCCTCCGGGGGTTGGACCACACCCGTCGATAAAAACAGAAACGCATCACTAGGTGTGAATTTGCACTGATCTGTCACTAGTGCTACCTGTTGCATTGCTTACGTGTGTAGAATAATGTTCTGTTTGCTTGCAGATGACAACTGTGTCAGCAGGCTTTTTTTTTTCTTTTTTTAAATCCTGATAGAGTCCAGAGAAATATTTAGTCACTGGGTTTGTAATGTAAACATTACTAACCTTGTGGTAAATGGTGGAAAAGTAGGATGATGCCTTTGGGCTGGTCTCCAGAAGAAAGAGCCGTCAGCTCTAAGGTTGATTGTTGTTGTCTTCTGTAATAAAGTCAGTTTTACAGTGGAAAAAGGAAAGGATGCTTCTGCTTTCTTACACTGACTGCTTACAGGCCTGGATACACTTCTTGATCAGCAGTTGTTATGCTTTGACAGTTGCCGAGGGAAACTTATTAGGATGATGTAAGAATAGTAGATAAAAGTTAGGAAGACTGAGAGTTAAACAAAGTTAGGGTGTTTTAGACCAGAAGGACAAATGTCTGCGTTTGAAATGATGTCATAAGCTTAGGAAATTAGATTCAGTATAGTTTTAATATCGATTTAATTTTTCTTTTTAATCTTGTCCGACAAGGATACTATGGTTTTGTTTTTTTTTTTAACCGTCTTAATTATTTCTCTTTTCCTAAAGTATTGAGCAGGGGGCCATATTGATTAATATGTCATTTAAAAAAGCTGACTCACCGCATTGTGACCTAATCTACCTACTGCTATTAATAAAGTTAACTGATTGAAAATAAGATGAATTTCTCACAATGTTCAATTTGTTTCTAAAAAGTTACTTGTAAAGTATCAGAAGTTAAATGTTACGTCAACATTTATGCGCGTTTTGAAGCATCGTAGTAGAAAAGGTTCATGAAACAGCAAAATAATAATAATAATAAATGAACACCTGCTTGAGGTGGTTTTTGACTTTTCTGAAAAAATAAAAAAATAATGCACTGAAGGAGATGGAAATGAATTTGCCAAATAAGCTCTGACATAGCAAACTCCCCCATCAACAGGTGGGTCTGTGCCTTACTAGAGGCACGAAACTCCAACACAGCGTGTTCCTCGTTTTTTCAGACATGTGGTTCATGTTAGTTTGGAAACTTCTACATCCTGTTCATTCACTGGGTCAACATATGACAAAATTACAATTTCGATAGTCTGATCGATTCACTCCAAATCAGTAGATGGAAACAAACATACTCTTTTTTTTAATGACGTTTTAGAGGTCTGCTCAAAGTTCGCATGACAACTGGATGGAAACATACTACTTTGACAAGCAACACCACTTCATCCCTTTGCTAGTTTTATTTCGTTATTTATTATCAATCCATTTCTAAACGCTACAAAAGTTAGCCAGGTAAGAACTAGCGTCTTGTTCACTTTACTTCGCACAAACGTGTTGGAAGTTTTCAGTTTTACCCAGTTGCTAACGTTTGTCTGTGGTGTATGTAACACGCCAGCTTGACACCAAGAAGTTAAGCGGAACTTGCCAGTGCTGAACACAATTATCCTCCACTGCCAAGAAAAACCAATGATAATCTTCATGAAATAGAGTCAATGACTTTGAGACCAATCAGGAGTGTTATGGGAATAAAAGGTAGACCAACAGAGCTGAAACATTTCTTACCTGCTCCAATACACCCAGGAAGAGAAAACCATAGCAGTTAGCATAATATGTATAGCTTAGGTTAGCACTGTGCCACAAAATGTGGCAGTAAAACTCCCAAAGGATGAAAAAAACCCATATGGATGAAATTGCTTGGAAACGTCCTGTTCTTCCTTTGCTTTTCCAAGTCAAATTACATCTCTCATTACCGTTGGGTACAAAAAAGAACAATTTAAAACGTCCCTAACGGAAACTGCATTTGACAAATCAGATCTTTTAACACCAGTCCCTCTCGCCGGCTCCCCTTCAAATGTAATTCTCGTTACTTTCAGCCCTAATTGTGTTATTGCTGTAATGAAGTATTTTGGCGGCTCGCTTCTCTGAGAAAACAAATGGGAGTTGGAGAAAAGTTCACAGAGTAAGGAGAGCGTTGTTGAGGCTCTTCCAAGGAAAGTCTCTTCAATCAGGCCCCTGACAAAACGCTCTGGTGTCGTCCTCTGTTTAATCCGTCCATGTTTCCTCTTTAACTTCATTCAGTTTGCGATTCATTCTGAATTCAGGAATAGTTGTGCACGTACTTGTGAACGTGTCGTTGCGCACCGGCTAACTGGATTGAAGAACTCCAAGTGCTTTGACTGAAATTCAAGTCATTTTAGCAGCAGGTTTCCAGAGCGGTAAAGGGCAGTTTAATTCCTAAAATTCCAGCTGTGGAATATGGAATGTTTGGATTTGCAATATCACGTTGAGTGATCTTGACATGAGCTTCCTATAGTTGAATTTGAAAAAACTTAAAAAACCCAAACACTCCATACAAGCTAGAGTCTTAATGTTTGCATTACACCACAGCCACAGAACAGAAGAGAAACCAGGAAAGGTTTAGATACAAAAAGCGTAGAACACATTTCAACCGTAAGAGTGTGAGGGGTGACCAGGCGGTGCTAGATGAGGGTCAGAAAGATGGAAGGAAAAAGAGACGGAAAAAAAAGCAAACTCCACTTTGATTCACAAATTCTCTTAACAGTGAAAACAAAAAAAATTTTAAGTAAGAAAATCTATAAAGCTCAGCTGAATTTGGAACCGCAGACCCTTAGCACAAAGCGCAAGATTAAATAAAAAGTATGACAGCTAAATAAAATTGGGACAAAAGTCTTTACTGTGTTGTTTTCTTATTTCCTTCTACAAATACATGCTCTATAAATGCTCTGATGCCGTTCTGAACTCACACTGGAAAATATCCTCGCAACCCTTGACAACTCTATAAAGCGTTGTTTGTGGCCGAGTTGTTGGGCAGATGGGCACCGAGATATTCTAAGTAAAACATTATCTTAACCACTGACTTGCTTCTTCCACGTTGTGCTATTATTATTATTAGTAGTAGTATTATTATTTTATTGAGCTTTTCGTTGCATTAATTTCACCGTGTGCTGACATAATTGCATCCAAAGCAGAGTCTGAACACGGGGCGGTAGTTTCACACCGGTTCTGCTCTCTCTGTTTCTTTCTCTCTTCCTCTGTCCTTACGCACGAAGGCGCAACATAAAAACTAGTTGAGTTTTTTTCCTCAGTCAAGTTGTTGAGCTCGCAAGCCTAAACCAGGCCACATGTCCAGAGTTTTATTGCCCTTTTCTTTGTTCCAGTTTGGCGCTGTTTTGTCCACGTCTGGACATCATCAGGGCCCCCCCCTCTTCCTCCTCCTCCTCCTGCAGCTCTATCTCTGACACACACCAGCTTTACACACACACACACACACACACACACACACACACACACACCCACACCTTTCACTCCTCTTCCTCGCCCCTTTTCATGTGTCCATGCTCAGTGTAACATCACTACATAATCGCTGTTTCACTGACACTCTATTAATATTTAGTTAATTACTCTTGAGGGTATTTTTCTGTATTTTGTTCCATTTATCATAGTAATTTATTAGTTAATTTAATTATTCTCTCTCTTCACACCAGCAGACAAATTGCATGATTTGTGGATCCAGCACTGAGGTTAGGTGCTGATTTGATTGAAAGGTTAATCTATTTTTGTTAAAGCAGAGATGTTATGCATAGTTAACTTTTTTAAGCTTTACATCATGCTATAATATAAAAAAAAACAACAAAAAAATAAAACAAACCTGGAGTGTTGCCTTGAGTCCTTTGTGCATGTTTTGAGAAATCCTTTTATCTCCACGGCAACCATTCAGCTGTGGAAAACCACCTGGGTGGACCTGGCTCCACATTCAAGGACGAAGCGGTCCAACTTTCTATCTTCCCTCTTACAGAGAAACCCCGCTCCGTAACGCTCTCACCTCCTTCAGACTAGCCAGGAGCAATTAGCAACCCATGGTTGAACTGCACATCTTCTGAGTTCATTATAGGAGCTACTTCTCAGAGCAACGCTGGTAGAAACGTTGTTAAAGGGTTAATAGAGGAGCCATGTTGTGATGAGGTCCTAAAGACAAAGTTTCAGAAAGCGCAGGAGTTTCTTAAAGAAACAGAGGCCCAATTTGTTTGACATACAGCATTTTTACAACCGTTGATGTTAACATAGGTACTTGATTGTGCCCCTTTAATAAATTTGCATATTTTGGAGAGAAATTATTTGTGTTTATTCAGGTGTACAGAAAAGGGAAGTTGTCCATAGTTGTTAAAAGTCGCTAGATACAATATTTCTCATGCGTAATAGCGGACAGAGTCGGCCCAACAATGGATCTACCTGGGTGCTTTAGAACTGGACAATACGGCTGAAAATCATATTGTATCATGATACGAGTATTTCATATCAGCCAATATTGATAATTATTGATTAGTTTTTCTGTTTTAAATAAATGAAACAGGGCCACTCTGGTGGAGTGACCTTTCCTGTTTTATCCAGTTTCCACTCCATGCCATTTCTTTGTCATTTTTTAAAGGCATGAGGGCAAAACATGAAACTGATGCTGCGCATGACATGTAACAGGTTGTTGCTAGGTAACCAAAGAGCAGCAGTCGATGCCACCAATCCTGCTTATCTAGCTATGAAGCCTTTCTTCTTCCTACGTTCCCCAGAATGCTGTGCAGTTCTGAATCATAATTCATTGAGATTACTGAACATTCTATCAGACATATTAACTATTGATATGGATCAAATTTGTATAATTGATTTATTGTCCAACCCTACGATGCCCCTTAATAAAGATCACAAGGTTAAGATGTTTTATAAAAAATAAAAAATAGTATAAAACCATATGTATTTCTCCCACATTACAGGTATTCACTACAGTTCGTTTGTCTACAACATAAAATTCTTGTAATTGGTGGTTATGATTATTGCAGCATAAAAATGGGTACAAATTTAACTAATCTCAATATTTTTGGAGTACAAAAGGTTCTTTCATTCTGCCAAGATGATTTTCAATCGACACAAAAAAATTACGCCGTCCAACCAAATGGTTCAGGTTATTAGGCGTCTGAAAGAACTGCTTTCAGTGCAGCTTCCATTTATGCTAAATGAAGCTGTCAAAACCAGAATCTGAAAGTCATTTCCTTTCACCGGGACCGACAGGAGTACAGTAGCCGCTGCCGGACACAGTGTCGCGTATCCAACCTGTCTGCGACCTGCGCCGTCCACACAGAGGGCGCAGACTGCAATTAGTAACGTATTAACTCGTAGCCGAGGCAGAGTCTGGATTACGTCGAGAATCTGCAGGGTTTCGAGTGAAATTTCTCTGACAGAATAATGACTGAGAAAGGAAAAGCGGGATGACTCATACCCACCGCTCCATCCTCCTCGGCGTCTCATGGCAATTTATTCCCCTTCCATTCCCAGGGATTTCACATCCCGTAACCTGCAAACACCGATCAAGCAACGACGATTCAAACGCACAAACGTTGGATGACAAAACAATCTCCATTTGCTTAAATATTCTCATTTTTAAACTGAGTTTTTATGAGCCACAATTGTTTAGATGAAGAGTCAATATGAAGTTGGTTTTATGGAGGGCATGTGAGCAGTCGGTGTCATATTTGCAGTTGTGATCAGGCGAAGCCATTTGATTTTGGAGAATCATTGAGAAATTACATGGGAGAATTAAGGAGAATGAATCTACAAATGTCCTTCATCTAAAACAGGAAAATATTACATGGCTTGGGTTGTACTGAAAAGTATGATGGTGTATTAGGGAAATTGTAGCTGCAAAAAAAGGTAGAACATTTCTGATGAAGATATTCTGAGTCTAATCTACAATAAACAAGGACATTTTTGAGCTTGAAAAGTGTCAAATTTGCTAGAATACTTTTGTTTTCCGGCCCCATCTAGTTATTTTATAGCACAAACACATAACTATGTTAACTTCAGTTGTTTTAGAAAGGCAAAATATATCAAACTTAAAATGAACTTGACTTAAGAATTTAATGCCTGGAAATTCAGCCTGTGTCACTTTAAGATCTCCTGCTCCTTCTGAAGCTCTGCCCTCAGCAAGCCGCCACAACATGGCTCCTCTATTAACCCTTTAACAATGTTTTCACTGAACAGTAGCTCCTAAACGAGCATCTCCAGCAGGTGTTTGCTAATTGCTGCTGGCTAGTCTATAGATGCCGAGTGGGAAAGTTGCTCGGAAGCTGCAGCTTCATCCTCAAAGGCGGGGCTCGGCCCACCCAGATGTTTTGCACAGCTGGATGGTTGCCATGGAGATTAAAAACACTTCTCAGACAAGCGTGAAAGAATCAAAGAAACACTCAAGGTTTGTTTTTTGATGAGAGGATAACATTATAACACAACGTAAAGCTCAAAAAACTAATTTGACATCAGGCTGCCAATTTGTTCAGTGGTGCTCTCATGCTTTTTGCCCTTCCCAGACCCCCTTTTCTTTTCACAATCTGTAACATATGAAAACTTTATATAGACTCTGGTCGGTTTCCTGTAAAACTTTAGCTTGTGTTTGACAAGCCTCGCGGTAAAGGTGAGTCACGTCTCCTGCTGTCGATCACCTTGCGGTGTTGTCGTGGATTTGATTGCTTTACGCCCTGGATGGAGGGATGGGGCACAGTCTCTGTGACCACTTGCTGCTGGCTTTGCACATGTGACCCTCCTCTACTCTGGACATCAAAACAAAATGTTCCAATTTTTATGGATTAATTGTGTTTGATTTGTAGGGAAACCTTTCACCGGAGGCAGAAAAAGACGTCACCAGAGTGAGCTACTTGTGTCGATGCTTTATGAGCAAAGCCGCAATTTTTGGTCTTGGTCTTAATAAGGGAAAATGGGTAAGGTAATGGGAAGGGAACGATTCAAAATACACAACCAAGCAAGGATGTTTACAGCCCTTTTAGAGCAAGAAGCTAAAGTTGTAAAATGCAAACCTCCGCCCACCACAAAAAGAGTTCGAGGAATAATTACATCCATTCTTTTTAGATCTAAAAATGTGACTCCTTTGTCATTTATCTCCGGTCTCTAGTTGCAGAAAAAGTTACACATGCTGCTAGGAACACATAAAAGAAAAAAAAAAAGCTCTTCATCTACAGTTAAATATAGTGGTGCTGTAGTGGTTTAGTGTGAATTTGTTTCACTTTTTCCTTTAATTTTAGCTAAATTTTAGGTCACCTCCACATGACGGTTGAATGTTCACAATATTTTTATGACTTCCAATAAAACAAAATGTATTTTTGAAAAGGCTGACATCCCGCCACCGAGTGACATCAAAAACAGAGGAGACGGTGTTGGTCATAGAAAACGTCAATTTTTTTTTTTTTTTTTTTTTTTCCATTTTGAAAAACAGAAACAAACAGGACAAACAACCATATACACACACACACATTGGTAAATTGGAAAGACCAATTTACCAAAGTCACGTTTTTGGACTGTGGGAGGAAGCCGGAGTACCCGGAGAGAACCCACAATGCACAGGGAGAACATGCAAACTCCTTGCAGAAAGACCCCGGGCTGGGAATCAAACCCAGGACCTTCTTGCAGTGCTACCAACTGCGCCACTGTGCAGCCCAGATGTAAGATCCCATGAAATAAAAAAATAAAATAAGAGGTCATAGTAGTACAATAATGAGAATCAAATTTCTATAAACCAAAACAGACACTCCTAGCTAAAAGCTTGAGAGAGGAAGTATCTCTTAAGTTTCCTGTTTGTGTTTTGAGTTTACAGAAATGTAGCTTTTGCCATTTTCTCCACGACGTCAGTAAATATCAGCAAATTCAAAACTATGCTTAAATGCAGTTGTAGTGTGCATTGAAGAGATATAAGTCACACATTTTTTTAATTTTTATTTTTTTTAGAGAGAGGCATCCTGAAGAAGCCTGTTGTAAATGGAGATATTTTTCAAAAACAATATCGACGTGAATGCTGGGCCATTCAGTCACTGACCTAAAAGAAAAAAAATTTAAATAAGCGACCTACTGTTTTTATTTTTCTATCATAATCTTTAGAGTCATCGCAACAAAACATCGCAATGAAATTCTGAGTTCGTATCGCAGCTCCTATTTAAACTTACGGGCTTAAAGGCAAAGAACTGACTCAGCAAGGCCGACATCAAATTCAGTTCTAAGAATTTTAGGTGAAACAAAAAGGAGAGGTGAAAATAAAATACCAATAAAAACTGACTTCGGTTTTGTCGCCTTAAAAATGAGGGGAAGTCGAAGGACTTTTGCCAGGTTCCGTAATGCGTCAGCAGTTTCTGTTCTGGGTTTAGTTTCCGACAGTGAGCATATTGTTCTTCCTTGTAGTTGTTTTTTTTTGTGTTTGTTTTCTGTGTGTGTGTGTGTGTGTGTGTGTGTGTGTGTGTGTGGGTGTGTGTGTGTGTGTGGTGTGTGTGTGTGTGTGTGTGAGCTGAATTCACAGCAAACCTACTAACCTGTCACTTCTGTTGCGCTTCCCAAACGTGGGAACGAGCCAGTGGAAAAAGCCCTCGTGATTTTAAAGCTGCTTTTTTCCCCCAGCACCCAACACCGGGCTGTTTCTCTCCCTCTCCGATTTGGCGCGAGACTGAGGAAAACCCTCGGTGTGTGTGCGCATGTGTGTGTGTGTGTGTATGTGTGTGTGTATATATATATATACGCCCTCGCACCTCGTCACCTCTGATGCTGCATTGGGAAGCCCTCTTTGCCAGGAGAGCCCCAGACTGGCAGGCATACCGAACGCCTACGCACATGCCTTCAGACAACACGTGAGCACACACACACACACACACACACACGCTCGCGCGCGCGCACACACGTTTTTAAGCGCATGTACACACAAATTTTTTTATTGCGCACACTCATGTTGGAATATTTTCCATCGTTTTATTGTTTCTGCCATAACGGCGGCAGTAAAAGCCCGCGGAACGGGGGCCCTCGCGCTCCAACGTAAACAGCAGGAAGTGAAGTTGACGCTCGCCTCCGGTTGCCGAAGTCGCGTCGCCGTCGAAAGACGCCGAGTCGCACAAATTTGAGGGGGGAGACCCGTCACGTCGCCTTTAGTCGCTCCACATCGGTAAATATCAACAATTCCTCACCTTGGAACCTTGGAACTTGATCATCAGTGTTTCCATGTGTGAACAAAAAAAAAAAAAAAAAGAGAAAACGCTGGAAAATGCCTGGATGCCAGACCTACATACTGAAGCTAAAACATTAGCACTGACATGTCAGATTTTTTTTTTTATATTACTGGATTTTTCCTTCTGACCTTTATTTCTCTGCAGGCCCTAATTAGATTCTGTCTTGTTTTGTTCTAACAAATCAGTCAAGTAGAAAAGTCTCCATCTCCACAGAAATAATCAGGTCAGGATGTTTCAAACTGTACTTCGGAAAATAAAATAAAATACTGTTTTACGAACCAGTAATTTATGATAATAATAATAATAATAATAATAATAATAATAATAATAATAAAGGAATAGATATCAGCTGGGATTTATACCTTCTTACAATATTCATGGAGTCAGCAGTTCACTGGAATGAAATAGACATAGCCATGCATTTATATTTAAGTCTGCATGTATGTACGTCTGCATAACAGTATGTGCGTCTGCATAACAGTATGTGCTTGTGATTTTACATAAAGCTCACCAAAAAGCCCACATCATCTAAGATAAATCAGTTTTGACAACTGAAGCATCTAGATTTTACTCTCTAGTATGTCAAATATTAACAAATCTCGTAAATTATATTTGCTCTCTCAATTTAAGTAAGTTCTGAATTTCCAAAGGGACGACTATTGTTCTATGCTTCATACATCGTTTCCACTGTTTGACATGAGCTCAGTGTCTTTACATTTCAAAGAATCAGTTTGAATGAATCAGTTGGTTCACAATATCCTACTTTGAAGATTCTATGTCGTGAAGAAACAATACCTCACAGCTTTTATAAGATTTGATTTTATGCGGTCTGGCGACATCTCGCCAGTTGGTAGGAGGTCGTTTGCTGAGTAGGAGGTTGGTGGTCAGTCTGGCGTTTCCCCATAGCGTTTTGAGTGCTTTGGCCAGTTTGCTGAACTGAAAATGTGGCAATCAAGAGGATCGTAGATGTGTGAGGAAAAAGAAAGAAAACCGTATCTAATGAGGGAGTGCGGCTTGTTAACAGGACCATAAATCCGCACCATTTGCATCAGCATATGAATTTCTCCCCACCCTGTTGGTAAATTATATGTCCATCCCCTGGTTTCCTGCGATGTTGGTGGGTTGAAGGCAGCCTCCATCGGTCAAGAGGCTGGATACACCCAACACAAGTCAGCAGCCCATAAGAGGGACAGCACAGAGACGCAAGAGACAAACTACCACTGGTGAATGGACTGGACATGTATGGATTTTTTTTCTGGTCATATAGACTGGACAGTGGGAAAATAACCAAATACCAAGAGATAATCCAGTCATGAACAGAGAGCTTGCAATCTCCACAAAGAATTGATGCAACGTAACAACAACTATGTATCCTACTCTATTGGAAACAGACTTGTTACAAACATTTCTTCACAATATAATTATGACCTTCAACATATTTCACTAAGATGTTTGATAATGGAGCAATAAAACCTACAATGAGATGGTTTTATAGCAGAAGGCGGAGCTGTGACTTACCACTGTAACCTACCGCTGCAACCTACCGCTGAGACGTACCGCTGTGACGTACCGCTGCAACCCGTGACCTACCGCTGTAACCTACCGCTGTGACCTACCGCTGTGACCTACCGCTGTGACGTACCACTGTAACCTACCGCTGTAACCTACTGCGGTTCTTAGACTCCGTTCATTCCACTGAAGGAAGGCAGGTTTATATCAGGGCTCGAACTTTGACACATTCATTTTGATTAATTAATGACAGATTTTAACATGTCAAAAATCTGAACGCAATTAATCACATTTTTTTTAAATACAAAGGTTCCGCCAGAGCGTGGTTCTCGTACAACCAGAGAACGGCGGCAAATTGCAAATTGTTATGCAATAAATAAATAATAAACATATTTTCTGATGCACAAGTGATGATAATTAATTACAAACCCTGCAATTAACTCATTTTTAAACTTTAATTGGAGTCCCTCCGCTGGTTTAGGACGAATCACATTTATGTGACAGAATGACCCAGTCAAAGTCCAGTCCTAAAACCAATTGTTTATCTGTGACCAGACTTCCTTAAAGTCTGGCCACAGATTGTCACAGTTCTTGTGCAAAGCTGAACAAGCTTCATCTTTGCACAAATTCATTATTGCACATCTGATCAAAACCCAATGAAAGTCATTGAAGTTTGTGGGTGTGAATACTTACTGCATGTCTGCTCTTCATCTAAGAGTTCAACTAATTTCATCATTGGATCGTTTCGTTAATACCGTAGCAAGGCTCTTCTGATCTGCTCTTAATAAATCTGTATTTGTTTATTTTGCTTTTGTTACCTCCTCCCCAACACCAACGTTAATAGATTTTTCACCGCTTGATGTGGTTTCGCCCTGACAGTCAGATAATGGTGCATGTGCTTATGATTTGGTGGAGTTTTTTCTAACTGTTGGTAGAAGATGGTTGAGACGCTGACAGGCCAAACTGTAGGAAACATCGCAGGTGACGTTGCTTGCTGCTGGGGCGGACGGTGAGGGAGGCGGCGCAATGATGTCAAATGTCTTTATGATGATGAGCGATACGGAATCTGTGTCTATGCGCGCTGAACGCCGAGAAAGCCAACCAGGTGGTGCCCAGTCATTTGTTGCTGTCAGGGTGGTCTTATGATCTGAAATCAATTCTCATTACTGTTAATCACATGCACACATGGACAATCAGCCAGTTTAATCACACTGCACATGTGTTAACATTAACATTTTCTATCGCAGCTGGCATGAAAATTATGCAACAAAACTTGTCTGCATATCTGCTTAGCTCCATTGTTATTGGTGTCGACAGCTTACATAACTCCCGAGCCTTTGATTCGTCATGTGTCACAAATATGAGAGATATAAAAACCACGACGTCAGCAAATGTGTACGAAAGGAAAAACTCGGTCAAAGTCGGTGAAACTTCTAAACCGTATTGGCAAAATGATTTGGTTACGTCTCCTTATAGACCATTTAATGTGCAAATAAATCACTTGAATTACATGGAATAATTTGTGAGCTCCGTAGCTATAACAGCTTCCACTATTCTGGGAAGGTTTAGAAGTGAGTTTATGTTATTATTTTTCTAACCATTTTTGAGGTCAGACACTGATGTTGGACAAAAAGGCCTGGTTCGTAGTTTTGAAATAGCAATGAGACGTTCGGCTCTTTTCAGAGCTCTGTAGCTCTGTAGCCTATGACTGTCTATGATAGATCCTTTTGCATTCACTGTCCCCTATTTGAGAAGTCATTGACTTGCTTAATTTTATGTATTTGTTTGGCATTCTTACTTTTGTGTAGTATTGTAATTAAACATTTCACTTCTGTTACTGCGGAGCCACTGAGAGTGAGAGCTGAGCAGAAATAGGGTTAAAAAAAGAGAGGAGCCAAAGTTGTCTTTGGACTTTGTACATCCCAGACAAGATCTTTTACACGAAACCTCAGTTTTCTATGTCTTTATTGGGCTTTCAATGAACAATGCAGGAAGTCCCTTCCTGTACTTCAAACTTTTACTTCATAAAAGTTTGAAGTACAAATTTTCAACTAACTGTGAAGAACTGTCGCATCCCATTATGCAGTCAGGCAAAGTGTGGTTCTCCTGCCTACTGCTAAACCCAGGTTCACCCTCTGGTTTGCCAGACAGAGTAGCGTGATTCATCACTCTAAAGAACACTCCTCAGTAGCCCAGTGCTGGCATAATAGCTTGCTGGACTTCATCAGTCTCCATGCCTGGATGCTGAACAGTATATACTGTCACATCCAGTGTTTCCCTGAGTCTCGTGATCTCCTCGTTGTCCTGTCTCCCCGTTGATTCTCCCCAGGTGTGTCCCATCTCCCTGATTAGCCCGTGTATTTAGTCCCTCCTGTTTCCTGTCTTCGGTGTCGGGTCCTTGTCGTTGTGACGTCTTCCGCGCCATATCCTGATGCCGTGCTGTGTGCACGTTCTCCTCCGTCGCTCCTCGTTGTTCCCTCGTTATTGGATGTAGCTATGCCTTTTGTTTCTCCGCCAGTTATGACCTGTCGCTACCGGGGTGAGCTCTAGTCCCACTCAACCGTGCTGCCAGGCCGCGGACTTTGCAACCGTTTGTTTTTTTTGGATTATTTCATTGTTTATTTTTGGACTGCCTCTTCTGTTTGTTATTTTGGATTATTATTTATTAAATTATCATCAACATCTTACCTGGGCTTCCTGCGATCACTCACTCCTTCCACACCTTAAATACGTCATCGTGACAGAACGTGACATATACACCTGTGGCCTTAAACAGCTACGGAGTCCCTGATTTCAGAAATTAGTTGGGCTGATTTGTTAGCAATAAAGAGCAGGACTCACGGTCAACGCATTTCATTAATGTTGTATTAACACTTAGCAATGGAATTGTTGGAAAGTTCACTAAACATGAAAGAGAAGGAGTTTGTATCCATGTACTGGTGCAAAAAATTACAGTTACATCCCAGCAGTTTGATCGGTCTATATGTTAACTATTATAGCTGGTAAAATAAACACTAAATTGCAAAAGAGGATTTGTTTTTGGTCCTATTCCTCTTGCATTTTGAAAACAGTGGGGTTTTCTGCTACTCCTGAAACTACTTCTGCATACAGAGAATGCATGTTCAAGATTTGTTGGCATGTTAAGTTTAGATTTGTTTGAAGTTTGTATAGTTTTTCTTTTGTTTGTTTTGTTTTGTGTTGTTTGCGTGTAGAAACATTCCCGTTTCTTTGTAAATATTTGAGTGATAAGTTTTTTGTTTGTTTTTTTAAATAAAAAATAAAAAATTCTCTATTCTCCATTCTATTTCTGGGAATAGAGAAATATATCTGGAAGTCTGAAGATATTGTGTTGACAACTAAACAAACTCAACTTTAAGCTGCGCAGCTGGTAAATCCCTACAGAAAGCAAAGCTCAGCGGCCGTCGCTGTGCATAAACACAGGTGTTTTCACTTGCCCGATTAAAGAGACTTGCACAGATGGAGATATGGTGTTGGATGTACGCAGCTGCAGAGGAGGAATCTACAACCAGAAAGGCATCTTGTGCTAATGGGTAAAATGCGTGCTGAAAATAAGTGCTGTGTTCAGAGTGCCCAGGTTAATATTCTACAGAATTTAAATCCTTTTAACACGGACAAAAGTCGTCTATATTGTCAAATTTTGCATGTTGTACTGGGATGCAGGGATTTCCATTTTTGAAATAAAGCAAATTTTCTGTAACCTGTTCAGCCTTCCTGTTATCTGCGAAGTCTCTCTCTATTTCCTGTGCAAATAATCAGCAGCTTTTGTGTTAAAAACCTGTGACATGTGACAAGGCTTTAGATGTTGATAAAAAAAAAAGCAAAGTTAGCATACATTAAAATGACATTTTTGGGATTTAAGTTGTTCTTAGACAGTAGAGGTTTGCAAAAGTTTTAGCCCTTATGGACAAGCTAGTATCTGGTACTAGCTACTGGCTAGTACACTAGTACAAGCTTTTCTGGCCAGTACCAGATGAGCTTGTCTGGTATTAGCTTTATCTGTTATTATGGCTAATGGACACAGCAATACATGTATCTACTGAGGTTAATCTTAGAACATTTTAACAGACTCCTACTTTTAAAATCCTTAACTCCCCTATTTTTCCACGACTTTTGAGTCATCATCCGATGGTAGACCCCAAACCAGTGTTGGCAGCGTTTAGATCAATCATTGTGCATTTTGCCACTAAATGTTTGAAGTCTGTGAAGTGGGGCTGTTTAAACAAGCCACAGAATGACCCACGCTCAATATGCTGTGGTGCCATTATCAATAAAAGTAACAGCATTGGCATTAATCACAAAACGTTGCCGTCTTTGAGTCACGTGTAACAAGAAATGGGTCATAGCTTCTCAAATTCTACCAGATACAGTTTTTCCGAGCTCTCTCTGGCTGTGATTGACAGACCGTCTCTTCTGCGCGCCTTCTTCCGACTCAACATGTCCCGTTGTTCCTTCTCCTTCTTTGAGCGCTTCGCCCACGTGTTTATTGGGTTTGCTCATGTGGACGTTTGCAGATGCATGTGTGCATATTTCCAGCAACTCTCCCTCCAGGAATGCATCACAACTCTTGAAGAAGGGATATTAGCACTGACCACAAGTCCTCTTTCCCCTCTCTGCTTCCATTTGGTGTCGCATTAAATATTAAACTTTTTAATTTGATTCAATTCCTGACGACAAACACCCCAGATTGAGTCCAGATGCCGGCGAGCAGAGGGCCCACCCCGGGGCCTGGTCTAAGCATGGGGTTTGGATACTCTTTGGCTTGGTTGAGGAGTGGGAATGGAGAAATAGATCTGGGCTGGGTCTGAGAGTGGAGTTCCAGTTTAATGTGAGAGGTGGGAGTGGTGCTAGTGGTTGGGCAGAGGAAAGGGTTGCCCTTTGGAAATTAAACCGACAATAAAGTTTCTAATCACTTTATGTTGTACCAGTGCCCTGGCAAGGCACGGCGAGGCCATGAAAGAACAGTGGCTTACGGAGATCACTGAAGGGTTTACTGAGATTTCAAAACACAATTTATGAGAAGCAGACATGAAAAAGGAAAGAAAGAGACAATAGCTGCAGTTTCATTACAAATGTGTGTAAATCTTTGTCGCTATTCTGCCGAATTGTTTTCATTAGATAAGACATGAAATAGACTGTTCATGTCTTATTCAGCCAAGACATTAGCACCGTCGGCCATCAGAGGAGACGTCGGCGTCTCATTCAGGTGTTGGAGCGACAAACCCCTTAAACTTGGGAGCGGCCGTGTGTGCGGCATTTTGGGGAAATTGTAGTCAGAAGCGTTAAGGACTGAGCATGTTGGAATGACATACAGCTTTTTATGAACTGTGTGATGCTGTGAGAGTTTTGGTGGAACTACACAGCTACACATTGTCGAAAAAACAAAAAAAAACATCATTCCCCTACCACTTCCTGTCGTCTTTGTTGTAGTTTTTGGCAGTAGTAGCATCTTGATCATGTGACTCGTGTGATGCGGAAACAAGTGTTTCCATTGCAGTTTTGTGAAATATAATTATTAATTTGATACGTAGATCCTAACACAGCAACGTTTTATTGGAAAATGTGAGTTTTTTTTATTTTTAAATTGGTTTCACATGGTATCGCTTCTGTTTTTGGTGCTGCTATGTCTTTTAGTGTATGGAAATGCTGTCTGTGTTTGGTAAGTACTCTACAGTCCATGTCATATACATTAATGTGTTTTTGGACAGAAAATTATACTTACTCTACTCCTACTAGTTTGTTCTAATTAAGTCCACATAAATTGATAGCCATATTAAATTTTGACCTTATATTTGCCAGTCTAACATACAATCTTGGTTCACAGCTTAAATAGTATTTTCCATTCTTAGTGTTAACTTTTTAATGTGTTTATAGATTTTGGCTTACAAATGTAAGCTTTTATTGATTCTGGCCATATCAACCAATGAAGTAGCCATTGGCACAATGACATCATCATTTCTAATAATCCTAATCCTGATGAGAAAATATTGCATAAAAAGTAAATTAAATATTTTATACACTCCTTCTTTTTTTTGCCCCGTTTATAAAAAAACGGGCTGAAAATGATCATCTTTGAATTACACTTGAAACAGACTCAGAATGTAGGGACAGTAGTTTGAGATAGAACAAATTTTCTCCTTCACAGAACTGCTGGAGCAATTGTCTGCCTGTGTGTTGAGCGTGTAATAGGCTGCAAAGGTCTATCTGGTCGAGCTGGTGCCCAGTGTGGCTCAGACTCTGCCAAAGTTGAGACAGGAGAGGTCGGTATCTGGCTTGGGAATCTCAGGGTCTCATGTTTTCTAATATTCTGTTAGCGTCTTTAAGTCATGACTTTGGATTGCCCCATCTGGTTTATGAGTTAGCATTCGCCTCTGGCAGAGGAGTTCAAATATGTTGGTACCCTGTAAGAAAGACTTTAGCAGGCATTTCTCTGGGAAGTGCCTAAAGGAAAAGCATTCACTTTACCCATCTGTCTACATTACCACGGTTACCTGAGGCTACAAAATACGGATCATGAATAGTATTTACATCAGGAAAGTTCTGTGGTCTGCTGATTTTGAACAGACCAAAAGCAGACTTTATTTTATGTCTTGGTATAGTTTGCATTCAAATTGTGTTTTTTAGTTTTTAGCAACTGGACTATAATTTGTAATCAAAGCCTTGAGGGTGACGATCATTGACAGAAAAGACAGAGGACCCGAAGGGGGAGAGGGTGTCCTAACAAAGCCCAGACTCGGAATAAGCAAAGTTTGGAAGTTTTGTTTTCTCCACTTCTTTTGCGCATATTTCTGTTGCAATAGCATCGACAATGCATCGACAATGTGATATAAATTTTGGGAGGGCATCGGGAAATTCGGCTGCAAGTGGGTCTCAGTCCTGTTGTTTAAATTGTAGTCACACCTCCACAACAGGACCAGATCAACGGGACAAACAAACTGGTCCGTATAAATTGTACCAAATGTGTTGGTTATAAATAAACTCTAAAACATGAAGCAAAAAGCTGAAATGGCTACAATCTACCTTGCAAAATAGATTGTGGATCTCAGAGTTTGGACAGATGATCCAGATGTTTCCTTGAAACCTCCCTTCAGAGATCTACCAGACAGGGAGGCCACACTACAGCTGACCCAGAATACCCTGGAGAGAATATATGTCAGGTCCACCATGAAAACATCTTTGGATCGTCCACTGAGTTTACTTGGTGTAATAAATCAAAATCCTTTATGATAAAGCCAGTCCTCAAGATGACACGTTTTGAGAATAACACAGGAGAAGAAACTCCATTGACCTTTGAAAGCTGCTGAAACTCTGTAAGATGTGAAATGCTCACTGCTGATGTAATTGTTGCTTTTGCAACACCAAGGACCTTAGGTCATTCATGTTAACGTGAATCCTTTTTTTAATTTTTTTTGCTTTTGGCAAAATGCTTTTGTCCCTTTGGAAAATTTCATCCATCATTTTTTGATTGGTGCTGTCAGTAGTCCCATCCTCCTTGTTTGGGAGCTTGGCTCAGGCAAACACTCTTAAGATGAACAAATTTCACTACGTAGGCTGCAGCTCTGTGGGGACGTTTCACTGAAACCCATCTACAGATTTATTGTTTTCATTATTGCATAATTGTGCCACTTTTCTAGTTAAGACAGTCTATGTTTATACTCATGTGAGGGCACACAGAATTCCTCACAGGGCTCACGATCTCACTTTGAAACTTTCTTACAACAACAAAGTTTTATTTTTCTTTTACAATGTAAACTGAAACTGCAAGTGGGGTGAGATGATATCACATGTTGCCAAAGCAGACAGCTTGCTTTAAGAATGTCCTTGACTTGCTGCCATGTCTTCTAGCCCATGTCTTAAGTTGTCTTACTGTGACATTTTCTGCTTCAAAATGTTTAAAATCAGTCAAAAACATATGAAATCTTATACTAATATCTTATTTCCCTGGCAGTTACTCATCTTTTATTAGATCAAGACTCCTGTTCGAGACTAAAGGCCTTGCAGACATTGATTGTCACAGTGAATTACCTAATTAAGCCAGTGTACTCCACAGTGCACTCTGTCTTCCAGTGCTACTGCTCCAGCGAGCACTCGTGGTTTGCTCCATGTGTTTTCCACTTGTGTGTAATTGCTGTATCTCTAAATCAGTACTTGAGATAAAAGAGCTTTAAGGGCACTGGAGCTCTCCAAAACGTCCTGAAACAAAATGTGACATTGCTTGCCTGCGTGAGGACCTGACAGCGGGGTAGTACAAAGCTCTATGTCCTCACCCGCCTTCTCATCGGCTGCCCTGGTCCAGATGTCTCGGCAAAGATGAATCATAACTTCTTTAACTTGTTATACCATTTGATTCTCTGTTTGTGTTTTCCCCAACATGTTTTGGCCTCACACAATTCAAAAGGCAATGAAAAACAGAAATCGGGGATCTACTGGAATTGGTGGCCTATGGGGAGATAATTTTTCAGACTTTGTTTCTTGCTCGGTCTTAATCTTTGTCCCTAATGCTAAATATACTCTCTAAAATGTGGTTGAGCTGTTAGAGCTTAGCAGTTGTAACTAGGAGGAATTAGTTCAAAACATGCAAAAGATGCAGCACTTTGATGGAGACTTCATCTGCTGGTATTACTAAGTAGGCCCAAATATTGCACTTTGACAGGTGATTTTTGAGCAAAATACAGATACACAGTACTGGCAGCATTGCATGTTGTGCACCTGAGGACAACTGAGAGCCATCGCTTAACCAAATGTGGGTTTTTGGATGACTGGAGGAGCAGAAGTACCTAAAGAAAACCAGGGAGAGCAGGCAAAGTCTATCTTGTTGCAAGGCAACACTCTTCAGCTATTGTGTTCTTTCAATACACAATAGCCAATTCAATAGACGAGCATATTCAGACATAAAGACTTGCCAGGAACAATATTAGGAACACCTGTTTGATTTCTTCTTTCTTTCAATTGTGAATCAGCCAATTGGCAGCAATTAGCCATCTGGACTTGGTGAAGAGAGTTTTCTGAAGTTTGAGTTGAGAATTACAATGAGAAAGAAAGAGGATTAAAGTCCTCACAAAATCATTGTTCTTGATTCAGGCCGACACCTCTTCTCTGGCTCCTCACCTCAAAAGCACCAGACCCCAATTCTCGTCCGCAAGCGCCAGTGCCATCGTCTTCTTTCTAGCTACCGCTGCCTCAAGCACAACTATTACCACATCATTCACTATAACCTCACCTCATTGTTGGTTCTTATTGCCAAGGAATCAATCAATCAATCAAATTTTATTTGTATAGCACATTTCAGCTACCAGGCATTTCAAAGTGCTTTACATCATAAACACAAAACACAAAGTCAAACAACATAGAATAAAATTTTTGTCACGGAATTTAAGCGCCTGTTACCGCCGGACTCCGCCGTCCGTTCAAACACGGGTATTCGCCAGGCCCCATTGCCCACAACAGGAAAAAAAAAAAAAAAAAAGTACATTGTTCCATATTACATTTCAAATAAAACTCTAATCAGGTGTGTTTTTAGTTGAGATTTCTAGGAAGTCAGGGTTTCTGCTGTTTTACAGTTTTCTGGAAGTTTGTTCCAGATTTTTGGTCCATAGATGCTGAAAGCTGCTTCTCCTCTTTTGGTTCTGGTTCTGGGGATGCAGAGCAGAACCAGAACCTGAGAGTCTGGCAGGTTGATACAACAACAGCAGATCTTTAATGTATTGTGGTGCTAAACTGTTCAGTGATTTATAAACTAACAACAGTATTTTAAAGTCTATTCTTTGAGCTCCAGGGAGCCAGTGGAGGGACTGTAAACTGGTGTTATGTCTCTATCTTTCTGGTTCTAGTGAGAACGCGAGCCTTTAAAAACAAGCTGCCATCTCCCTGTCCAAGTTCTCCTTAAAGGGCCCATGGACATCTGTCTGCAATTCTTGTCCCTACCATCGAAGAAGGGGTTAAGGACGAACTGCTTCTGCCTCAGGTTCCTTTTCTTTGCACCAGTGAGATGGTCAAGAGCGACCCACGCCCCCCTACAGTTCCCATTCTTGCCATTGTTGTGTGCTTTGAGTTTAATCTCATCAGATTATAGCTTGCGTGTCTTTGGGCTGACCTTGGACTTTACGCCAATAACTGCAGAACTTCGCAGCCCGAACTTTGAACCAACTATTTTGACCTTTGCTTTGGTCAGTGTATCTTTTTGAATTTTATGTCCCTCCACACAGCTGCTTCCTATTGCTAGTCAGCTATCTGCTTCTTGTTCAAACTGCAACCAGACTACAATTCAAAGCAGAAACTCGACAGCATTGTTCACAACTCCGTCTGATTGCTGGTTGACCCGGATGAAATCCAACCAGAGAAATCGAGCTCAATGGGAGAAATCCCAGGTAGAGCACTGACGGGAGATGAAAATTGAGCAAAACAGTTTTTCATACCACTTAACTTTTTAATATCTGTGGAGACAGCACTTTGTGGTGGATGTCAGAATATTCTGCTACTCAACCATCAAAGCAACTATCATTGATTGCATAGGCTATATAACATGTCCATCAATTTAATTTTGTTACTTTTTTTATTTTTATTTTTGAATAAAACAGAACAAAGGGTGTTTTATTACCTATTAGCTATAATCATCAAAATTAAGATGAATGCTTAAAAACTCGTCAGCCACAAAAAATTGTGAGAATTTCTGTCCTAACTGCATAGGAAAGAAACGTATTTATATCTCTTGCTCAACTTTGGCAGTCACCTGAGGTTCTTTATGAGATTTTTATATCTGTGGATTAAATTAGATGAAACTTTAATGACCTCCTTTGAGAAATCGATGGCTATAGCAGCTGTGGCGATTCATAAAACAAGTCAGAATAAAGAATATATAGGCTGGGTTATTCAGGGAATATATAAACACATGCAACTGTCAATCGCTCGCAGTGACCTCATCCACGCAATTTACCGTGCCTTATGGCAAACGTTCAGCAATAACCAAGCAGCATTGGGTTATGTGCCATGTGTGCTGAGTCTAACAATTCTGTCTGAGGCAAAAAAAAAGTAGTCTGTGTAGTTAGTGAACTACAGAGAGAATTATGTGCAGTGTATTGTGATAATAATAAATAAATCTTTAGCTTTATTTATCTGTGGCTTTGCTAACAGGTTTTTGAAGGTGGATGGTGTCCACCAGCTCATATTATGGACACTATCCTGGCAGTACATCAGGCAATCCAAGAAACCTGACTGGTGGAGTTTAGCATTGCAGTCCGATCCTCTATGTTCCCATCGAAAACACTCCTCTGTGCTTTTTGTTGTCATGCTACAATCAGTGCAGCGGCATTTGGGGTTTTTTGTGTCTAATTAGGCTTCCTTTTTGCTTGGTCTCTTACTGTTTGGCATCGCTTTCACCGTAGAGCCACGTGCAGGCCTTAAGGTTGGAGTTCTGTGGCTTGAGGTTTGGACCAGATTCTGAGCGTGGCATTCAGTCAGTTGTTTGTGTGTCACAAATTTTATCTCCGGGCATTTGTACAGAGAGAACAGACTCGTGTTGATAGAAATGGAAAATTGCTATGGGAACCTTTCCTTTAGCGTGCCACATATGCCCTCGCCTTTGATTTGCCTCAAGGTGGACGGAGGCCGTTCTTTTTCGATGTGTCGATTGTGCTGCTGATGCGTTCAGTTTATTCGTCTATTGATTAGGGTTCCATAAACTCAAGCGAAAGTTGTTGTTTTGTTGTTGTTTTTTACCTGATGTCAGATTAAACGAAATGCCATCAACGGTTACATGAATAATTACTTTAAAATCAGGGCAACAGATGGATACTAACTCACAGCTGAACTGGCTGTGAAGATACTAGGATGATCTTATACGTTACAGTAGCATTTAATATCCTTGTAGGATGGAGGAAGTATTTTTGAGTTCAATTAAAAAATATTTTAGAATACTGAGTTTGATTTTGCACTGATATAAACCTGCTGTAATTGAAAGCAAAAGTGCTACTCAAATATCACTGCTGATTATCCCTGTCAAGACATTCAGTTCATTTTTGTAACTTGGTCCATACGCAACAATGACTTCTCACTACATTAGTCCTCGGTTTTGATTGCCATAACGGCAATTGAGATAGTTATATTAAAAAAAAAAAGATTCTAAATCAATAGCAAAACGCAGGTGGACACAATGTGCGCGCAGTCATAGAAATCCCCAGGAGTGTAATGATACGTTAAGTTTACAAGATGAAACAACGGAAAATACTGAGTTTATGAGAAGTAGACAAGATTCCAACAGTGTTTTCGGAAAAAATTAAACTCTGCTTCTCTTTTGCTTTCATAAAAAAGGGAATCATTTCGCAAATGATGTACTGTGTTGAAAAGAATCTAATCACAATCAGTGGAAAATAATGTTCAAGCTTGACACGGGTCACAGGATGGTTGATGGGCTTTTGTTAAAGTCAAGAAGATGAGAACAATCGAATATTTACAATCTGGATTCCTTAAAAAAGTGTAAAAATTCTTTTTAGTGTCGAAAAGAACCTGCAAAGCAGATGACAGCTTTAGCACTGATATATTGTTAATAACCAGGCATCCAAAACACCACCAAACAAGTTAATTAAAGTCATAGGCACGTCTAATGTGCTGTGGTAACAGGCAGCTGTTGCTTAGTTGGACAAGAAGTTTATATAAGCAGATGATCAACATAATAAATCAAGAACTACTTCCTGTCCTCCTTCAAAATAAGAGCCGCAAGCATAGATGCAGCAGGGTGTATAGCTGAAAAAAAACTAATTATATCAATTTATTAACATCACCAGGTGAAGGTTGCTAACAGCAACTGGATACAGTGCTATTTGACGGACTTCACTGTCACGTTATATTGTTGTGTTTTAATAATGAGCTGTTAATGTTAAACCCACACATGAAGCGAATGTTTTCCTTCTATGACCGACTCATTTTTTTCTTTAAATGCTAAAGAACTCGATGCATCCATCTGGGATCCGACAAAACATTGAGGGGTTTGGTGCGTCTCTGTGACTGTAGGCCCTGCTGCAGCGTGCAGCAGGGCGGCAGCGTGCAGCAGGGCGGCAATTCTGGCTGTGTGTTGAATTCTGGCTAAATGTGCAGAGCTATTTAGCCAGATGGAAAGACATGATTTCCAGTGGAAATCATGTCTTTCCATTGGTTTTCATTACAAAAATGTCTCTACTGAAAATAACCAAACTCTTCTGATTGGTTATTTTTGTTGATATTTTCTGTACCAACATGTGTCAGATGTAGGGAGGGAATCTTTGTTCCACAACAACAAAGATTGTTGATTCAAACAACATTCAATTGTTGTTTGAATCATTATTTGTATGATTCAAATAATGAAAAAACAAAATGTTCAGAATCACTGTTTCCCTGTTTATTTGTTCAGCTCTAATGCCCATCAGGCTCCAGTCTTTTCCCAGTTCAGAAAACCTTCTGGTTCCAGTTAGTGCCCCCATTCAGGAAACCCAGAGACTCCCGTCAAGCTAGCAAGACAGCTAGCAACTTGGTTTTCCAGTCCCTGCCAACTTTGCACAGTGCAGGTGACCCCCGTTTTTTGAGTCTTACAAAGGATCCTGAAAATATCTGTATGTTTAATAAAAACATGTGTAATCTGTCCTTTTAAAACCATTTGTAAATTCTGACGGATTTCCTTTCGAAATCGGTACAAAACCACATGCATTTCGAAAATCTGCATTCCACATTAACTAATCAAATAATCATGATTCCATGAAATCCCTAGAAAAACTTACTGTAATCTAAATAAATACATGAATCATCTGACTTTTTTTCAGGAAATAGACTAAATTCTCCCTGCTTCTGAGTTTTTAGGCACCTGTTTTAACGAGGCGCCTTTTATCCGGCAGCTCAACGTGATTTACGAAAACCTTTCGGAAAATTCATTGTGAAACGGGACAGTAGTGAGAGCCATCAGTTATTATTTGCTGCTGCATATTTTGTATATTTTATAATGCAAGGACTGAGTAAGGGTTAAGAACATAAGTACTGCCATCTGTTTTGCTAGGCACAGTGAGTGTGTTTTGCCAGGCCAATCATCTACTGTTGGCTGTTTAAACTGTGGAACTGGGAATTTCTTCTGCCAGCCTCTCTGCTGCCAGTGGACCAGTGGACTTGGCTGAATGCGAGTCTTCCTTCATGGCACTTACTGCAGAGCTATTTAGCCAGAGGACTCTGATCTTTAGCAGAAATGCGCTGGAAACAAGACTACAGGCCGGGCTATAATCTTTAGGAGCATACCCAACGCTCTTGGCTTTGGGTTGAGCTGCTCTCAAATAGCCTCTAATTCGACTAATGCACAGTTTTGGCTCTGATCAGTACAGATGGGGCCTCTGCCAGGGTGTTGCTTTTTAATTGCCATTTTAAAAGTTTTTATTTATGATTTATCAGTGGTGCTTAACTAGCTAGGACCCACAACTACTGTATGTTGTGAGGCACACCAATGTATACACTTCAACTATAACTGTGTAAACTTCCAGAGGCCCTGACACGTCACTGGAACCCAATAACTGCTGGCACTATTCTTGCGTTGTATTCTGTTTTTCTTTTTTTTTCCTAATTACAAAAAGAACAAAAGCGTTCATTTACTAATTTCTTCCGAACCGGTATGAAGTGTGTACGCAACCATTAATGGTAATGTGAAGCTGGAAAGCCTAGGAAAGGTATCCTAACGCAAAATAACGTTGACATGGTTTAAGTTGTAAAACCTTAAGGAAGTAATATTACATTGGCAAACCTCTTCAAGCCCCAAACGTGTTTACAACGATCCTAAAGGTCAACGTAACCGGTAAAGTGTTTCAAACTAAATATAACCAGCAATGGGTCGTTTACCAAGATCAAGGTGTACCAAGATTTCCTAAAGTTAGGGTTTCAAAACCACAAAGCCCTTCCTCATACTGTTCCTACAAATTAAAGTCAGCACGGCCTGTCAACTGGCTAAAACAAAGCTCCTGCTTCTTCATCGCTCTTATTAAACTACAAACTGTTTGCCTCGCTGTTTCAAATAAAAGCGATGTGATCACGGTATACTATGTTTTAAATCTTTGTGTTCATATCCAACCCTGGTATTTTTACAAAAGGTAATTTGAGAAGATTCGCTGTGGTGAGACCTGAAGGGAAAAGTTCAAAAAAAGAATAAGGTGGTTACATTTCATTGCAATGGACTAGTGACCTGTCCAGGTTGTACCCCGCCTCACGCCCGTTGCCCACAGGAGAGAGGCATCGACACACGGATAAGCCTGTTGTATAACGGACGGATGAATGGATGGCTATATTTCATAGCCATCCAAAATAAAGTAGCTGGTGTCTTTATTTTGTTCTAAAACTATTCTGAATGAGCCAGAGCCATCTTTTCTCAAACTCTGATACTTCTAATGGTAGAAGGACTGTCTTTAGCGCTACTCAATAGAGGTTTCTTCATGAAATGTGAACAGAACTGGAGTGGATAAGAGTCTAGTGGTTGTATGATTTCTCTCTTGTTTTTGGCTAAGGACCACGAGCCATTTCTCCTGCTAGCGCTACACTTGCTAGTTTATTTTGGTTGAACGACTGCGCCGTAGTCTGCCTCCGATTGACGTTCCAATGTGCATTTGAAAGGCACCAGCGTTCACTCTTACTGGACCGAGACCTGGAACTGTAGGCAAGCACAAGTCAGCATCAAAGTTTGTTTGCCCGGAAAGTCCGGGTTCATTTGGGTAAGCGTGAATAAACAATCAAACTATAGAATTTGACTAATACGTATTAAGCAGGTCTGGTGTGAATGTACCCTTAAATACTGAAAAATAATGTTCATTGAATGATGTTTGAGTCTGAGTTCTGGCATCATTATTTGTTCATGTTCGCAGCTTTGAACTTTAGGAAAATGGACCATGTGCAGTGACAAAGAACATTTTTACATCCTTTTGTCATTTAAAAGGCTCTGCCTAAGAAAAGCCTGTAATTTACCGTGTTGTCATTGGCCAGGAACAAAAATGAGAGCCACCAGACCCGACGCTAACTTCAACCGGTTCTTGTCTGGTTTGTTTAGAGATCCCAGCAAACAACAAAAGAAAGGAAACAGCCTTACTTCAGCTACATTAGGAAACAGTGTGGTTTTGGAGCGGGAGGTTCTGGCTCCATGTTTTTCTTGGTTTACAGTACAATCTAAGTGCATAATGAGAGCCCTGTAAACCCTTGGTGGTGCGGTCAGTGAAAGCTGCCTTGCAGTTAACATAATTAGGGCCAATACCACAGTAATACAGCATGCAGGACTTTTTCACACCACTGGACAAAGCTGACACAACCTCGGCCGAGCAGTTAACTGGAGGGGAAGGTGAAACGAGGGACAAGGCAAAGGACTTTGAAATGCACTAATCATACGGAGGAACCAATTTAAACTTTTAAAGCTGAGATTTGTTCTCTCTTCTAATTGTGACCGCAGTTTATTTATTCTTAAAGAAAAAAAAAACAAAACTCCCAGGGCTTGGCAGGCAACCTATGGCAATGGAGCATCTTCAGACCTACTTCATTAAAACCCAAACTTTAAATCATCATGGTCCTGCTTATTTAAAAAAAAATAAAAATAAAAATGTTGCTTGGCCTCGACTCCTTACGGCTGAGTTATAGTCGTGCTTTTTAGGGATTCGAGCTGAGCTAGCAGTGTGGCTTCATGGCATGGCTTTTATACTTGATGCTTACTTGGGTGCAGCCTTCTCCAAAGCTGAGGGATCATAGAAATGTCTGTGCAGATGAACCTGCTCTACAAGAGCACCTTGCAAATCGGCCAGTTTGAGTGAAAGGTGATGCAACGAGATACAAGAAGTCAGAGGTGCATGACATTGGGCTAGCATCAAGTTCAATGTGTCAACTATAAGTCAACTATAGCTTTAGTTAATACAGCGCTATCCACATTTTCTCTTGGTCAAGGTTAAATATCCATGATTTTGTTTTTTTCCCCCTCACTCTGTGTCCCCCCTGAAGAACTCTGGCGCCCCCTAGAGGAGCCCGGGGCAAGAGCCTTTAAAGATTCAGGACCATATGTTTACTATAGCAAAATAAAGTAACTATGTTGATTTCAGTTGTTATAAAAATGCAATATGTATAAAATATTTCCTAAATTACTGCCTTGAAAATTGGGCCTCAAATTCAGTTTTCAATTCAGTTTGGTTTATTTATACTGCGCTAATTCACAACACTTGTCCCAAGGTACTTTACAAAGCAATCGTTTCAATTCAATCGTACATACATTCCAATTGATCCCACTTATCAAACAGTACAGTATGCTCATTTAATTATTCAAAGTAAATTAAAAAAGTTTCTATTTAAGGAAACCCAATAAATTGCATCATCATTATCCCTGTCTCTTTAAGAAGCACTTGCTGTTTCTGAAACTCTGCCTTCAAGTCATGATGACACGACTCCTCTACTAGCCCTTTAACAAAGTTTTTACCAGCGTTGCGCTCAAAACGTACTAGTATAATGAGCTTACCAGATGTGCAGTTTCACCAGGTGTTTGCTAATTGCTGCAGGCTAGTCTGAAGGAGGCAGTTGCAGGGGAGAGGCGGACACTCGGAAATGTGCAAACTGCAGCCACAAGGAGGAGGTTCGTCCTCGAAGGCGGAGCTGGGTTGGACGGGCTGGATGGTTGCCACGAGTGATTCAAGGAGTTCTTAAAAATTCATGAAAGAATCTAGGTTTGTTGCCTGATGAAGGAATAACATCATATAGCATCTCAACTAACATTACCCATCAACCAACCAATTATCCACACAGTTCATTTAGAGACCACTAACCACGCAGCCATGTCTTTAGGCTACAGGACGCAACAATATCTGGGGAGAAGCCATGTATGAACAAAGAGAAAATGCAAAACTCCATTCAAAATGGATTCAAGCCCAGAACCTTCTTCCTGCAAGGCAACAGCGCTACCCACCGTGCTACTGTGCAGCCAATTGAAGCAAAAATATCAGCACCATTATTAATCCGATGACTGAAATTCTTGGAGGGAGCAACTTAATCAGAGCTTCATCAATCAGGATCCAACATTCTCTGACAGCAGCTGACAGATCAGCATTGCAGGAGGGATTATTGTCAAAGAACCAGAACTTTTCAATTCCGCCCTTCCTGAGGGAAGAGTCTGAATTCTTTCTGTTTGCTCGACAGATGCATTATAACCGTGGAAAAACGACTCCTTGACAACCTAGCTGACTTTGGACGGATGAAATTAGAAAAAATATATCTCCAATATCAGTGTCCTGTAGAGATAATGACTACCATCTGCTCCGCTCTTTTACCTGACAAGTATCAGCATATTAACAACGACTGTTGAGATGTGCTTGCTGGGTTTTTTTTTTTTTTTTTTTATGTATGCACAGTTTAGCTATAGAAACTATTTCAAGGAAACGCGGTAATTTTCCCCTTCCTGCATTCGTTTTTTTTGTTTTCTGTATTTTCCCAGAGTTTAAACCAGGGTATGAATGAAGCCAGCCCTGGTAGAAATGAAGTCCTTATTCATTTATACAAAATGTCTGGATGGAATTTTGTGGAAGAAGAGTGTTAAGGTAAAAATGTTTTCAGCATGATAAATATGGTACATGTCCCATGTACCATCCAGATGATTCCCTGCAGAATGTTTTCTGTCATAGACGTATGACTTTCTGATGATGCGACCAAACAGATTTCAAGAGGCGTGGCTAAAGCAGCATAGCAACAGATTTCAGTCAGAGGCTTCTTGAGATTGGTTGCGATACAGACTACTACTGTAGATCGCTCCACATTCACTTAATGGAAACACGGCAACTTCAGAATAAGCTCTTTGTTTTTGATACAGAGTTTTGGCTCTAGGATGAGGGGTTGTTCTTTTCTGATTGTTTTTTGCAAGAACAACAGATTTCAAAATTGGCTCATTTTGCAAAACTGCAGTGGAAACACTTTTCTCACACCGCACAAGTCACATGGTTAACAACCGGATGTCGCCCCTGGCAGAAACCACGAAGAAGAAGAAGACGACAGGAAGTGGTATGAGGATCATGGCGTGCCATTTTTTTTAAGGACTTAACTTGTGAACAAACGTATTCATGTGTGATTTTTATTGCCTTTCTTGTTTTTTCGAGACACTGCGATTGTGAAATTGTATGTTTTCCAACATTAGCAAAAAAAGACAAGCGCGACCACTTGCTCTTTAAAGGTACTTCGATGAGGTGAGTTATGGCAACGTTTTAATTTCTCATTGGGATCAAATTAAGTAATATTTGTTAAATAGGAATAAAATCCTTAATTCAAAAGTAATGTTTTCGAGTCTAAAGCTGGTTTAAATACCTAACAGATCATACAGAATGACAAAGTGCTGCCCTTTGTGGTTTGAGCCTTTGGAAGAGACGTCTCCAACACTGTTTATTAAGTAATTGTGAATTATGTGAAATTCCTCTGACGCTGAAGGGATTATATTACAATTTCACAGAGTAAACGCTGAACACCAGGATGTAATCCTGACCGTAGCTCTTTTCTTCTTCTTCTCTCCTAGAACATGTTGGGGAATCCTTTTATAATTTATTACTGTTGCACCTTTCCATAAATTTAGGCCACAAAACCATTTCCTTTATGCTAATATTAAATGTTCAATCATTAATTTAATTAGTCAACAGTTATTTTTGCTTATTATAAAGCTTGATTCTATTGGTATTTGGTGCAGTGATATTTCTTCTGAGCTTTAGCTGATGTGTAATTGTGCATTATTAGTCGAAATGCACAAACAAAACTCCACATTTTCTGCTAAAAAGTGTCGGGGGGCCAAGAATTCACTCCCCGGTTTGATTTATTAACATCAATACAATAGAACCACTTTGGATGAAAATTCAAAACCGGGAAAGTTTTCAAGCTGGGATATGATAGCTGGCCGGAGTAACTCTGCTTCTATCGACTCGCATGTGAGTTGATTTTATTAATGTCTTCCTCTCCTAAGGGGAAAGCAAAGACAAAAAAAGCATTCATTCGTGATCATTTCTTCCAGTTTACATTATGTTTCGCATTTCGTATTAAACAATGTTGCAACTGTTGGTTTTTGAAAAGATGAACCAAGGACAACGGATGTGAATATATTTCAAACAGTAAACACAGGTAGAACCAGCAGCTTACATACTTTAATTGCTAGAACGAGCTAAAGGCAAAAATAATAATCATAATAATAATAATAATATAAAAAAAAGAGCAAACTTATGTAACGTTACTTTTTATATATATATATAAACTTAATTCTTAGAACCTTGGCTGCTTCCGTGCCGTCTTTCTGTAATGCCAGGTGATTTCTTGTGTTTCTAATTATCACTTTTTATTAAAATTTTCTCTGTTTTTTATGGTTTCTCTTCGAGCAATTATTATGTGGAGGCCTCTGGAATGCACTCGCTCAAGTCGTGTTTATACAACAAACCCGGCTCGTGTTTTTGATGACTGTATTGCATCCAGATGATTCCCCGCAGAATGGTTTGCAGAGTAAATAGACGGAGCAGTAAACTCCTGGCAGCTTTACGTCATGGGGAGGTTTCTTCTTCTCGGTTATCCCAAAAAGCTTCAGGCTTAGAAGACATCTTGTTGAGGTTTCCTAAGTTCAAACAATCCCTGCTTTCTGCTCCCTAAAATAGTCTTAAGTTTGGCTTAAATTTAGACTATCTGTTTTTTTGTTGTTGTTGTTGGGTTTTTCAGGTAATTTACCAATATTATATAAGTATTTTTAATAATATAACTTTGGACACTGAAAAAAAGATTGTGGCGATGATGTCTGTCCTATTATACGGCGCTCCAAATGAAATAGCGTTTTACCAAATGTATCAATAAACAAATGTGGCATTGAGCTTCCCACGTTTTAAAGAGATGGGGTCTTTTTGTGTGTGGTTTTGGGAACTGAAGGTCTGACGGGATGAGCTCCCCCCGTTTGGTCCAATATAAATGAACTCTAGTTTGTTTGCATAGAAAGTCCAGTTATAGTCTTCTCCCACTAGCACAAGACTTGCACATTTGTTTTGGTTGTATTTTACCCAGAATCCCCTTAGTTATGATTTGCTTCTGGCTTTTGGAGCCAAACTGAGAACTAGGTTTTTAGGCGGACCAGCGTTTGTTTTTTGGTCCACTTCAGAGTTTCATTTTGCATTCACACCTCCTCCCCCAAAGAGCTTTCTAGGCAAACAAACTGGGATTCAATTAAACTGGCTGGTGTGAACGGCACCCTGGGCCTCTTCTCAGGAAATCTGATTCTTTTAAGATTCGGTTTTTGCAGCTCATGCTGACCTTCAGTTGGAATCCAGTCCCCAGTTACCCAAATGGTAAGCCTCAGTATTTAACTTGGGATCCAAGGCTTCTTCAAAGATTCCTTCCTTCTGCCGTTGTAATTTTTTGATTGGAAAGAAAGCCTAATGTTATCGAGAGCTACAAAAAGAAAAAGGCAATAAAAAATTGATGCCTAAATGGGGTCAAAAACTGATCCCAGACACCATGGACCGTAACAGAAAGAGTTAATCTGAGGGGTTGGAATCACTTTTGATGCTGTGACAGCTTATTGGCTCTGCTCCGGTCAAACTCCAGCAAGGACAGTTGCCTGGTGCATCATTTAGAAGTTGATATGTAGCATGAGAAATGCAAAAAAAACATGAACAAAATCAGATTTTTAAATCTGACGGTTTATGGCATATTCTTCCTTACTGACAAAAGATCTTTGGAAACTGCAAAGACAAATCAAAGACCCTTCACCATTAACACCTTGACACAATCAACACAACCCGTTTCCTTCTGGTGGCAACTTCCACTGTTTCTCCAAAGCTATGAAGCTTTGGATGACCTCAGAGCCCCCAAATGAAAACCACTAAAGTCCCATTTTTCTCCCCTTCCCTCCATCTTGCCTCGCATCTGACAAGCCCTCTGGATGTTTAAGTTAGCGTTCGGCGCTCACATTTCACAAAATGTGCTAAGCTTATAACACCAAGGGGCGTGCAGAAAAGACAACTCTGCAAAATAATCAGAACCAGAGGCGAGCTCCCTGCAGACCCCTCTGCTCGGCGCGCCGCGTTGCGCCGCAGATTCCACATGACCTGTGCTATTCAAGCTCAACAGTAACTGCGTTCGCGGATGACTCATCTGCTCTTATTGTATTTGCTGAGTCACGCAGTAAAATCTCATGTTCCTCTCACATTCGCTGCCACATAGTTATGCACTGCGTTTTATAAGACACAGTGAACTGGCAACGTCTTGGGTAAAAGCTATCTCCGCCTTTAAGACTTCATTGACCATGAAGGCAGGGTTGAACTTTGGTCGGGGAGCAGCGGGGCGCATGCCAAATTGGTCCCCCGGTCTTGGAAGAAAAAATGGCAACGATGGCTGTAATCTCTTCTGATCTGTTGACTTGATAAGAAGAAAGAAAAGAGAGAAGAGTCCTTTGAACAAAGGTGAAATCACAAATCTCCAGCTTTGTGTGTCGTTCCAGGAGTCTCCCTGGTGGACATTGTTGGTCTATGATCTCATAAAAATCTTTGTTCCATTTCAGGCTGAGTTTACGGCCTCTAACAGAACAGTTTATAGGTATTTTAGTCCTGGCTTCTGCTTCCTAACTGTGACATTTACATACATGACATTTTGGACCCATTTTGGACTGTCCACAATCATTGGAAGGCATGGAAACATAACTCCCCTCTGTCCAAGTCCTCCACCCCGACAACCTCCCTTTTCCTCTCCGTCTCGCAGCCCCTGTTCCTATAAAGCAGCTCGTTGACTGCATAGCTGGCAGGCTGCTTTGTGTTTTGCAAAAGTTTTCACTCCTCCTTGAACTGTTGCTCATTTTGTCACGCTACAACGATCTTCATTTGATTTTGATTTTTTTCCCCCTCAAGATGTCAAGAGAAAGCGCTGTGTGGTTCTGAGGTGGAAGCAAAATCTCCCAAATTTATACAAATTTCGAGCTGCATTTACACGAGGCCGAGCCTGGAAACTGATTTTCAGACGTCGATTGGGGGGAAAGTTCCACGTTTAGGTGGCAGAAGTTAGCTGCAGTTGTCATGCCGGGCCACTAGATGGCAAAGTGATGCTAGCATGTCAAGCGCTTTTGATCCTTACCTTGCACCTCATCATCTTCTACTTTATAGAAAACAGTCACATGTAACATACTCCTTGACAGCAAGGATACTATTGTTACATTGTTAACTAAAACTACTGAAATAAGAAAAACGTTTTTGTTAACCGAAATAAAAATGGTACTTATCTTTGGGTAGAATAAACCCTACAGCCGCGGGTTCTGCACGGTTACACCTGCGGAGTCCGTCACACCTGTTGTGGGGTGTGTGTTTACAGAAAACTCTCTCTCACCTGATTTCAAAAGGTGGCGGTGTGAGAGGCTCCAGCCTCTGAGGTTGTCTGAATGATCAGCTGGATCCCTGTAAAGGGCCTAAAATGGGTGACAGATTTAAGTTTAGCCCATCTTTAGGTTTTGTGAAAACCATTCGATCCTAGTTGTGGCTGGTTGTTGGTTAGAAAGCTTGTGGTGCCAAACTCTGAACAGACAAAGATCTCCTCCAACAACAGAGGCAGACTTGCGACCTGAAAGATGCCAAAGACTTAACGGCATAAAATTGCTGCTATTAATTTTTATAAATACATGTTAAGGCCTTTTTCTGCGTTGCTGGTTGTGTTTTGGGTTCGGATTGCGCAGGAATATGACAAGTCCAGTGCAAGAGCAGAATGACTAGATGCAGTTTCAGTTTCTCCCTGTTGCAGTAGAGTTGGAATGAAAAGCAAAATTAAGTTATCAGCTATGAGTCAGACTTAAATTGGAACCACAGCTGAACTTTGGAAAATGATTTTCCAGTGTCTTGTTTGAAGCTCAGAGCGTTTTGGTAAAGTCTATGAACGGGTGAATGTGTGTGCACTCTGCTTTTTGGATCTAAATCTTGTTCATTTTTATTCACAGGGGGAGTATCATATAAAATGGGCTTTTTTGACAACCATCATTATGACATGATGTGGCAACCATTCAGCTGTGTAAAACGCCTGGGTGGACCTAGCCCCGCCTCCAAGGTGAAGCTCTTCCTCACAGCTACAGATTCTGCGTTTTGAAGCTTCCGCCTTGCAGAGCAGCCCTACCCCACTTGGATCCTTCAGACTAGCCAGCAGCAATTAGCAACAACACGGATCTGCAGAGCTCATTATGCCCACTACTTCTCATTGAAATGCTGGTAAAAACATTGTTAAAAGCGCTGAATAGAGCAGTGACGTCATGACGTCACTGCTCTATTCAGCTTCTATTTCTCTTCAAGAAGAGCAGAAGTTTCTTAAAGAGACAGAGGCCCAATTTCAAGGTGTTAAATTACAAAGTAAAATGTATTTTCATCATATTTGATACATGCAGCATTTTTATGACAAATGAAGGAAACATAGTCACTTGATTGTGCTATAAAAATGTCACTATGTACTTTGAAAATACACAATACTGCCATTTAAAGATATTTGAGTTGTGTTTTATTTCACTCTCCAGTCAGATATCTTTAGAGATCTCACCTTTTTTCCAACAGTTTTTTTCTCTATCCTCATGTGTCAAAGACGTAATTCACAAAAGCACAATGAGGCAAATGTAATTTTTTTGTGTGTTTGTTTCTATACATCTTTCTTTCCTCAGATCTGCAACACTTTGACCTCACCGGTGAGGAGAAACCAGGACGTGTTAGGATTCAAGTTAGTGTGAGTGCTCCGCCAAATAGACGATCTTCGTGGGAGCGTTCTGGCAGGCTGACGCACCTGAAGCGGATTTCTGAAATCGGCTGCAGGTTTCTTAAGAAGCGGTGGAGCAGCCATTCATCGCTCGATGGTCCCACTTGTTGATTTTGGAAAGCACTTTTGGATCCCGCTAGGAACCACGCCCACCTGTACGCTAACGCCGATTGCTAACCGGACTGAACGCTCCCGCCTGCCGCCCGAGCTTCCACTACCATCTCGGAGCCTTTTTGCACTAACGGATCCTGTCTCCTCCCTCGGCAACCCTCCATCCGATGAACCGTAAGCCATCCTCTCCATTTCCCTGTCAAGATCCCCTCAGTCCCGTTCCCTCTAACTTCTCCCCCTCTCCAGCAGCACCGAGCCGGCCAGCCGCTCCCGATCCCAGAGGGCATTTCAAGACTATATCTTCTATATCACTGTTAATAAATCATTGAATCAAAGATCTTCCGGCCTAATGTCTGAACCTGCATGTGGGTGAAAAAACTCAAATCCAACATGACAGAACCATCGAGCCATGTTGACCCAGCAGGTTCTCACACAAGACCCGGTTTAAGTTCAGCAGAACTCTTAGCCCGTCACGACGCTATGCTTCTGCACTTTATTAGACCAGCAGAGTTTCCAGGGCCAGCTGATGGATCAGTTGAGAACTACAGTCTCGGAACTGTCACACAGGCTGGAGCAAAACCCTCAGCCTCAAGTTACAGCCGGAGCAGCGGCCCCAGCCTTTCCTCCTGGGGTGGAGCAGTCGACAGTAGCGGCATCAGGTGGGTCGCTCGAGGTCGTGAGATTTCGCCTCCGACACCAGAACATTATTCGGGGGAGATTGGAAAGTGTGGAGGATTCATTCTGCAGTGTTCCATTGTATTTTGCAGAGCTCCAGGCTCATTTCCGGATGACCCCGCCAAAATAGCGTACATGATCGGACTATTGAAGGGAAGAGCCCTGAGATGGGCAGAAGCCAAATTTAGCCTCTCATCTCTTTCCCAAACACCATTTGCCACCTTCTTAAACGATCTAAAGCAAACTTTTTGGTTATGCAGAGTCCAGTTCAGAAATCTCGCATCAGCTTTGGAACCAGAAGCAGGGGACCCGCTCAGTAGCTGAATTTGCTATAGATTTTTCGCACTCTAGCAGCCACGTCTGGTTGGAATGACGAAGCTCTAAAAGGGGGCTTTTATGCAGGCTCTTAATGAGACTTCAAAGATGAACTGGCTTGTAGGGACGATCCAGCTAGTTTGGAGAGCCTGATAGCTTTGGCTATTAAGGTTGATAATAGACTTAGAGGGAGGTCCCGAGAGAAGAGAGCCTTTAAACCTGTGCCTTTTTTCAGACAAATTCGCACCAGAGGTTGCTATGGAAACCATCCCGAACACGCCTCCTCCCGAGGAGCCCATGCAGATTGGTCGCACCAGAATTTCCCCACAGAAAGACAACGACGACTCAGAAGCTCGTGCCTGCTTCTATTGCGGTCTTACGGGCCACTACTGCCGCCGCATGCCCGGCTCGGTTAAAAGGCGGAGCCCACCAGTGATAACGGGAGTCCTGGTGGGTGGCTGTTCCAGCTTTGATCTCCCGACTTTCTCTTCTGCATCCCTTTTCATCAACCAAAGGTCAGTTAACGATCGGCTCTGATTGATTCAGGATGTGAGCAGAACCTAATCGATGAAAATTTGGTAAAGAAACTAAATATTCCTACAATTTTTCTCCCTGCCCCGGTCCAAGTTTCCGCCCTGGATGGAGGAGTCTTGCCCGTCATTTCACAACAGACTAAACCCATTGAACTTCTGGTTTCAGGTAATCACCGTGAGATTTTGATTTTCTACGTGTTTCCCTCTCCACAGACCCCCTGTGGTCCTGGGTTTCCCTTGGCTGAGACAACATAATCCTCACCTTAATTGGAATGAGGGGAGAGTGGAATCATGGAGCAGAACCTGCCACGCAACCTGTCTACAGGCGGCCCGGACGACTCCACAATTGGACATCACCCAGGAGGACGAAGAGGACATTCTGGACCTGTCCAAGATTCCCCTGGAATATCACGATTTGAAATTGGTGTTTAAGAAAAATAAAGCACTGTCACTTCCCCCCCACCGCCCTATGACTGTGCCATTGATCTCCTTCCTGGGGCTCCGCTGCCCTCCAGTCGGCTTTTTATAACATTTCTAAGCCAGAGAGGGAGAGCATGCTAAAATATATTAACGAGTCCCGCTGCAGGCATTATTCGCCCTCCACGTCTCCACTGGGGGCTGGATTTTTTTTGTTTCTAAGAAAGACGGCCTCTCAGACCCTGTATTGATTATAAGTGTCTTAATCAGATCACGGTTAAAAACAAGTATCCTCTTCCCTTCTCACATCAGCTTTTTGAACCGGTACGAGGTGCCACCGTGTTTACTAAATTGATCTCCGAACGCTACCATTTGGTGCGCATCCGTGAAGGTGATGAATGGAAAACGGCATTTAAAAACCCCGCTGGGCCATTTTGAATATCTGGTCATGCCTTTGGTCTGACGAATGCCCCTGGCCGCTTTCCAGTCCCTTATCAATGACGTGTTGCGTGATTTTCTGGATCAATTTGTGTTTGTTTACCTGGACGACATCCTGATTTTTTCTGAGACCCTGGCAGAACACAAACGGCATGTAAGGTTGGTCCTACAGCGTCTTTTAGAAAATAGTTTGTATGTTAAAGCAGAAAAGTGCGAGTTTCATGTACCTTCCATCTCGTTCCTGGGATTCATTTTGGAGAGTGGGCAGGTGAAGCCGGATCCCGGGAGAATTCGCGCAGTCCTAGATTGGCCGACCCCATCTACTCGTAAGCAGCTACAGCGTTTTTTGGGGTTTGCTAATTTTTATCGAAGGTTTGTCCAGTATTACAGTCAGACTGCAACTCCCATGACCAGTCTTACGTCCACCAAGGTCCAGTTCTCCTGGACTCCAGAAGCTGACGCAGCGTTTTCTGCTCTGAAAGAGAAATTCGCTAATGCCCCGGTCCTGATCCAGCCAGACCCCACTAGGCAATTCACGCTGGAAGTGGATGCCTCCAATTCAGGGGTGGGTGCGGTGTTATCTCAAACCTCGCCTTCTGATCACAAGATGCATCCATGCGCCTTTTTTTCTCGCCGACTGTCTCCTTCAGAGAGAAACTATGACGTGGGGGACCGTGAGTTGTTGGCGATTAAAATGGCTTTTGAAGAATGGCGCCACTGGTTGGAGGGGGCTGAGCTTCCGATTGTGGTTTGGACCGATCACAAAAACTTGTCCTATTTGCAGACGGCCAAACGGTTGAATCCGCGACAGTCAAGATGGTCTCTTTTTTTTTCCAGATTTAACTTTATCATTTCTTATAGACCAGGCTCAAAGAATGTGAAACCAGACGCTCTTTCCCGACAATTCTCCTCTGACGATGAGGATCCTGTTGTGGACACTATAGTCCCTAGTTCATGCATCATGGGGGGCGTTTCCTGGGACATTTCTGACCAGGTCATCAGAGCCCAGCAGTTTGATCCTGATCCGGGTACTGGTCCGCCAGATCGAACTTACGTTCCTTCTTCTGTTCGCTCCCGCTTTGATCCATTGGGCTCATGCTTCCCGCTTTTTCTGGTCACCCTGGCACCAGTCGGACCGCGGCATTAATCAGGCGCTCCTTCTGGTGGCCGGCCCCTTCATAAGGATGTGAAAGAGTATGTTTCAGCCTGCCCCTCCTGTGCTAAAAACAAGTCCAGCCATCAACTTCCCAGTGGTCTTTTGCAGCCCTTACCCGCTCCGGGACGTCCCTTGGTCCCATATTGCTCTTGATTTTGTCACCGGCCTGCCTCCTTCTAAGGGGTTCACAGTCATACTTACCATCGTGGACCGTTTCTCCAAGGCCTGTCACCTTGTGCCCCTTAAAAAATTGCCGTCTGCTGCGGAAACTGTTCTTTGCTTATTAAGCATGTTTTTAGACTCCATGGGATACCTACGGAAATCCTGTCTGACAGGGGGCCCCAGTTTATCTCCAGGGTGTGGAAGGACTTTGTGGCGCGCTAGGGCCAGAGGTGTCTTTATCTTCGGGGTTTCATCCACAGACAAATGGGCAAACTGAGCGCATGAATCAGGAGATGGAATCTACACTTCGCTGCCTGTGCTCCTCCAACCCCCTCCTCATGGTCCTCCCAGCTGCCCTGGGTTGAGTATGCCCATAACTGCCACGTTTCTTCCGCTTCTGGCTTGTCCCCATTTGAATGTTCATTAGGTTATCAGCCTCCTCTCCTTCCATCAGACGAATCCCGGAATGCCGTCACGTCAGCTCAACATCACATTCGTAAGTGCCAGCGCATCTGGAGGGATGCTGCTGCGGCATTGGATCGCACCGCTGCCCAGAATCGCCGCTTTGCGGATAGGAAGAGACGACAGGCTCCTGCTTACAGGCCGGGTCAGAGGGTTTGGCTGTCGGCCAGAGACATTGCTCCTGAAAGCTGCATCTAAAAAAACTATCTCCTAAGTATTTAGGTCCTTTTTGAGATCCAGGCTATTGTGAACCCGCTGCGGTCAGACTCAAGCTCCCACCTTCTCTCAGGGTTCATCCCGTGTTTCATGTTTCCCTACTGAAGCCTGTGAGATCTAGCCCGCTTTGCCCTCCAGATGGTTCCCCCCCTCCCGTCCGCTATATTGATGGGGGTCCGGCCTATACTATTAATAAGATCCTTGACGTACGTCGTAGGGGCAGGGGTTTTCAATATCTGGTGGATTGGAAAGGTTACGGCCCGGAGGAACGCTCCTGGGTTCCCTAGATCTTTATTCTGGACAAGTCGGTTCTGAGGAGGTTTCATGCCACCAGAGCTTCAGGTTCTCGGGACCGCTCGGGTGGCGGTCATTGAGGGAGGGGTAATGTTAGGATTCTAGTTAGTGTGAGTGCTCCGCCAAATAGACGATCTTCGTGGGAGCGCTTTCTGGCAGGCTGACGCACCTGAAGCGGATTTCTGAAATCGGCTGCAGGTTTCTTACAGCGGTGGAGCAGCCATTCATCGCTCGATGGTCCCACTTGTTGATTTTGGAAAGCACTTTTGGATCCCGCTAGGAACCACGCCCACCTGTACGCTAACGCCGATTGCTAACCGGACTGAACGCTCCCGCCTGCCGCCCGAGCTTCCACTACCATCTCGGAGCCTTTTTGCACTAACGGATCCTGTCTCCTCCCTCGGCAACCCTCCATCTGATGAACCGTAAGCCATCCTCTCCATTTCCCTGTCAAGATCCCCTCAGTCCCGTTCCCTCTAACTTCTCCCCTCTCCAAGCAGCACCGGAGCCGGCCAGCCGCTCCCGATCCCAGAGGGCATTTCAAGACTATATCTTCTATATCACTGTTAATAAATCATTGAATCAAAGATCTTCCGGCCTAATGTCTGAACCTGCATGTGGGTGAAAAAACTCAAATCCAACATGACAGGACGGGCCGCTTCACGCGACATCACAACATCTGCTGCCAGGTGCTGATAGCGAAGACGGAGTGAAGAGAGGGTGTTGAGTGCGTCTGTGCAGAGGGGTTTTCACTCGTCTTCTCCGGGTGCAGCTGAAGCCGACCGCGTCAAACGAACGACCGACGGCCCACTCCTACTCCGCTGCGCCCGGTTCACCACTGAACCTTCACCAGTGCGTGCGGAGTTACTTATGGGGTGACGGCGAGATGTCAATGGGCTTTCACGCCGACTCAGAAACGCTCAGTGGAACACTTGAAACCACTAATGGTTTCCAATGGCGGGTGACATCACGGCCGTCGTGTTTCTTGTTATTTTTCTCTCTTTATTTCATCCCCGATCGCTAATGCTTGGACATTCTTTTAAATTATGCAGTTTTTTACTTGCAGACGCTCACGACGACTTCAGCCTCTCCCCGGGCTCGGCGATGAAAGATTTAGTTGAGCCGAGGAAGGGCGCGATGGATGTAGTGACGGACTTGTCTGCCCCGTTTCACTGGAAAAAGGAACATTTTGAGAGTCTTAGAGAAAGTGAAGAAAAAAGAGGAAGGGAAACAAATGGGAGATGGTTCACATTTCCAAAGTTCTTACATGTCATCTTAGAGCACTGCAGAGATATTATCGATATTTCTGCCTTTTTATATCGAGGACAATAAGTTTCCTTCCTAAAATAAATCTTTTTTTTTCCTATATCGTATTCTATTATTTTCCTCAATATTTGTCAGAATTACTTGTGCTCATTCTTTCTCATACAGTCCAATTGAATGAGCATTTGTTCACCGTCAAATTCATTTATTCCCTGTTGAATTATATTGTTTTTATGTTTAATATTGAAAGGAGGACCACATGCAGGCGGTGGGCAGGCGATGGGCAGGCGGTGGGCCGGCTCTCGCCAGAAAATGTCGACGTGGGTGAAGAGAAGCAGTTCATGTAATTCACAGCTTCATTTCCGTAATTTGTAATACCTCCCCTCAAAACTCTGCGTTACTTGTTCTGAAGAGTTTTCATTGTAATGAAATTTGTTAAACAGCTGTGATGTTAAAATTCAATGAGTCGGATGGTGTCTAGATATATCAGTTATTTTTTTATATTGAGAAATAAAAGGAACATTTATTATTTAAAAAAATAACACACAAAAGTACCAATAATCAGTACCGCTGAGTACTGACACCGATTCCCAGGCATCTGTTACTGGTATTGAATCGATTTGAGCGCCAAAGGAAGTCATCCCTAAATATGAATTTTTTTTTTTAAAAGTTCATTTTAAAAGAATCCTTAGATTTGTTGCAGTAAAATAGTTTAACAACATGGACTTTTCCCCCACGATGAATAAAAATACTGAAACTAAAGGTTCAATTTTGAACATCATTAGTGTGAGGTCATGTGACTGCATCAGAAAATGAGTATTTTTAGGGCTTTTGGGATATTATTGCCTGGGGTGCAAATAACGTTGGTCAGCATTAGAACTATAAAAGCCTAGAAAACCTGGAAGCCTCTTTGTAGGATTTGGCCAAACGATGAAAGGACTTGGGGATTTGAGGTTTCAGCTGGTGGTGTGATTTGGTTTTTTTTTTTATTCCTTCTTTCCCCAGCAAGCAAAGTCCAATAGTGCAGATGGATGAAAAAAAAAAAAAAAACTTGGGGGTGAAATAAATGGCAAAAAAACAAAAATCTGTGGGAAAAATAAACTGCCATTGCTTACAAAGTAGTAAAGCTAAACTGAAAACGAAATATAGAAAACAGAATTTGACACCTAGGTAGGAAGCTCTGGTGTTCGACGCCCACTGAGGCAAAAACCTCAGCAGGAATCTTCACTTCCTGGCTTTATGCAGGAAGCTCTTCCCACAGGAAGCATTCATTAGTATTGATTCAGAGATGCAAAGTACAAATATTCCATGCTACACATGCTACTTAAAAATATTCAAATATACTCTGGTATATTGATATATTAATTGTGTCGTCTGGCAGACGTCTGCTCACACATTCCTACTTCCTGTTAAGAACAACTAACCAGCAGGTACAAAACAAACCAAGTGGCACAGTTTTTGCCAACTGTAGCAAAAATAAGAAGAATTGTAACATTTTTGATTCTATGACCACAAGTGTGTAAGTTACCTTACTGAGTAACTACATAACTGAGGTGATGTGGTACCCAGTGACTTTATCATTAAACGTCAATAAATCATGGTAAAATTATACTCTGTGTCAGTATCAGAGGGTTCAAGTTGACATTGTTGCCTGAGAATTTGTGAAATGGAGTCTTTGGGAGGTAATCTGCATGTTGCATTAGATTTCCTAACTCCACAAAAGACTGTGGTGTAAGTAGTCCTACTTTCGTCTTGCATGGCTATTTTGCTAATCAATCAAATCAAGATGAAATTACCCGTTCAACGGTGCCCCCAAAAGTACAACATTCACGGAAACAAATCTATGTCGGAATCTCTAAAGGAAAAAGAAAAAAATCGGATCCGTAGGGAGACACTGAGAGGATGAGTCAGGTTCTCCTCTATGCTCATCCATCCGTACATCCCTGCATCTGGTTTGGGTTTGTATGGATGTCTCTCGTCTTGAATCGCTCTCCCCAAGAAACCTCCAATTCCTTCATTTGCCCTCCCCACATGCAGCCGGTGCCAGTTTAGGATGAGGATTACAGTGGAGTTTCCCAGGACATGACATAAGGAAGAGACAAGTTGGTCTCTGCTCCCTCAGCTGAGTCTTACTATGACTAAATGGAGTGTTGAAGTAAATCTGCCTGTTTGCGTGTGTGTGTGTGTGTAGGTGTGTGTGAGCTCTGATTTGATTACTTGAGCGATAGTGTGCTTAATACACACTTGGCTCTTCATTGACTTTTCTCTTGGCCTGTGTTGGGATAGATGCTGATTGGTTTGTGGCAGAAAACGGGATTAGAGCTGGAGCGAAGAAGTACCACCCTTTAAGGTTGGGTGCAGATCCTCTAGTCCAAGGGGAAAAAGTCTGTCTTGATGAAGGATGCCTCACATTGTCTTTGCAATGTCAGGCATTGTTCGGTGGGTTTGGCCCGAGGTACAGTCTGATGTGGTCATGGACCAGGCTGCAGGAAGTGACACCATGACGCCTCCATAATCTAACCTTCAAAACGGTGCTGATTGATATCTGGTTGGAGGACGTGGGCAGAGAGCAAGTCAGGAAGGATTAAACCTTTTTGAGTCAACACCAGAAAGCAGAGTCACACGGTGACGAAATGTCTGGAATGACAGATTGAGAAATCTAGTTTGATCTTTACTTGATTCCATTAATACCTCAGTGCCTGATCGATTCCGTATGTGCAAAAGACGGAAACACATTTGCAAAATAAGCTCTGATGTAGCAAACTTTCCCAGTCCAAACTTCCAGCCTGGAGTGGCTGGCGAGAAGCACTCGTGTTTGGGATGGGATTGATGAAACATTCCCGCCCATTGGTCGGTCTGTACCTTACCAGAGGCACAAAACTCACATCCAAGCCCCCAGCTCGGGACAGCAGGGTCTCTCTCCGCTATTCTGAGATGTGTGGAAACCTCTACTTCCTGTTTGTTACAGACATGTATAGGGCCAACGTCTGACAAGGTCGTGCTTTGCGTAGCCTGGTTGATTCGCTCCAAACCAATCGATGAAAAGATGGTTAATTTGCATTTTCTTTCTTTTTGCAGCATTTTAAAAGTCTGCTGAAAAATTTGCTTGACAATTGGATGGAAACATATCTGTGGTTGAAGTCGGTATCCTACGCTAATGGATCTCTGCAGATCATTCACTGACGAACCGTGCTGCCTCAGCACGCTGATTGACTTACCAGTCACAAGAATTAACTACCATACATTGTAAAGTCCACCCAGAACTGACTGTTTTCAATTATGCGGTACAGTCTTGCGGATTTCGTTCAGGGCAGTGGCAGAAGCCAGAAGAACTGTATGAACCTTGTATTTTCCTTCCTTTCTAATAACTGTCAGAAATCGTCAAGGAATCATCTGAATTCGGTGTCAGCAGGAAATTGATCACCAAGAAAAGTTTCTGATCACTGCCTCTGTTGCAATCAAACCAAAAGCAATTACATCTCTTTCCCAAACGAGAATTATGGACAAATTCAAGATCAAGACACTAACAGCGTTGTGATTTTTCACTAGTGTCCCATTTTTTTAAAAAAGGATGTCATTTATTTTTATTAGAAAAAGTATCGTTTTTTTTTTTTTACCCCTCTCTTGAGGAGCTATTGGTGAAAATGATTCAATTTGTCAAAGTGAAGAAGAAAAAAAAAAGAGGAAAAAAGTCACAACTGCAGACTTTATGGTTCTGTGGTGCTCAGGCAACACTTACCCCTCTCTCCATTAGCCCAGCCTGGCAAAACATGATTACTCTTTTTAAAAGAGGCTGGGGCTCAAGTACAAACCTTACCAGAAGTTATATAACGAGTCTAGATTTTTTTTTTTTTTTTTTCAATTGCATGCAGTGTCATTTACTGTAATATGCTGGCAGGATTTTGACTTTCTTTTTTTCTCCCTCTCTCTCTCTCTTTCTGCTGAAGCTCCTCTTCCAGAACCCCTTTGTAATTTAACGTTGCTCCACAAACACGAATCACTATGAGGATTTGCTTCTGTTCTTTCTGTTCTGCCATTAAAAATTCACCTCTTGTGGTGCTCCACTATGAGCCAATTGAACATGTTTACAGTTTGGTTTGGGGGAACGGCGGGGTGGGGGGCAGGTGGAGGGTGTTCAGTGGGGAGACAGCGCCACATGGAACGCTCTGTGTTTTTTTTTTCAAAGGGCCAGTCGAATCATGTATGTTTGGTTTTCAGTCTGTTGCCGGGCGTCATGCGGCCAGGTGAGAACGATGCCACTCGGACGGGATCGGCGTGAAACCGTCGACTCGACGGACGTGTGTTTGAGAGGCAGCGCGCTGAGAGGGCAGCAGGAAACAAAAGGCTCCGCGGCGTTTAAGAGCGCTTGGGAAACAAAGAGTTGAAACGGGATATCTATCCGGCAGTCACCAGAGCCTCTGCCGTAAGAAAGGGAGCGCAAAGGAAACCGCAGTCTGGACGGACGTGGTTACCTGTCGCGTTTATGTGACTCTGGAAAAAAAAAAAAAAAATGAAAACGAGTTAAGAAAGAATGAAGAGGTAGACTTGCGTTATAGTGAAACTCTTCAAAAGGGCCGGTGCAAGTGGTAAAAACTGTGTATTGACAAAAATGACACTCAATTGTATTGAATAAAAGTTTTGAATAAACAGACAAATGAATTCAAAAATAAACATTTATTGTCTTTATTTAGGTTACTCACCTGTCAGATTGGTGCAAATTTCATCAATACGTTCAGCTTTCTAATGTTTCAAGAACTGATCATTCGTGAATCGTCTTTAGCAAAGTGGACTGTGGACGCTGACGTTAGCGTTGGCCACGTCTGCGGCGCCGCTGCATGGATAGCATTGAGATTTTATTTTGGCATTGAATAGCTTTGCTGGTAAGTCGACGTCTTGCAGCACAACAACACAGACAGAGCGACTTTAGTTGAACAGGAAGTGCTCTGTCTGACTGACCGCAGCGACTGCTTGTCGGTGCGGCGACTAACACGGTGGACATGTCAAGAGGAAAATGATCAGAGTGAAGAAAAAAAAAAAGAAAAAATGTAACTTAGGCAATGATTCAGCAGGATGAGTTTAAATAGAAATCCACGAGGCCCTTCTTTTATTTTTATAGTCCACTTCCGCTTATTAGCAAGCTAAGTTGCATGCTAACTAAATATTCAGCTTGGTCCAAATGCAAAGTTGGCAAGCTAAATGTTTAGCTACCAACCTAAATATTTTGTTAGCATGCCAAAAATATGCATGCTAACAAATTAGCATGCATATTTTGCTAATATGCATGCATATTATAAACTAAATAAATATAAACTAAATGTTTAGATTTCAAACTAAATATAAACATTTACTTTGAATATTATTTAGTTTGGATATTACATGCTGATTTTGGAAAATAAATAAATACTTCATATTTAATATGGAGCTACATTTCAGTAAGCTAAACATTTAGCTCACCACTAAACTTTTCGCTGGTAACAAAATAAATATTTAATTTGCAAGCCAAACCTCTGAAATAAACAGAAATGTTTCGTAAATAGGAGAGAAATAAAAATACATCCTAATAAATCCTAGTTTGGACAATTTCTGAGTTGTTATTGCTGGGTAATAAGTCATCTGACATGTTGGATTGTATCTCTGTTTTCATGTTTGGTTCAATCTCGACCTTAAAAGACATAAACATGCAGTGAATAAATGGACTTTAAATCAGTTTTTTGCACCAAAGACTTGATAATAAACATTATCAAACACGGCAAACTAATGGTGGTCGAGGGCCACACTGGGTTAACTCTGGGAATCTCAGCTGTCCACTTCTTTGTTCTGTCAGTAGATTATTGCGAGGGAACGCAAAAGAAGAAAATCTCCTCTCCTCTCCTCTCCTCGGATGAGCCCAGGTCGGCGGAGTCCCGTGGATATTTTGGGCGTCCCAGCCGCACCGCTCTTCCCCCTGAACTCTTTCAAACTTCATCAAAGGGGAGCAGGAGGAGGCAGGAACTCAAGAAAAGGGGAAAAAATGATAAAAGAGTAGAAAGAGGGGGCAAACAAACCCCGTCTTCCTAATGACATCCCCACGAGGGACCAGCTACTGAGGTGAGGGCAGAGTAAACAGTTTTGTTTATCGTGCTATGGTTGTCGATGTTCTTTCGCTTGCTGGCTTCTTTTGTTTCAAGCTTGAATTTTGTGTGTGTGTGTGCAGAGGAAAAGTAATTAATGCAGATTCCTTCCCACTATCCCCCTTTGTGTGTGTGTTTTTTGGGCAGGACCCCTTGTTCCCCCCTGGGTGATGAATTAATTAGAGCAGAGGGGAGGAGGGGGGAGAGGAAGTGCAAAAATGTTTGCAGAAATAACGAGGGAGCAATAGAAAGTATAGTGACAGTTAAAGAAGGAAACTGTACTTCGATCAGATCATTTCATCCTGCAAGGCTGAAAGAATTGAGAAAGTCCAAATTAGGTTTGAGCTCCAGTCCGATGGCTCTGCTAAGCTGCACTGATGGAGGTCAGGAGTCCTGATTAATCCAAAGGGTTATATGGACATACTGCATGGGCGAAGCCTGAGAGATCTGAGAGATGGTAGGAGGAAAGACCCGAGTGCAGAAAGGTAAAGGGAGATGCAAGGCTTTGCATCAGTCCGATTGGTTTCTTTGCGCTCCTGCGTCATCCCGACTGGCGTCCAAAAGCGCTTCCACTGACATAAAGACACACGTGTTTTGGTTTCCAATTTTTCACAAAATGATCCCTCATCTAAACTCAATCAAGCGCTCTCCCCATTTTGATCCACGCTGGATGCCAGCTCATTTGACCGTGTTTGCCTCGGTTGAGGCCGTAGCGAATGCCTGGCGCTGGCGCCTCAGGCCCAGTTGGACCATCGCATTAGGAGGAACTGCAAAGTGCTCATTCATTCTCAGGTACGCTCTCCGTCCTGTTTTCTTTTGCTGCCTCCCTCCTTCCCTCGTGCCGCTCTGCACAGTCTCACCTCTGTCTCCTCCCGTCCTCCTTTTTTCACGGCTTAAATCGTTCTGCAGAATGACTCACCTCAATCAGAAACAACCAATCGGGAGTCGGCGCCAAGCAATTAGCCACGAGTTTTAGTTTAGTGTTTATCTCAGTGCAACCTGCGTTTGACTTTAAATGAATGTTTCCTGGGTTTTTTTCTTCATTATTTGAAGCAGGCGGCGTTGTGGCATTTATTTGACTGAACTATAATTCATGGAACTGAGAGCCTCACTGTTAAATATCACTTCCCTGATCGCAGGTGTCCTTTCAACTGAGTCCTCTGTCCAAATTAGGCGAATTTATTACCAGATCATTTTTCCATTTTGCCAGATAACGTGGCGTCATTCGAGCTACGTTCGCGTGTCTCCAGATGCAAATTGCTTGTGAATTTCTCGTTTCAGCTCCCTTGTTTCTCGCACGGAGCAGTGATAAGCAGCTCGAGGCCACAAGAATGAAATGCCTCAGGGCTGCGGAGCAGGGAAGCCTGACTTTGTGCCGCTCCGCTCCCTACAGCCCGAGCCGTCAAGAATGTGCAGTTTAATGGAAGTACAGCATGTCAGCTGTTCCCCATACGCTGTCTGGCAGAATCCGACCGAGTGATCTGCCTCGTTAGTTTATATTAGATGAGGGAGAAGTTTGCTGGGGCAATTAAACCGCGGCTGATGGTGGGAATATGGGCCCGGGAGTAAGGTTCACTTTGGGCTTTTTGTTTTTTGTTTTTTTTTGTTTAAAGAGGAAACATTTAAAAAGCGTTTAAAAAGATGCTGCCTGATGACTTTCTGTTTGATCTGCTTTAAGTAACAAAAAGAAAAAAAAGAAGAAAAGAAGAAATGGCCCGTCGCCTTCCACAGCTCTAAAAATCTCCAGTTCCTCACCTCGTAACTTCTGAATTTGACTTCGGGGGCCGAGTCAACACCTCGCCAATCAGTGACCGAGTGTTTACACGGATCGGATAGCGTCGGTGTAAAGCGATAAGGCTCGGCGAATGATTCCCTACAGTAAACAGAGGGAAGCGTGAGACGGAGCGCTGCCCGGGCCGGCCGCCACAGGAATCTGGATAATCCATTTAGCTCCCTTTATTAACTTTATTATGGAGGAAACAGGCAGCAGGCAGTGACGGGGGCGAAAGGGGGGGCTGAGGGGGGTGGCGATGGAGGCCTGGAAGCGAACAGGAATAGCATAACAGCTGGAGATGTGGGCGGAGAGGCAGGGGAGTGTGCGGGAGCTGATTTAGGCCTGAAGAGTAAATCACTGAGGTGACAACAAATGAGGGATCAGAGGTCGGATGAAACGGACGAGAAAGAGGGGAAAACATCCGCAAACTGAGCCCGACGTCCGAGATGTTCTGGAATAAAGACGCAGGCGCAGGCGTTCGCAGGCTGCAGTTTGCGTTTCATGTCGACTAATTGTAATTTATTTCAGTTGGATTTTCTGCCATCGAGCCACAAAATTAGGACATGCTTGTGGATTGGAAGGAAATAATAATAATAATTATAAAAGAAAGAGAATTTACAGGTGAAAATACTGCAAATTGCGACTGCGCCTTTCATTCGAGTCAAATTCAAATGCATTCAGATGTCACCTGTTTAGTAAATGCGCTCCAGACGTGGCTAAGCTAACCTCAGTATGATGACTGTGTGAAGGTTTATTAGAGAACATAAATGGACAAACAGAAGTTATGAAGTTGTGCACATGTTTATGGCAGCCTTAGGTTATGACAAAATAAACATTTTCAATAAAAAAATTGTTGCTAAATTATTGAGTATGCGTTCAACAACAAAGATATTTATTGTTTTTAATCTGTTACTTAGGTTACCTAACCATCAAACTGGTACAAAGTGCTACATTGTACCCGTTCAACTTTCAAGTGTTTCAGGAAATCATTAATATTCGTTTAACTTCTTTAAATGATTAATAAAAGAAGATCGACTCTCTTGCTAACCACCCAAGAATCTCTTGAAAACGCAATTTTCAGTTCTGACCTCTGCAAATCTGTATCCATTTATCAACGTTTGTGGCCGTCGTGACTAAATGTGGCAGAGACAGGAGAGCCGACGCCAATCCTGAAAGAAAACCTGTTAGAGGTTTCAAAAGACTCGAGGCGGGGATTCTGCTTAATGTTTCAGATCAAACTTTTCCAGAAGCATAAGCACGCCGAACAGCCAGAGCCGCAGTGAAATCGCTTAGATCAAAACGTCTTCAGCTGTGTCAGAACGGCCCTGTCAAAGCCTAGAACCCAAACCCAAAGGGAAATTTGTAGGAGATCTTGAAAATCGATCTTCACGGACGGCCTCCGTCTGCGCTGACTGAGCGAGAGATGTTTTGCAAAGAGCAGGCCAAAATGTCAGCCGCTGGATTTGCCACGCTTGCAGAAACGTGCCTCAAAAGACTGAGATTTTGAAATAACTCTGGAGGTGTGAACACTTTCGGAAAGCACCGTATTTAACACATGCAAACCCGAATGACGTCGTTGGATCGGGAAGTCGAAGTCGGAGCAGGTATACCGCAACTGCACAAGAAACACCCCCAAATTAGTCAAGAGATTCAAACTGCAGTAACAATGTGAGAGGTTCTGGTCCAGATGTTCTGATCATACAAAGGTTTTATAACATCAGAAAGTCCTAAGCATTGGTGTTTAAACCCCATCTTTACCGCTCTGACTGCTGGATATGGAGTTGACTGGAACTACTTCTGAAGGGTCATGGGATAAATCAGAGGACTTCTCAGTCAGCTAATGGCTTCACCAGGCTCCTGCCTCTGTTCTGCGGCGCTCCGCCGGCACGTCTGAGGTACATGTGGTACCGCGGTGCTGCCACTTGGGGAAAGCATGAAGAGTCGTCGCCGCAAACCTCGGCCTGTATTCGTGTCTCTGTTTTCGTCCTGTAAAACGTTGGGTGTTGCGTCGCGCGCGTCTTGCTCTCAGTCGTGACGAAGCGTCGTCTTCAGATGTTCTCTTTATGGAAAGTATTTGCTCCCCCTATAATATTTTCTCCTTGTTTTGCTGTTTGTCACACTTTCAATTGGGTGTTTTATGTATTTTCCATGCACGCTAGTGTTTTATAGCGCAGTCAACTGAATGTTACTGTCAGCTGTTATAAAAACGGCGTATCAAGAGCAACTCGTGCGTTATAACCGTGACTGACGCCTTGAAGGTGGTGTTTTGTGAGACCAAGCGTTTAGGCGCCCCTGAACCCTAACCCTAACGGTTACCACGGGAAAAATAAAGGATTTCTCCTAAGCGGATGATTGAGCCAAGGCAACACTCCTGGTTTGACGAGGAAATAACATTAAGACACGATATGAAGCTCAAAAAAGTCAATTTTTCTTAATGTTTCAGATCAAACAAAATTGAATATGCAAACATATTTATTGTGAGACTAACGGCCGTTCAAACCGGCCTGGCTTCGTGCAACATCATCGCCACCTACACCTAAAATGCCGCTGCGTCACGGCAACAACTGCGACGAAGTGTGAGCAGCCCGTTTTAGAAGTGGATTTCATGAAATGTATTTGAACTAGACCACACCTAAACCCTCGTCTTATTTTTTTCTTTGAGTCAGTCAGACTGGGATGCATGAAACAAAGAGCGTCAGAGCACAAAAAAGATGGCTGACCATCATTTAGCAGCTGCTTTTAGTATTCCCCAGCTGATGCTCAAATTGGTTCAATAGTGTGAAATATTTCAGAAAAAACAGCAGGATTAAATGAAATCTGTAAGAGGGTGGAATTTTTTTGCCTCAATGTGGGGTGGAAAGCACAGAAAAAAAAATTATGTTTATTGATGTGTTTGGATGATTTTAATGTCACTCAGCAGAATGCGACGACTTGCTGGTTTCGTGTTATGGTTTTTGATTGATTTTATGTTTTCATAACGTGAAGCACTTTGAAACGCATTGCTCCTATATTAAAGTGCACTCGATTGATTGCAAACTTTCTGCAAAAAATGGTCAAAAACCTCAGGTTCAAGGGAGCATTTAAGGGCTGAGTGCAACACCAGCCCAGTTGAGTTCACATTAATCAAAGTCTGGTTTGTTTGCCTTGAAAGTCCAGATCATTTCCGGAGGTGTGAAAGCCCAAAAGAACTCTGGCCTGAAAACTTAGGCCTCAATTGAAGTAAACTCTGTTGCAGGGCATTCTGGGTAAATCCAGCCAAAACAAACGCACATGTCCAGTGCTAGGAGGATAATTAGCTCATGCTCTTTCGCCGAAAATATCTGAGAAATCCTACAAATGCTAAAATGCGACGATGCTCCATTTTTGTTTCCGTTTTGTGAAGAAGGAAGATAAACGCATGGATGAGTTACTCTAGGTCCTGCTGAGACATTTGCCCTCTAATCCTGAAAATGTTCTTCAGTCTTCAGGTGACAGAAGGCTGACTTTGTAGCCGTCTGTATGTGGCTCTGAAGGTTCAGGTCAGAGTCCATCACCGCACCTCAATTTCAGGCCTGATCGCTAGTAGTGGCTGCAGCTGTGCCGAGCTGTGCTTTTGGCACATCCATGGATTGTTTATCGTTAGGAAGTTGATTAGAATTAGAATTCAACTTTATTGTCATTGCACTGTCACATGTACAAGCATCGAAATGTGGGGTTAGGGTTAACGTTAAAACGACTTTCTCAATCATTTTAGTGATGAGCGGAAGGTTGAAAATGTGATTTTTCAATCTGTCAGCCCATTGTTTTTTTGTCTCCTGATTGGAGATTTTGGAAGGGCCCTAATGAGGAAAAAATACAGCAGGAGCCCTTGCCATATATTTCTAAAGTCGCACCATAAAATCAGCGGTTTTGATTGCAAAACAAACAAAAAAAAAAAAAAAATCACAAAAACTTGAAATTCTGAACTACTTTTTAAATAAACTCCAGACAAATGAAGCATTTATTTCTTTACTGCTCGTAGAGAGACTCAATGTACTACGGTTTAAGAGCTCTTTTGAAACAGTTTGTCGGAACATGTTTCATCTTTTCTGGAAAATGCGGCTCAGTCAAAGTGAACACATCCAGCGTGGACGGACCTACGGGCGCTAACTGCTTCGAGATTATTGTTGTTGTGATGATTTTTAAACGCCCGCTGACATGACACAGAGGACAAGCAGCGGACTCCATTAACATGTTACACCCGGTGAAGAACCACAGTAAACGCCAGGACACACCTAACCACACCCTCTCTCTCACACACACACACGTCCAGTGGGACTCTTGGTTCAGCCTGATTTAGCGTGGTGTGTATCCGTCTGCGTGTGACGAAAGGCTTCTGTCTGTGTGTCACGGGAGCAGTGAGCCCAGCGGGTCTCACCACACTGACCAGGCTCTCAGCGTCACATCAGAACTCCCGCCCCACTCCCACGCCAGGCAGCCGATCAGGAGCCTGGCGTGGGAGTGGCCCCGCCTCTCGGGACTCCGCTCCCGGGGCCACGCCTCCTCTCCCCTCCCACTTTTTGGGTGGAGCTCCAGGTTTTTAATATGCACCATCACATCCTCAAAACCGCTGCCACCACTTTCTCATTCTGTCCACAGCTACCGGCAAATTATGACAAATGACCTGCTTTTTTTTTTTAATGACTGTTTTTTCCTATTTCTTGGTTTGTTTTTTTGTGAGTAAGAAACGAAAAGTAAGAAATGAAGAATCAAAAAAACAAAAAAAAACAACTGCAAAGATGAAAACTTTCCATTTTTGGTTATGAGTCAGCAGTGTGTTTTGGAGTAGCCTTTTATGAGGTGTGTGTGTGTGTGTGTGTGTGTGTGTGTAAATGGGTTTAGTGTTGGTGTTGCCGTTTGATGTGAGTGTCGATGGGAAAACAACACACGCCTCAGGAAGCAGGGTGAGCTTGATAAATAGAAGTAGAAGTCATTTGGGGTGTTAGCGTTAGCGTCGCTCTTTCTGCTGTCCGCCGCATCAAGTTTCTCTTGAATGTGAGCGAAAGCGGAAAACACCACCTCGCCTGATGTCATGCCACTCGTAGAAATCCTTTCTCTGGTGTCACAGCAACTGCAATACGGAGAAAATGTCAGAGCAGGTCATGCTGACGCAACTTTATAGGCCTTCAACCTGCACCGGTTCAGTTAGTATTACATGGATATTTACAGAAAAGGAGCAATCTGACCCAGAATACATGAAACGAATACAGCGAAGCAGAACCTGCGTAGCGTGACCGTCCACAGAAATGATCTGCTTGGAAGATAATGCGATGTGAAATCAGATTTTGGCTGTTTCAATAGCAGTTAGCTTTTCTACACGTGACTCGTCTTGGTTTCTACCCTGACGTCCTCCAGCCTCTTTCATTTTGCTCAACTGCAAAATAAAACAATCAAAAATAATTCAGATGCATTTTGATTTGGAGCATGGTGCTTTGACCTTTCTTAGATGACGGCCACAGTGTGCCGCGCAAAGGTACGGGGTGCAATGATGGCCAAAATTAAGACTATTGCGCAACCACTGGTGGCTCTTTCCTTGTTGCTATTCCGAAGCTAGTTACTGATCTGATTAATAAGCCAGCACAGGTAACTAAGCAACCAGCACTGGTAAAAGAGGAAGCCTCGCCTGGGCTAGCTTACGGGAGGCTAATGACTAGCATATGATCACCCACAGAATTGCCTTTTATATTCCTCTGCTGTCCATGCAGGCATGGATAGATTCATTTTAGCTAATGACTGCTACAGAAAGGCTAGCATTAGCATAGGAGAGGCTGATAATTAGGAACCTCAGCTTGTCATCTGTTTTATTAAAAACAAACGTTTTTCTCTGTAAACGGACCAAATGGGGGAAAAAAAAAAAGTTTGTTCTGCTAATGTTAAAGCACTTTACCAACATGATGCTTAACAGAATCTACTAATAATTAATCTCTAAACACGTTGTAAATCATTAGTAAATGTTTATTAAGCAATACTGACAGGGGACAAGGAGACTAAATATCAGAGTGAACCAGAATCAGAGGGCTGGATGATTGGATCTTTGCATACAAACAGCAGCTTGCTGATTTAAGGAGACGGTTCCGAATACGAGACCGGGTTTGATCTCCTCTAAATCTGAGCTCAGTCCTTCCACGGTGCAAACAGCAGCAGTGATAGCGGGTCATCTGGAGCCTGCTCCCAGGTGGAACGAAGCTCCTTATCACGCGATCCTTGTTGATCGATACGCGAAAGGGATGCGTATCGATCACACTGACAAATATTGACCGCTTGTGACTCGGCAGCAGATTTTCAGGTCAGTGGACAGGCCACCGTGTTCTGTGGGAAAGAAATGTTGAAATTTTGTTTTCCAGTCATCAGGTGCGAAAACGTCGTGAACAATCCCCAACATTTCTTGAAGGATGAGCCAGACTTTTCTCTTCTTGATGAGGAGAAAGGATGGCGCACGGGGACAGCAGATTGTTTTGAGGAGCCGAATTCAAAGAAATCCACAAATATTATTTTAGCTTTGCCTCTTCCAAATTGTATTTTTGGCATAGGTAAATATTAACATTTCCAGAAAAGACACACAATCAAAAAAAACAACAACAAAAAAAACATGTTAAACCTCAAAAATCTATTCAAGATTATTGTCAGTGGAGAAAAGAAAAGGTTTCTTTTCACATAGTGCATATAAATGTTTGCTTTCAACAGATGATGCAGCAGATATTTATGTGCACTATGTAAAAAAATGTCGGCGTCAGCAAAGTTTTTGTCACTTCTTTGTGTTTAGCTGCATAAATATCAGCAGAAAGAGGAGTTAAAAGAGAGAAACTAAAGGTGAGTGTTGATTTAGTTGGCATGATTGTTTCTCTATCTGTTGGGAGTTTTGATCTTCCACTCGTCCTCCTCTAGCATCCAAACCAGCAGTCAGGACCTCGGCCAGCAGAGACGAGACAATTAGAAGCCACATCAGGATTTGTTTGAGTTTTTCAAAAAAAAAAAAAAACTTTGAAAGAAAAGTAAACCACATCATCCTGTCTGAGTTTCCTCTTGCAAACTCGTTCCTACTTCAGCCTTCAGTCTATTAATACCCAGATAAATTGGATACTAATCTACACACATATGTCCACATAATCTTCTCTTTAAGCTTGCCTTTATTACGCTTTTGTGTGTGTGTGTGTCTCTCGTCTCTCCCGTTCGCTGCCCTCTCGCTCTCTCATGCAGCTTTGGCCGACGTCAGATGCGCAGGATTAAGCTTGTCTCACTTTGTGCAATGAACTGTTGCTGCCCAGGATCAGGCACAGGTATTGGGTTACTCTGTTCTGAAGTGCCTGCAGCTGGAAGGTAAGATAAATAATCCTTGTTCTGTTCTGCACCCATTGCGTTTTGGGTTGGGTTTTTTTCCGTTATATGGTATAGTACAGCGCACTTTGACTTTGTGTGTTTATATATATATATATATATATATGTTTCCACTGTTGGTAATATCGCTAAGCTAACACCAAGTGATCTTTCTTTCCATACTTCTGCCAAGCTGCAGTTTAGAGATGATGCAGAATCACAGTATGTCTACAGCAGACACGTCGATACAGACCTTTTCCACTTGTGAAGTCCAGTTTGCTACAAGCCATGCCAGAAAAGCAGCAAACAAACAAATTGAGGAGTGTGATGGAAAGCCAACACCGATCGTGATCAGCGTGAAACTCGGAGGTGGTGGCATCATGCTGTGGAGCTGCTCAAACCAGACACAGGACAGTTTTGAGGGAACATTTGCTGGATGATTTGAACGTTTTAAGGCTGGGCTGAAGGTTCACCTCCGTGCCAGAGGACTGCAAACATCCAGCGAAGAAACGGGGGCGTGACCAGAAAACTGACGAACAGACTCCGTCCACTCTATGACTGAGAACCAGGAGAGGGGATGTAGATGGTCTCTAGATGTGCTGAAGTCCAAAGACAGCCAGCTGGAGTCGAAACCTCAGCAGCTGCTTTTACCTGTTTTACATTTCTATAGTAAATTCAGTGGTCTATTACAAACGTGTGTCTAAATGAAGTTTCAGAGCAACTTGGCCTTCCTGGTTGGAGCTCTTCACTCTGTTTCATGGTTTGGCGTCGCAGTGCGTTGCTTCTAAACCATCATCTCTGTAACACAATCTGAGATTGCTGCTGCACTCGACTAATTTCTTCCTTATTTTTTTAGTTGTATTCTTCTTGCAGTGGGTAGACATCTTTGTTTCCAGAACACTGGAATATCTATGTACATGTAATCATAATGCTTGGAATCCATAGACTCTACAGACCTTTACCAGTTTGGCAGGGCTGGTAGTCCAGGGTTGTACGAGTTAGTATAGAGACTCTTCTCTCTAAACAGAAAGTTGCCTCTGATGAAGACACAATGCGTCTGCATTGAGGTGCAGGTGTTTGACAAGTGTCAAACGACATGGTGGACGCCTTGCAGACACTGTATCCAAAAATATTCTAGAGTCACCCTGAGCAAAGCTGAAGTTCACTTCTGAGTTGCGATACAACTACTGTTGTGGCTGCAAAGCGTTGTAGCGTGTCATATCATGTTTTAATGTTTTCCCCCTGGTGAAAACGTACCCGGAGTGTCACATGTTGATTCTTTCACACATGCTTGGGAAATTCTTTTAATGTCCCATGGCAACCATTCAGCTGTGGAAAACATCAGGAAGGGCCTAGCTCCGCCTCCGAGGACAAAGCTCCTCCTCAGGAGCTGCAGTTTCCAAGCCCTCCCCAAAGACGCCCCCACGCAGCTCCTTCAGACTAGCCAAAGGCAATTAGCAAACACCTCATAGAAGTGCAAATCATTCGATTATACGAGCTACTTCTTCTCAGTGAAAACGTTGCTAAGGGTTGATGAGGAGCCATGTTGTGATGACTTCCTGGAGGTAGAGGTTCAGGAAGAGCAGGAGTTTCTCAAACAGACAGAGGTCCAAATTACTCGATTGTGCCGTAAAATGGCACTAAGAGGCTGGAAAACACATAAGACTGCTGCTTTCAGGCTTCAGGAGAATCCACTTGCTTGGACTGGATTCATGACATCACGACAGAATTTAATTGCTTTGACACAAATTGTTCTCATATACGAAAAGAATCAAAGAAGCATCCATTGTTTGGTGCCTCGGTTTCACAATTCCTGTCCAGTCCCGACTGTCAGCGAAATGAAGGCTTTATTTCATAATGCTTTCCGCATGCTTTGCCGTTATTTCCCGTAAAAAGAACAATTCAAGATTTGTCTTCTTGAGGTTTTCACATGAAGCTACGGTCAGAAATTACCCTCAGGACACGCTTCTTCCACGAATCGCCTGAGCTGCCGTGCGTAGAAAAATAGAGACACAACACATCGCGCTACAGCGAACGTCAAACAGCGAATGTCAAACAGCGAACGTCAAACAGCGCCCCACGCAGCAGATCCACATGACACCCACCGAAGCGCAACGGTGGATCGCGCAAACACGCCGGCAGCTGAGCGTACAAAAAAAACCCCAAAGACGTGTCGGGAAAACTACCTCAGGAGTCGGCATGTGTCACTTTGTAACATTTGGGATCACAGTTCGCCCAGGCCCATTAGATTGTTGGAGTGTGTGCGTGTGTGTGTGAAATGATCCTAGGCTTTGTGTCAGAAAGAACGTAAATGGACCCAGAGCGGCTGACCCACAGCTAGAGGTCAACCGGAGCGATGGGAGCTGTTTGGCTGAGCCCCAGGTCCCAGACTCGCTCGCCCAGGTTATTTACTGCCGACTCGTCGAAACGCCGCGGCGCTCTTCGGTCGGATCCCTCAAGGAGAGCCTCGGAAAATATGAACTTCACTTTGTTTGCAGATTTACTCCAGCGTTCTGCACACAGTCGGGCTCTCCGGTTGCAGAACTTGGCTCGGTTCCAGAAGAGCTTCCCAGGAGCGCCGGTCAATCATTCCCCCTGTGACCTTTTCACGTTTTGTCATGTTACAAGACTATCACTGCATTTTTATTTATTGTTTTTATGGGATTTCAGGTTGGGTGTCCAGAACAAGCATGTTGAGAGTGAAATGGGAAAATAATTCCAGGTCGGCATTTTTTGCCGATTTTTCAACTCCAAGTGGTTTGATGGCCAAAGCCGTAAAAACACATCACAAGAACAAGGAAGCACAGAAACAAAGGGAAAATGCCACTCCATTTGCAACGCTGCATTTCATAGTGTTAACAGCTTGCCGATAGAGAGAAGTCTATATTTTCACAAAAGCCAGGCGTCATTTTCCTCCTACTTCTCCGTCCGGCAAAATGTGAAAACTCCAAACTGCAGCAAGAAGCTCAGATTGAGATCATCAAAGTGTCCCTGATGGGTTTCAGCTGATCAGACTCTGTTCACGGAAGGTGGCCAGTCATTTTAGTTTCTGCTTCCTGATCCAAACTGACATCACTGGTTAATGTTTGGAGCATGAAGCTGCGCAGGAGATGCTACAGGGCCACTGGAGCGGCGTTACGGGTCGCCGCTCTGCTGTGTTTGTGCCTGATCCATTAAAACTCAGTGACTCATCTCAGGAGAGGCCGACAGGCAGGAACACAGCGAGACGAACGGCTAACAGAACCGGGGTGATCCTTCTCAAGATCCCGGTAAATTCCAAGTTGTGGGTCCTCAGAAAAATCTTCGCAACGCCGCATTTCCGTCTCTCCACCACCGTGTTTGCGGCCTCCAACATGCTTGACCTTCAGAGTCAGAATCAACAAGTAATAAAAGAACAAAGAAGGTGATATGAAGTTATTTTTATTTGATCTGGTGTCATATTAAATACAATTTAAACTGAATGTAAAACAGGCAAATAGAAAGTGAGAAAACAGCAAAATGTCAAAGCGAAGTGGAGATATAAATTGGCGGACTGGCTCTCCGCAGCGCTCTGCACGAAGCCCAGATACGATTCCAGTTTTATCTCATCAAAGCAACTTCTTTTCCATGTTCGATGCGTTCTCCGCGGCAAACTCAAATGAAATTCTCATGGCCTTTTTTGTTTTATTGCCCTTCCATAAAGTCTGGACTTATCCTGCCAATAGTTTCTGCAAACCTAAGCTGCGAGTTGCTTCAGCTGAACTGAAACTGAATCCCACGCAGAAAAAAAGTGATGAAAACCAGGGCTAATTTTTCTCCCATTTTACTGTTATGTGCGTTTTTTTTTTTGGTCTGTCATATAAAGTCAAAAACTGAATACAAAAAACGTAATTTGCCATTGCAACAAAAATGTGAAAGTGTTTAAAACGTATCCGGTTCTGAATAAATGTCCACTGGAGAAGAGGAAAATCCGGGCAAAGATGTAATTCAGCTGCTTGGAAGCCCAACGCAAATAAATGACAGGTCGTCCAATATGCTGAACCTTCATTTATTCATCCTTTGAAATTAGAGATCCCAAACAATGACTTAATACTCGCATGAATTGTCACAGTGGGTGTGTTTATCTCCTTAGATACAAGCTGGCCAGCGGTCAGGCCTGAGGTCAGAATAAATCAGTGCTGACCAAGAACCACAGGTTGTTGCTCCAACATGTTCCTGCTGCCCACAAAACGCACTCACAGCTTTTCACATATTTACGCAGGAAGACTGGGAAAAAAACCCATATCGATCATGTTGTGTGTGTTAGTTTTTGATCACTGTTTTTGGATTTGAACTTGTTTTTTATTACCTTTTTAGGTAATAGTGGACATGTCCTCCAAACGTCCATTATCCATTTCACACAGAGACAGAAAGAGGAGCCAGCCGCGGCTCCCGCAGTAATGCAGTGAACCAAAACACAGAAATGATGTAAACTTCTAAACACGAGGCCTTTATTTAACGCCGACATTTATGTGACGGTGGGTGTGTGGCCTTTTAAAAGCCATTTCCTCCGCACTGTTTCCAGCACTGTTCTCTTTGCCCCGTTGAAAACCGAAAGCTAGTTTTGCCAGCGGGTCGTTCCGAGCGTGGAGCTTTCACCGCTGACGACCCGCTGACCCCCAGAGATGGGGTGGCTTGGAGGAAGGGGGGCCAGGATGCTGATTTACCACAAAACGTCCAGCGGCTTCCTCCCGCCACAAGAAGCAGCTATCCTCGTCCCGGAACCAAGAGAAAAGCACAGAGTGGGGAGGTTCATCCAGAAAAAAATAAATCTATTAAAATCAAACATAGGAACTTTGTGAACGACCAAATTTTCTTTTTTTTTTTCCTTTTTTTTTTGTGTTGTTTTGACTTGGCCGTTCAACCAAAGTCAAAACAGCCGGGTTGTTTTGACTTTGGTCATTCAACTCCTTAATGCTAATGAGGACGAGCCGTGGAAAGGCACATGGGACGAATGAATCACCGTTTTATAGGCCGGAGAGGGAAACAAACATCACCAGCGGATTCAATTTTCTCCACGCATCGTAATTTAGGAAAAACCGATTTCTGTACATGTCCTCCAAGAAGTTCATTATCCATTTCACACACAGAAAGAAAAGCCGGCCGTGGTTCCCACAGTAATACAGTGAACAAAACACAGAAGTGATGTAAACAGTTCCGCTCAGCAAACAGTGATCACCGTAGTGTTAAACGTGATTATCGCATAATTTTGCACAAATTTAAAGCGGGATTATTTGTAGTAAAAGCTGTTTTGTCAGGTCCCTGGAGACCTGGCTCACCACAACATCCCGTTTATAACTGCATTAGCAGTTTTCCAGTCCTGATTGTTTCTCGTATTTATGGTAATGTACACTGTCAAAACTCCACATTGAAATCTGGGATGAAATGCCGGGCTGAGGAGGTTAGTTTTTAAAATCTTGGTGCGGTGTGTTGGCTGACGTGCAACTGGTGCGGCGTTCACTGGGATCGTGGAAAACTGGAAATCGGGTTGATCTTTAGCACGCTGATGTCGGCAATCGATTTGAGATTTTCAGTTCTTGAAATGTTCCAAAAATGACATCCATCCACACTTTAGTGCTGCGTCCATGTTCATATGTTACATGATTATTCCTGGATAAATCGTCACGCGAGCGCCTGCCTGTTGTCGTTTAGCTTAATAAAATTGCATATTTTTAGCTTACTCAGCGAAAACACGGTGCTGTAAACGTTCCCCCGTTCTTAGCATTAATGTAGAGTTCAAATCGTGGAGCGATGAATGTGTTGGGTCTTATCCCAAAGCTGCATTTTCCCACGTACTGTAAACTGCCCTCTGAGGCTGACAGGAGCCATAGGGTGCCCTGTAAAAAGATCAGGGGTTATGAGCTGCAGTGTGTGGCGCAGCCTAGGCCTCATTATTAAACACATATTTCCACGTGTGTGCACAAATGAGTTTAGCATCAAGACTCCAACAGTAGGGGGCGGAGGGGCTTGAGTTAAGATTGTCCACGTGGCAACCGGTGGCGGCGTAAGCGATAGAATACGACAGAAGAAGAAGAAGAGGAGACTGGAAGGCTCGGTTGTGCAAGCAGGCATCCAGGGAGGTCGCTCGGGGTCGTCTGGGATCAGTTAGCGCCACCCTGGATGGAGGCCGCGCTGTCGCCGTTTAACGTAACGCCAGCGGGACCCGGACCAGTCCGCAGAGGAGACAGTCCGCCTCCGCAAAGACGCGCAGGGAAGACCTGAACGGCAGAAGAGGACCCAGAAAATTGGGAGATTTGAGGAGATCTTGGGCAAGAGAGAGAGAGCGCTGAGACTGAGGTCTCTTTCTCAAAGGAGGCTGTGGCTCGAGGCCAAGCTCCAAGTGTTGGTTGGGCAGTTTCACACAATGGGAAACACACTCACGCTGTGATTCCTTTTAAAGGGATCCGTAAGCGTCTGCAGTAATAATAATGCCTTTGGTAAGAGAGCTCCCTCTTGCCCTTCAGGAGGACAGCAGGATGATCTGAGGCAGACATCGCCTTCGCTACAGGCAGAATTGGAAAATCTAAGATATTTGGTAGGATTAGGACTCCAGGCCAAATCTCATCAGTTTTTATGGTTATTTTTTGCAGCTTTATGGTCAGAACATGTGAATGCATCAATCTTGTCACTTTTAGATGCTGGATTGAAAATTTCTCCTAGATGTGTTCACAGTGTTGTATAAAGTAGTGAAATCTCAGAGTCTAGTAAAAGTATAGGTACCTCTCTAAAATATGACTTTGGTAAAAGTCCAAGTCACTGATTGAAATGTTACTTGAGTTAAAGTCTTAAAGTATCTGAAATGTCTTGTACTTAAGTATGGAAAGTACTGTAAAAATTGATGAACTCAAGTAATGCAATGAAAAGTATAAGTAAAACAAGGCAAATGCAGTTTGAATGACATTTTTTATATTTTGGTAAATTTGTTAAATACACTTAAAATAATGTACACAACCAAATGCAGGCAAAATGAAACCTGCTAATAGATAAACCTGCAGCATCATTTAGTTAAGAAAATTAGGAGCTTTACCTAAACTACAAGGTTAACTTAACCTGCTTTACAACTGAACCAGCTTCTTAGTAAACCCTCCAGGACAGAAAATACAAAGTTTCTATAAGCCTTAAGTTTTCCCTTTCAGTAAGGTCAGTGCTGAAAATGAGAAAAAGAAATAGTCAGTATAGAAAATGCGGCCAACATGAAGAAAAAAAGCCGTTACGATTACTCTACTTCACAAACTATAGGCGCACACAACTGGTCATTATGCAAAAGAAAATGAAAAAAGAATTGGGAGGGAAATGCAGCTTATTTGGCATCTGAAGAGGAGAGCTTTTTGTTAACTTGGTGTTTAATGGGAGAAGTGAAACAGGTGCATCCTATTGGTGGTGATGAACAAGCCCAGGCAAGCAGGCCTGACTTTGTTGCAGTCAATCAGTAGGTTGAGGTCAAAACACTTGCGTTTCTCTCTCTCACTTTTTTGTAACTGTGGCAGTGTTTTCTGATGACTTGGCAACCCATAAAAAAATAAAGACTTCCCAAGGCCAGAGATCACTTCAGTGAATTTTATTATCTATTCAGTGAACAAAGATGGCACATGCAAAGTATATACAAAAGACATCCATGGCAGGTTAAAATCAACACATCAGTATCTTAGTTCAGCGTGAATCACCTGCAGTGTGAGTTCTCCAGAGTCTAGCTGCAGACTGACTCCCTGTTGAACAGAGCCCTGCTTTTAAAGCCACAGGCTCCGCCCACAGGAAGTCACATCAAGAAAACAAAACAAAAACTAAGCAATTACTCCTAACTCAAATAAATTCTTAAAGTATACAAAATAATTAATATGAGAAAAAAAAAAACCTTGTAATTCAAAAAATACAATAATCAATTTAACAGCAAACACTCAGTACGTTGTGATGACGTCACCACCTCACGCAGCTCTCTCTCGGTGCGTCACGATCCGGAAACAATAAAGCTAATTGAAAATAAAGCCGGGAAAATGTTTGACAATGACAGATAAGGATTAATGTGAACAGAACGGGAACACCGCGTGTGACCCACGATGAACCGCGCCAGTCCACGCTGCAACAAAACGTAAGTTAGCGATTGCGTGTGTTTGTGTGTGTTAACGCGGCTCTTTAATTAGGACCTAGCTCTTTAATTAGGTCCTAATTCTTTAATTAGGTCCTAACTCTTTAATTAGGACGTAGCTCTTTAATTAGGTCCTAGCTCTTTAATTAGGACCTAGCTCTTTAATTAGGTCGTAACTCGTGACGCTCCTCCTCACAGTAACGAGTACCTAAACCACACATTAAAAATGTATCGGAGTAAAAGTATGCAATTAAGTTCGGAAATATAGTGAAGTAAAAGTGAAAGTTATCCAAAATTTTCATACTCGAGGAAAGTATGAAGTGCTCCAAAATATACTCAAGTAAAGTAGTGAAGTATTTTTACTTCTTACTATACAACACAGTGTGTTCAAGCAGAGGATGTCTTATAACCACTTCACTGTAAGATTTCTCTTGAAAATCACCCAAAATACCTCCCAAATAATCCACAATATTCGCTAAGTAAATGTTTTTGCCCAGATTTAAGTACTTGTTTTTCTGGCTAAACATCCAGCTTGCTAATTAAAAAGCTAGTTTGAAAGTGACATTTATAAGTGAATAGACATGGTGGAAAAATGAAGAAGCCCAATATTTTTTCAAACTAAACTTTTAGTTTGTGAGCTAAATGAATAGCTCCAATGTAAAAAATTTGGCTCGATAACTAAATATTTAGTTGAAAGTAAAATGTTTAGCTTTTAAATTGAAGCAAAGGGATTTTTAGCAGCTAAACATTTAGTTTGCTGACTAAATTTTTAGCCTGTGTAGCTTGCTAGCTAAATATTTAGTTTGCTACATACATGTTTAGCTTGTTTAGCTTACCAACTAATTATTTGGTTTGAAGGTCTTATCTAAATATTTAACTTCCTAAGGAAAATGTTAGTTTGAAACTGTGACAATTATAAACTAATGACTAACATGGGGGAAATATGATTGAAAAATGAACCGCCACTTTTTTTCCTCTGACTAAATAAATAATCTAAATGATTGCTGTTAATCTTTGACTCATAAGTGGCAACCCAAATCCAGCCTCCGAAAACCGTAACAGTGAGAGACTTATATTGTCACACAAGATTCCTCCTGGAGAGGGATGTACTATTTTTTTTCATTAAGACATGTTGCTGTGGCAACCACTCAAGACAGAACTCTTTCTGCAGGCAACAGTCTGGGCTTTTGTCCAAAGGCTGCAAACCAAACGCTCAATCCATGGCTCTCACTCTCGACTGATGAATCGTTCCTGATGGCTAATCACCATCTCCCGAGTAAAATCCTTAGAAAGAGAAAAACCGTACAATCTGGACATTCCTTCTTGTACTACTAGTCGAAGATTACTCTTATATTACAAGTCAAAGTGACTTTCTTAACTGCAACACTGACTGCTGCAGTTGATGTATCGGCTGGTGTGATTTTCCAGTGTCAAGTCACTGAGAGTTTTCATGGTGGGTAATCGTCCAAATCTCCTCGGTATAAATCTGTCCCTGGGTTATGTTTGAGCCAGACTGCCTTGTTGGCTGGATGTCGTACAAGATGCTGTCTGGACAATAGACGGCAAGAGTCTGTTGACACACAGCGGAGATAACTGAAAAGGTCTTCACACAATTTAGCAAATTTGATATGCCAGGATACTGACCTGGCATATTGAGGTTTCCAGCTGTTACAAGTAGGGAATAAAAAAGGGCTTGTTAGCTTATAGGGCAGCAGTTTAGTTCAGCAAAGATATCAAATGCAGGCCACGGGTAGAGATGCAGAACTGTATGAGCAAATTAGCAGGAAAGAGACGGGAACTAAAAACAAACTGTGGAAAGACAACTGGAAAAACGTTTCTCCTCATCTCGCCTCCTGATGTGTTGATCCTTTTCTTTTGGAAATTCTCAGTGGGCATTCAATAAATAAAACGAGTCAAGAGATCAGCAGAAGTGATTCCTGATCAAAATGTTTCTCTAAGTCCAATGACTATTGGTTTTTCATTCCATCAACCAATTATTTGCAGAATTGTTTCATTTCAGCTACATTGGAGGGCTTTCGAGTAGAAGACATTGCGACTCTCTCAACAAATGACAAGTTGTCCGGGTCCTTAAGAGCCGGTACCAGTCCAACTCACTACCACCTCCATGCTTGAGTATGCCTTCGCCCTTTTTCTGAAATGCTGCATCAGTTACAGAAACCACAGCTTCCAAACAATCGCCATCATTAGGCACAGAATATTTCTTGAAATTCTTGGAAGAAACAAGCGTGTTTTTGGTAAATGTGAAATGGGCATTGGTGTTGTTCTTGGTTAGCAATGGTCCTTTTTTCCTTATTGTTGAACCATGAACACTGTGAGGCATGCAGTGTTTTAGATGTTCTGGGTTGTTTTATGATTTCGTGGATCAGTCGTTAATACTCTCCTATAGTAATTTTGGTTGGCTGACTCATGGGAAACTTCAGCACTGTTCCATGTTTTTTTGTTTCTTTTTTTCCATTTGTGGATGTTGGCTCTTGGATGTCCAAAAGCAGTAAAAATGACTGACATTCAGACTGATACCAATGACTCTGTTTCTCAATTGGTTTTGAATTTTGTTACATCAAGCGTACCGTATTCCTTTGGTTGAGATCTACCAGCTGACTTCACGATGTCAACCCAGGTTCCTCTCTCAACAACGTTACGAATGCAACACAATATAGACGCCATCTAGTTGTACTTTTCCACTCAAGTCAGTTATGAAGATGTAGTGCAGTCCAGTCGAAACTCGAATGTGGACAACAAGCATTCAACAAATCTTCCCTGACGACGTTTCTGGCAGTTTGTGCAGAATTTTCTTCTTTTTTTTCTGCTTTTAGAGTATGCGTATCGATTGTTGCACTCGTTGCGTTGGTGACCAATCCTAGGCAATCTCGGACGTGGACATTCTGGATGTTGGCATGGCGACACATGGCGTGCGGTTGCGGGGCCAGTTGGATGTACAGCCAAATTCTAGGAAGCGTCTTTGGAGACCGCTTATGGTGCAAAAAAGAACACTGAATTCCCGGCGTCGGCGTGCCAGTAGCGCGCTCCCCCGATACTTGCTGTGTGAAATTTAGGGTTGCCACACTGTAAAATCTAACAGGACATCTTAATAACAGAAATGAGCTAAAATAACTCAAACTTAGGAACATGTTGTGGTCACTCATTTCCATTAATTAAAGGAACTCAGATTTTTCTCTCCTTTTTTTTTTAAAGTAATAACTCAATAAAACCTTTTGGGACATTTTAAGCAGTGACAAATAATTCACGTTTGTTCCATTGGTTCATTTTTCTTTAGATTGACATTGTTAAAAGTGAAAGCCCTGCGGGGTATAGAATGTTAAATAGTTTCTGCCAATAATATTTTTTTATTTTATCATGGCTTTTAGTCTGTAAATCAGAATGTGGGGGACATTTAATGAAGAAAAGATCCAAATATGTTTTAATATGATGGTTGCATAAAGAAATGAGCAGAAAAATATAAATAGGCAATCCTAAATTGCTCACTTAACATAAAGAACTACGCCCTATTTTAGTGGTTTTAGTGAATTTTCTTGTTGTTTTGATAGATCTGAGCAATAAAATGCTGTATTTGCACAGTGCCTATGTTTTTAACTCCATGCCATGTCTTAAAACTCTTTACAGCTGCTCTGGCAGACCATCCAGGAGATTATGAATGAATCATTTTTTGATTTCAAATGGAGAGACTTCATGTCGGGGACGAAGCTGCACTGGAAAAGACTGACCACAAATCACTGGTTCAGTCTGGGAACCAAGATGTTCAGTTTTTGTGTTTTTATATGAAAAAATAAATGTTAATGCGAAAGCGCTAACAGCGGAGCTCATTTTTTGTGGAGCGCTTTCGTGTCTTTGCTAACTTTGAAAACATCAATGAACTTACTTTTGCATAAATTAAATAGATATCCGTGATTTCACCGCCAGTCGTAGATTAGCCTGGTAAAAATACCAGCCAGTTGTTCTACGTTTTGCTTCTTATGGAAAGTCTGGACCCTCGTTTATTGAGGTGAGGTCTCTGTTGAAGTCTTAAATCTGATTTTACCCAATAGCTTATGTTTGCCTGTTAAGTACCTGATGTGCTCGATACAGCTTACCAGAAAGTGTGTCCCCCACCAAAGAAATCAAGCTCAATGGGAGAAATCCTAGACTGAACACTGAAGGGAGATGAGAATTGAGCAGAACTGCGTAGAAAGGCTAGAGGTAGATGCAACGTTTATTGGTCCATGCCGTCCAAGTGGCATTGTGCTTTGACACTGGATTTTTGGGGGCTTTCATCCTTTCTGCCCCTCTCTCATTACATGCACCTATGGGGGACAAGCTGGAATATGTACCTGCCCGAAATGCTGGGACAACAGACATAAAACCATCCATCCATCCATCCATCTTCTGCCGCTTATCCGGGGTCGGGTCGCGGGGGCAGCAGCTTAAGAAGGGAGGCCCAGACTTCCCTCTCCCCAGCCACTTCCTCCAGCTCCTCCGGGGGAATCCCGAGGCGTTCCCAAGCCAGCCGAGAGACGTAGTCCCTCCAGCGTGTCCTGGGTCTTCCCCGGGCCTCCTCCCGGTGGGAAATGCCCGAAACACCTCACCAGGGAGGCGTCCAGGAGGCATCCTGACCAGATGCCAGAGCCACCTCAACTGGCTCCTCTCGATGTGGAGGAGCAGCGGCTCTACTCTGAGTCCCTCCCGGATGACCGAGCTTCTCACCCTATCTCTAAGGGAGAGCCCAGCCACCCTACGGAGAAAACCCATTTCGGCCGCTTGTATTCGCGATCTCGTTCTTTCGGTCATTACCCAAAGCTCATGACCATAGATGAGGGTAGGAACCTAGATCGACCGGTAAATCGAGAGCTTCGCTTTTTGACTCAGCTCTCTCTTCACCACGACGGACCAGTAGAGCGCCCGTTTCACGGCGGACACTGCACCAATCCGCCTGTCAATCTCACGCTCCCTTCTTCCCTCATTCGTGAACAAGATCCCGAGATACTTGAACTCCTCCACTTGAGGCAGGACATCTCCCTCGACCCGGAGAAGGCACTCTACCCTTTTCCGACTCAAGACCATGGTCTCAGACTTGGAGGCACTGATCCTCATCCCGGCCGCTTCACACTCGGCTGCGAACCGCTCCAGTGAGAGCTGAAGATCACGTCCCGATGAAGCCAATAGGACCACATCATCTGCAAAAAGCAGAGATGCAATCCTAAGGCTACCAAAACGGATCCCCTCAACACCTTGGCTGCGCCTAGAAATTCTGTCCATAAAAGTAATGAACAGAATCGGTGACAAAGGGCAGCCCTGGCGGAGTCCAACCCTCACTGGGAACGAGCCCGACTTATTGCCGGCAATGCGGACCAGACTCTGACACCGGTCATACAGGGACCTGACAGCCCGTATCAAAGGGCCCGGTACCCCATACTCCCGGAGAACCCCCCACAGGGCACCCCGAGGGACACGGTCGAACGCCTTCTCCAAGTCCACAAAGCACATGTAGACCGGTTGGGCGAACTCCCATGCACCCTCCAGGACCCTGCTGAGGGTGTAGAGCTGGTCCAGTGTTCCACGACCAGGGACGAAAACCACACTGCTCTTCCAAAATCCGAGGTTTCGACTATCCGACGGACCCTCCTCTCCAGTACCCCTGAATAGACCTTGCCAGGGAGGCTTAAGAGTGTGATCCCTCTATAGTTGGAGCACACTCTCCGATCCCCCCTTTTTTAAACAGGGGGGGACCACCACCCCAGTCTGCCAATCCAGGGGAACTGCCCCCGATGTCCATGCGATACTGCAGAGTCGCGTTAACCAACACAACCCTACAACATCCAGAGCCTTGAGATACTCCGGGCGAATCTCATCCACCCCCGGGGCCCTGGCCACCGAGGAGCTTTTTAACTACCTCGGCGACCTCGTCCCCAGAGATTGGAGAGCCCAACCCAAAGTCCTCAGGCTCAGCTTCCTCAATGGAAGGCATGTTGGTGGGATTGAGGAGGTCTTCGAAGTACTCCGCCCACCGACCCACAACGTCCCAAGTCAAAGTCAGCAGCACACCACCCCCACTGTAAACAGTGTTGGTGCTACACTGCTTCCCCCTCCTGAGACGCCGGATGGTGGATCAGAATCGCCTCGAAGCCATACGGAAGTCTTTCTCCATGGTCTCTCCGAACTCCTCCCACGCCCGAGTTTTTGCCTCAGCAACCACCTGAGCCGCACGCCGCTTCGCCCGCCGGTACCCATCAGCCGCTTCCGGAGTCCCACAGGCCAAAAAGGCCCGATAGGACTCCTTCTTCAGCCTGACAGCATCCCTCACCGAAGGTGTCCACCAACGGGTTCGAGGGTTGCCACCACGACAGGCACCGACAACCTTGCGACCGCAGCTCCGATGAGCCGCCTCGACAATGGAGGCACGGAACATGGTCCACTCAGACTCAATGTCCCCCGCCTCCCCCGGGACGTGTTTGAAGCTCTGCCGGAGATGGGAGTTAAAGCTCCGTCTCACAGGGGACTCCGCCAGACGTTCCCAGCAGACCCTCACAACACGTTTGGGCCTGCCAGGTCTGACCGGCATCCTCCCCCACCACCGGAGCCAACTCACCACCAGGTAGTGGTCAGTGGACAACTCCGCACCTCTCTTCACCCGAGTGTCCAAGACATACGGCCGCAGATCCGACGAAACGATGACAAAATTGATCATCGAACTGCGGCCTAGGGTGTCCCGGTGCCAAGTGCACATATGGACACCCTTATGCCTGAACATGGTGTTCGTTATGGACAATCCGTGACGAGCACAGAAGTCCAGCAACAGAACACCACTCGAGTTCAGATCGGAGGGAGCACTCCTCCCAACCACGCCCCTCCAGGTCTCACCGTCATTGCCCACGTGAGCGTTGCAGTCCCGCAGCAAAACGAGGGAGTCCCCAGGAGGGGCACTCTCCAGTACCCCCTCCAAGGACTCCAAAAAGGGTGGGTAAGCTGAACTGTCATTCGGCCCGTAAGCACAAACAACAGTCAGAACCCGTCCCCCCACCCGTAGGCGGAGGGAGGCTACCCTCTCGTTCACCGGGGTAACCCCCAACGTACAGGCGCCAAGATGGGGAGCAACAAGTATGCCCACCCCTGCTCGACGCCTCTCACCGTGGGCAACTCCAGAGTGGAAATACATCCAGCCCCTCTCAAGGAGACTGGTTCCAGAACCAGGGCCATGCGTCGAGGTGAGATCGACTATTTCTAGCCGGAACCTCTCAGCCTCACACACCAGCTCCGGCTCCTTCCCCACCAGAGAGGTGACATTCCACGTCCCAAGAGCTAGTTTCTGCAACCGAGGATCGGACCGCCAGGACCTCCTCCCTCGGCCACAACCCATCTCACATTGCACCCGACCCCTGTGGCCCTTCCTACAGGTGGTGAGCCCATTGGAAGAGGGACCCATGTTTCCTCTTCGGGCTGAGCCCGGCCGGGCTCCATGGGTAAAAGCCCGGCCACCAGGCGCTCGCCAACGTGCCCCACCTCCAGGCCTGGCTCCAGAGTGGGGCCCCGGTGACCCGCGTCCGGGCGAGGGAACACTAAATCCGAAGTTTTTGTTCATCATAGGGGTCTTCGGGCTGCGCTTTGTCTGGTCCCTCCCCTAAGACCTGTCTGCCTTGGGAGACCCTACCAGGGGCATGAATCCCCCGACAGCATAGCTCTTAGGATCATTGGGGCACTCAAACCCCTCCACCACGATAAGGTGGCAGCCCGAGGAGAGGAGACATAAAACCCAGGCCCCCCAAAAAAAACTAAAAAGAAGGTGTAACATTTAAGCTTGGCCTTTTTTCTCAATGCTCTTCTGGTGGCAGGTGAATGCAAAAGCCAAAGTTTAGAGTGTTTAAATCACAAATACATGCCCGACATCCCGACATTATTGTGGACTGAACTGTTTCCTTTGGTCGTTAACATTTCTGCAAGTGAAGTACTTTCTGCTTCCTGCAGGATTGCATGTTTCACCTCTGAAAATTCTCATTTTGAGCCTGCTGGGTAGTAGGGTACCTCGTTCTTCTGCAGCAGTTTGTCCCCCACGGTTTAACAGCCGCAGTGAACGCTAGCTAGGAGAGAGTGAGCCATGTGTCTAATGACCACAAACCTTTGCGCTAACCTCCTGGCACCATCCTGTACGCTTTAATATCTGCAACCGGTAATCCTCTGGCACTGCTGGCCATCTATCGTCATTCTGTTTATGATGCGTGTGCCTGACTGACTAACAGCAGACAAACAGGCTGACGTTGTCAGTAATAAGTCAGTAAAACCTGAACCTCAGGGTGGGACCCGGGGTAGGGGGTTGTTGCCCTGTTAAACTTAATGAGCTCTCATATCTTTTACTGGCAAATTTTCACCTGCATGGGCTGGAGTTTGAACGCAGAAGACCATAGCCTCCTTTCCAAATGCTGCTGCTACTGCTTTTCATTAATAAAGGGATGACGCAAGTGTGCATGGTGTATGAAGGTGTGAACAGTTGCTTGTTTTTTTTACGGTGTCACTACTTTGAGTTAACTCCTTTAAATCTGGAGGGGGAAAACACTTTGTGTTTTGCACTTATATTCATCTCGTCAGTGAGCATGGTTACCTGACACGTTATGATGTTTATTGCCTTGCAAGTATTCATTACTACTGAACATTTTGACTTCATTTTGTCACTACAAACTTCAACATGGAGTTGTACGTAACTGTGAAAAAATGATTTAAGGCCAGGTGATTTTATTTTCCTCAATCCTTCTTTGCTAAATACCTCAATCTCACTCAGAATTGGATGGAGAATGTCAGGTTTTCTTTTTCTTTTTACAGTTTTTGATATGGACTTGGGTGCGAACATTGACAGTTCTAAATGTGGACTGATCTGAACAAGGGGTGTCAGACTTCAGTTCACAAGAGCCAGGGTCCTGCAGCTTTTAAATGTGTGCTTGGACTAATGCACCTCAATCAAACATCTTTGGATCTTTGAATTCTCACTGTCTTCAGGTAGGGGGTTGTTGCCCTGTTAAACTTAACGAGCTCTCATATCTTTTACTGGCAAATTTTCACCATCTCCACTGGCATGGTTTTAATTCAGGGGTGTCAAACTCCCGTCCTCCAGGCCTGCTGTCCTGGAGTTTTTAGATGTGCCACAGGTACAAAACAATAAAATGGCTTAATTACCTCCTCCTTGTGTAGATCAGCCCTCCAGAGCCTTGCTGACGATCTAATTATTGTATTCAGCTGTGGTGCAGCAGAGGCACATCTAAAAGTTGCAGGACAGCGCCCCTTGAGGACTGGAGTTTGACACCTGTGCTTTAACTGGTTCTTTTTCGGTCTGTCCTTGCCAAATTTGTCTTCAGTTGCAGATCCTGTATGATTCCTGCCGTTTTTTTACTTTTTTTGGAACCGCCTAAAAGGGAGCTATAAGTCGGGCCAAACTGGGTATTGCGTCCAAATAATTTGATTGGCAACAGACTGAATTTGCTGATAGGCCAGTGGATTTACGTCACTGTATGAACGAAGGCGGTACTCGCGGGATAGACCATACAGTGCCAGCTGGACGGGGCAAGCCACAACAAACAAGGGTACTGACATTGTTTTGAAGGCCAGCCTCTCCATCAAAAGCCCTAGGGTACACACACATATGCTCACATTCCTGCCCATGTGCAACACATTGCCATTCAGATACGGGCAACTTGGCTGAAACCAAACCAGCCTTTCACCTGGAGGGTCTTGACAATGACGAAGGGGCCAAAATGTTCTAATCAACCAAGCAGTGAGACTAATGACCTTATCAGTTTGTTGTGTCAACTCTTTTTAGTGTCTTTTGGATCAGAGGTGGAACTATGAATCTTCTATTCGAGCACGTCGTTTTGTCATGTCCTGAGTTCGCAGTCGTGTCCTGCTTGTGATGAAATTAAAAATGCAGCTTTTAACAGTTGCAGCCCACTGACACTCGAGGATCCAGTTTGAGCACACTCGTGATCTAAACCATTCTGCTGGAGTTCTGGCTGCGTTTAGGGTCACTGGAAAGTGAGCCACTTTCTAAGTATCAAGAAGTAAAACATGCCCACTGTGTGACGCCAACACCAACACGTTTTACCGTAGGTATGGTGTGTTCAGTGTGGTGTGTAGCGTAGGTTTTCCCCAAATGACATTTTGTCAGCCGGCCAAAAAGCTGTAAACAGGACTTTTTAAATGGCGTCCCTTCAGCCAACGACCTTCTTCTCGACAGATTTGAAAAGTCAATGCAATTGTTTGATCACATTCTCCCACAGGAGTTGTAAATCTCTGCAGCTCCTCTAGAGTTACCCAGAGGCTTTTTGGACCCTTCTCTGATAAATGTTCTCCCTCTCTGGCCAATTAGTTTAGGTGAACAGCCACATCTTAGAAGGGCAACTCTTCAGCTGCATTAGAAAACAGCTGTGCAGTAGTGTCATTTTCACGACATGGTCAGAACAGCACCGTTTCAGATGTTCAAACCTTGGGATATTGTTCATAACATAGCGTCGTGTCACTGTCAGAAATGATCTTGAGACTGTGCCAAATCTTTTAGGAACTCGGTGACATTTTAGATGCCTTTAGTTCAACCAACACTTTCCAGGTGGCTGTGAAAATGAAGATACCCCAATTTTTTTAAGGCAAACTTTGTAAATGTTTATTAAGCTGACATACGTTTTAAACGTTCAAAAAACAAACAATAAAATGAAAGTATGGGATATCGCCAACCCAAAAAGAAATAAAAACCAGAAATCGACACTAGACCTTTCTACATTCAGCAAAAAGGTCCGATTGAATAGACCCAAAACAACAAACCCAACAAAATACCAGGACTGCTTGGTAAGAGGAAAGCATGAGCAGCCATGAGCGTTGGCCCAGGTGCTCCACACACACCTTACCTGAGAAACAACAGTAAGGTGTCATGCACCTGTTTGCATTGGTCTTTCACACTAAATAAAGTGCAATAAAGTTTCCTGTTATCATGACAAAATTTTAAAAAGTTGAAGTTTTACGAATGTCAAAATAATAATATATCCAGGTGACTGAAATTGTTTGTGAAGCACCAGTCAGCTTTTAGTTATTGTTTAGCCAGCAGAGAGCTTGGCTAACCTGCAGGTGCAATCCAGAAGCACCATTTATTTTCCTTGGCACTGAGCAAATGGGGAACAGAATAGATGTAGCACTAAGATGTTTTCCACTGTGCATGTTGATGTATATTAAGGTATATTTGGTGTTTTAAACTTTTAAAATAGGCCATTACTAGCATTTTTTTAGAGGGTGCCTCAAGTATTTGTGGATTGTAGTTATTGCTGGACGTTCTGGGGGTCCGCTGTAAATGGTAGGTGTGAACAAATGGACTGAACACTTTCCACTTGTAATGAATCGACGAGCAAAAGCAGAAGGACCCTTCAAATGGCAATCGTCACAGCGCCAAGAACCACAAATTATTATTATTTTTTTGGGTGGGGGAGGGGTAAAACGTATCCATTAAAAACAAAACTGAACCGGACCAATGAGTGTTAATCAGAAATTGCCCCCGTGGTTTCATTCCTAGATATTTCTGGGAGCGAGGTCACAAAGTGTGCATGGGAGCAAGAGAAACGGTATTCTGGCTGTTAGACGGTGACACATCTGTTTAATAATTACTTCCCAATTCCCAGACACAGTGGATCAGTGTTTGTGTTGGCTGACTGCAAAGCTAAGGTGAAGACTGACATGCGGCTTTGCCAGTGATGGACGGCAGGTTGCGCTGACTGAAAAAACATCTGCTAGAAGCTGTCAGTAGCATGGCCTTTAATTAAAGAGAGCTGGAAATTTACTGTGGTGCAAAGGTGAAATATTCTAACTCCGCATCGGGGTAAATTTATACCGTTTCAGAGAAACATCGCTTTTCTATGCGTCGACTGTTACCTGTCGAACAATCTCTCCCTCTGTAGTTATCTGTGGAAAACTCATCAAAAGCTCATCCACCTGAGGATTAGTACCCGGCACTCGGCGGCTCAGCTGAGGTTTCTGGGACTTTTACGTCCTCGTGTGAAACCGATTAGATGCATATCATTTGGCTGCCGAAAGAGGAGCAAGATAAATAGTTGTCGTCTTTATGGAAATGATGGTAAAATCTGCGGTTGAAATTTCTTTGGCTGACTGCAACAGTCGCCATGACAACCACTAAATGTTTCTACTCGACACAATGCTGCAGTTTTTTTCCTTTCGTCTTCCAGACTTTGTTGCGTTGGAGTTCAGATTGTGCTCTTGTGAAGTTGCAGTTTCTCCCGCTTTACATTTTGTCGCATTACAACCAGTACAACAATGAAAGCGTGAAAAGCATGGTGTGTGTGTTTGTATTCATCACTCTTTACTCTGACATCACTGGGTCAACCGATAGACTTAAACTCTCACCCAATTAGTATTCCCTTCCTACACAATTCGGTTTGATTCTCATCTCCCTTCAGTGTTCCGCCTGGGATTTCTCACATTGAGCTTGATTTCTTCAGCTGAATTTGGCCAATCAGCAACCGGAAGGCGTTTTGAACAACAACGTTGATTTCCTGCGCTGGTGCCGAATTGTGGTCCGCCCATATAGAGTAGTATTTTGGTAATGACAGCGGCGCAAGTGAGCAAAACCATTCAGTCCATGATGGAGCATTTAAAGACAGAAAACGATAAACCCTTAAGATATGTCATTGCTGGAACAGATGTCGTAGCCATTTTCTTTAACAGACGTCTCGTTTGGCTCTGCTCTTCTCTCTGCAACGGAGAATGATTGTTTATAGCATACGCAATTTCTGGTTATCTTTGTACCACAGCTTCCTTCACAGTCGACACGGCCAAACATTAGCGATTGGATAAAATAATATCCTCTGAATGAAGCAAATTGTAGAACCAGGCGCTGGCTTTTACCAGATGACCCAATTCATATTGGAGCTGAACATTTCTTACAGTTCAATGCTATAAAAATACCAATACCAAAGAAGAAAACCAATATTCACTCATGCAGGAAACTGACAGCCATTATCTGAGCCATTATTAAAACACACTAACCCTACGACATTAATGTGACGTCTGTCAGAGAAGGGCAGTATCGGCGGCAACAGGACCGTTGTTTTGTTGACTTTTGTCAGATTTGCAGAGTGAAGGGTAAGATGGAGGATTACGGAGAAAAAGAGGAATCTGAAGTAGCTGTGACAGATACGTACAAACATGTTGACTGGCAAGAGATCAAATTCACCAAAATCAGAAACATTCTTCAGTCGGCTAGCTTTCATATATTAAATCAAGACAATTTTTCTTTTGTATGTGTATATTCAAGATGTTTCAGTGACCTGGAAGTTTTAGATGTTCTTCAAATAAGTAAAAAAAATAAATAAAATTATATACAAATGAGGTGTTTTTAGACAAGATATAATGCAACACCAACATGATGCCTGATTTTCCCATTTTTGTACTGCAGCCTAGACGCCCCCCAGACTCCGAGCTCTGTGGTGTGTTGTTTTTAGAGCACACCTCTCAGCAAGCCTCAGTCAGCATCTTGCAGTCTGCTCTCGGGATGAACTCCCTCGGACAGCCAGGCCTGGGAAACGGAGGCAGTTGTTTTGAACGTCGTCCGTTTCTAGGCTATTTTCAGCAGGGCCGATACTAAATCTTGTCGGTCTCTTTAAATAACTTGCCAGACTTAGAAGCTGCTAGTTCTGAAAGGCCTCAAGTAGCTTTGCGGCTCTTACCATGGTGGCCAGTCTCATTTTAACAATCTGGAACACACAAACACACAAAGGAGGAGGCTTGAGCCGGCAAACCTTCAGAATGCTGAGTAACTATTTTCTCATCATCTGCCCCTGATTTGATGTGCAATATCGGTGGGGAGAAATGTTTCCGTGTCTGTATTCGTAACTTTAAGTTAGCTAAACTTTTGTTAGCTTTCCAAATGTGTTATTGACACTAAATACTAAAAAGCTGCATATCAATAAATGTTAACAAATAAATAAAAAATGAATAAAACCAGCACCATGTGTAAAGGTGAAGGGGTTGGTTTTTCACTTTCAGGGGGACAACAGTCTACATAAGAGGCAGTATACCTGTGTAAGACTTCATTTAGCTCTGCACTGCGAATAAACACCCTCTGAACCACATGTTCTTTTCTCTCTTTCAGCACTTACACCCCGGCTTTCGTTCTGGCTCTGGTTTCCACTTTCACACACCGCAAAGACCCCATGATCCGACCTGAGCTACCCACATGCTTCCCCCGGCTGTCCGGGGCCAGGACGCGAGTTGGTAAGCGGCATCAGAAACAATAACTGGAGTGAAGCTGAAATTGTCAAAAACGACAAAAGATCACATCTGTTTGCGTTTCCACTCAGTTCGAAACGCTAATTACAGAGAGGTGGACCGACACGAACCGCGAGCCCTTACCCCGAGACATTAACTTCCACCGACATACTGCTGTGTGTCTTTGCTGTGGTCAACGCCAACACCACGCCACTCTGTTATGTCTCCTTCTCCCTCATGTTAATGCAACCTATTCAAATAAATGATGTAAGGGGTTTATATTTGCTCTCATGGCAACGGCTGTAACGCAGGTTCCTGTGGTGTCAAATAAAAGTGTTACCGGTAAGAGTTAGCAGAAGAAACCACGGCCTATTCAAACTCTTTTGAAACGAAAGGAAGGACCAGGAGAGTCAGTGACGGTGTGCATGCAAGTATATAAGGGGCTTTTAGATTTCAATACAACAAAAAAGACTACATTGAACACAAACACATTGTATTTGACAGTCTTAAATGGTAACGTTTCCGTTTATCGCATTCGTCCAAATTTAAGGCTTGGCTAACTTCACGAAACTAAAGCACTTTTTTTTTAAAGATGGGGAGAACAATCTCTAAACAGGATAACATTTTAAAAAACACATCCAAAAATATATTCTATTGTCTAAATATGGCTGAAAAGTTGATTGATCAAAGGGGCTGTAATGCATTTTAGACTTTAAAAAGTTTATTTTTATGGGCAAAAAAAAAAAAAAAGACCCCTATGAATCAGCCACGGGTAAATGTTTGTGGACACGTTTGGAGGGGACTTGTTATATTTCTGTAGAATGAAGCTTTTAGCTAAGTACTGTTTTTGTCGCTGTCCAAGCTAGCTAACGTTTGATTCTTTTCACCCCACCTATCAGAGTGGTTTTACTTCCAAAGCATTTGATTTGTACATGAAAACCTTACCTTCAGGTTATCACCATTCTTTTGGTCACAACTTTACAACGGTCACTTTTCTCCAGTAATGCTGCTAACGCCGATGCTGTCTGCCAGATTGTAAGCTAGCATCAATGGAAAGTGACTATCCTCCTGTTTTGGTTTCAATCATCACAAACAGGTTTTTGAAGTGTTCATTAGGCGTCAAATGATCAGGTTTAGATTTTAAACTCTGGATTTGAATCAAATATTCCTAAAACATTTCTTTAGCTCAGCGCCACGTGGAAGCTGATTCGATGCTGCTAGCTAGCAGCAGCCGCGGTGAGCAGGGATGTTTTCCTCCAGTGTTTCTGAACATTTCATTTGTTATTATTATTAGTCACGTCTTATTTTTCAACTGGCTGTACCTAAAATACTGCCACCCACATGTTAAAGGTGCCCGGTGCTAATTAAGACCAGACAGAGCTCCCCTCAACAAGAAATATCTTCGTGACGAACATAAAATATGTCAAATATTTACCACATTCTGGGGGAGTCGTAAGTTTTATTGGAAGTTGAACGTCTTAGAAATATGTCATTTGACATCAAAGTGGTGACTTTACCCTCCACGGCGGACATAACAGCCTCTGAGCTGCCAGTGCGGCTCTTTCCTCTCTTTCATGACTTACTCCAGCGGTGATAAATTTCCGCAGCATTTCACCACGGCCGCGTGAAATACGTCCGCTGTTGCTACAGCTCACTTATTGTTGAGGAACCCGCGGAATACCTGGTAACATTGTGCCTTTAAACGCCGCGCTCTGACTCGGCGGTTGCATTTGTTTTCCACACTGCACCGTGCCAGCGCTCCGGTTAGCGGCAGAGCGCTCTCGAGGGCCATGACTCTCTTTGGTTTTGGACCTGAGCGGTCTTCCTTCTATTTAATGAGCCTCGTCTTTAAGAAAGAAAGGGAGCAGAGAGAGCAAGAGACAGAGTGGAAGAGGAACATTTTCTATACTCTGTTCTGTCTGAACATCTGCATCTGTGGTTTGCTCCAATGACGGTGCTGCGGTTTCGGGAGTCATGCCCTTTAGAGGATCTACCTTTGCTCTGAAGTCTGATGGCAAAAGGATGGTTTGGGGCTGAGACTCAAATGGACACGAGCAAAAAGAGACATGTACACTCACTAAATGATTGATAGAATAAAAATAAGAGACAAAAGAACACTTATTTGGTTAGTAGAAGCTCTCGGTTGACTACGAAACTCTTATGCAGATTGGGTCATTTGTAATTAAGAAATATGGCTAAATGAGTTTTCTGTAATATGTCTCTCACAGAAGAGGACGTGAAGCACTTTGAAATATGGCTCTTCAAGTGCTAAATGGTACCAGGCTTCGCCACGGTAACCAAAACACCATGCAACATTTACCCTGCAGCTTAGCATAGGACCAGGGCCAGGCGAATGCAGGACCACTGCATGGAGAAATAATCATTAGATGGAAAGCAAAGAGAATTGGAAAGGAAGAGAGATGTAAGTAAGAATGAAGCAGTGCCACTGCTGCCAAAGACGTATCTCTGCTTTAAATCCTGACAATCCTGGTTGACTTGTTGTAGTTGAGGGAACCATAAAGAGCGCTCTCTAGTTGAAAATAGAAAAAGAGTCAGTTCATGACCTTAAACTAAGGCTTACTTGGGTAATACAGTGGGACAATTTAGCTCCACCAGCAGAAAAAGAAAGGAAAAAAAACACAGGTATTTGGAGTGGCCTGGTCAAAGTTCAGACATAAGTCTAATTAAGACGCTGTGGCATGCCCCCCAATTTTATTAAATAGATTTCTGCAAAGAACAATGGGCCAAGATGTTTTTAAAAGTGATGTAAAAGACTATCACAGTGGCCTAATTGCAGTTGTTGCAGTTGTCGAGTTTGGGGGTGGTTACTTTTTCTTTCTCTTTTTTTTTTTTACGTAGAAAGTTTAGCTTTGATGGACTTTTTCCTCCTTTTTAAGTGAAATCTTTTGTCTTATGTAAAATGTGCTCCATGATCTGAAGGATTTAAGTGTAAGAAAAAATCTGTAAAGAGACAAATACTTTTTCATACCATGCATGTGTTCAAGGCGGTGATTTATGTGGGTCTGTATGTACCTGTAGGCATTACCAGCTCCACCGCTGCATATCAGAACCTTTCTCAAGAGTACAACACTTATTGGGACTTTTTTCCAGCTTTTCCTTGGAGTCAGTACCGTCCTTTGATCTCTTCACGGATTGCAGCTCATAACTTTTTTGTTGATATATATATATATATATATATATATATATGTGTGTGTATATATATATATATATATATATATATATATATATATGTGTGTGTGTGTGTGTATTTCATGGGTTTAAGGTTTTCGGATGAGAGGAAAACCAAAGAAAAACGATGCCAGCTGTGATGTTGACTTGCCTTCAAAAGGGCTCAAAGAAGACATGAACTGGAGTTGGGTTGAACAATTAGCAGTAGCGTTCTCAACAGTCCTTTTGAGAACTGTTTCTCAAAAGGAGGTGCAGATTCGGTTGAAGTTGTAAAGATTGGATCTGATTTTACCCAATCACTAACGTTTGACCACGGCTTATGTAAAGCGCTGGCCTGATCGTGAGGGAAGCTACGCTATGAAACCTACCGGAACTTGAGCGCGCTACAAACAACCGTCCCTCACTGCGAAAGAGTCGTGCAGAGCTGAACGACATATTAGCCGGCAATGAAAAGGTCTTAAACGTTTTTATTGCTCCGACTTTTATTGCTCAATATTTGAAACACAGACTGAATGGCTCTGCCATTACCAAACTACCACCACAGGCAGACCACTATTCAAAAAACAGTGCAGAAACTCGATTCTCCTGCATGCTGATTGGCTCAAGATCAACAGATATGAAAAAGAAAATATTAGATGACAGTCAAAAACGGAAGAAAACTGTGTGTTGATTGAATTACCCCACGGTTAGTGGCAAGTCTCTTTTGGTGATCTATCCTTGATCGGGTAATACTACCAAAGAACCAGATGACATTTTTTGAGCTGTTGGGATGTCTTCACAAACACCTGGCCAGTTTTTGGCCGTTGCATGTGATGAAGCGTCCACGATGAGCAGTCGTTGCTACAAAAGTTTTTTCCAAGACTTCTGGGTCTGTTTGTGTAGCACTGCTCAAACCATTGGAGGTTGGAGATCTCAAGACACAAAGCTCCTTGCATACAGGAGCTGATAAATAGCATGATGGTTCTTCAGCCAAACATATGACCTTAAGGGAACGCTGGACTGTCAGTGTAGTGCAGAGGTACATCGTTTCTGTGACAGGCTGAAAGTAGAGAGGAAGAAAAGAAAGCATCCAAGGATTTTGGGAATACAAAAGACCTGAAACCTCTTCTTCAGTCTGTCAGTTCAGGTTAGAAAGGAAGAAGGAGACTGGCAAAAAAGGGGAAAAACAGTGAGAAGGAGAAGTACAGGAAACAAAGTAATTCAGCTGTGTCAGTTCTACAGTATATTGTCAGGCTGAAGGAGAAAGGGGCAGTTCAAGCTACCTGCAGCTGCCAGCTTAATCAAGGCAGAGAGGTCTGACTCCTTTCCCTTTTTTTCTTATTCTGAAAAGTGTCTGGTAAGCATTTGATTTTCTGGATTTCTTTATTACAACTAGATTTCACCCGGTCACTGGTGCCAGTCATTTATTCATACTGCAAAAGGCCTTACAGCTGAAATCAGAAGTTTGCATACACCAAATAAAGACCGTATGCTTTATTTTCTCCACTGTCTGAAGATAAATCAGACCAAACTTCCCTTGTCTTAGGTCAGTTAGCATTACCAAAATTATTTCTGTTTGCTAGATGGCACAATAACGAGCAAGAAATAATGTATTAATGTCTTCAAAATCTTTTTTATTCATTGTATGTAAATATCTGGTTTCGACTGTGTATTGCAATGGTTCTTCGTCTTACAAACCACTACAAACTAAAAAAAGCCACTGATAGCTTAAAGTCAAGTTAGTTTGGTGATGGTCATGGTCAAGATGGGCAAAAAAACCCTGAAGTTGCATGTTTTATTGCAACGGCATTATTTGTTCTTAAACCTTTCGAAAAATCAGTCTTGACGTTTGCATCGTTCTGCGAAATAGGGAGAGAGTCCCGTTTGAAGAAGGAGTTGTTTAAAAAGTATTGCCGTCAATAAATCCTTTTTCCACGGATACTCGGGAGCGATGCCTAATTTGTCCTACCATCACAAACATTACCAATTGAAGTTTGTTCATTTTTGCTGGAACATTAACTTGAGCTACGTTCTTTGATGAGATAAGACAAAGATTAAGTTTCTTGGTCGGCGAACTCTCTAAGAGGATTTGGGAACCCGAAGCTTACTGTTAAGTACACTGGAGGTTGTGTGATGATGTGGGACCTTTTTGTTTTTCTTCCAAACCCCGGGGAATATTTAGTGTTTCAATGAAATCCAACCAGAGCAGCATAAATAGTTCCAGCAGTCAAATGACCAACCATGTTGACCTCAGTCCTTACACCCCATCCCATAGAAAACCTGTGAGTTGTGGAGGAGATGGTACTAAAAAGACTTTCATATTTCAAAACTTATAACACATTTTTACTAGAGGTTTGGACAAATGTGTCCTGCACTGTACAGCTGCACCGCTGCCCCTATACTGCACTATTACTACCCTTTTTCCCATAGTAGCCCCAGTAGAAAGGATTCCCATATGAAGAAACTTTTTTTCATTCTTGTAAAAAAAATAAAAAATAAAAATCTTTTTTGGGGTTTTTGTTAATGTCAAAACATGGAAAATGTGGTCATTTCTTGCTATTAAACGTACATATCTTCCTATACGTTTGAACGATCACTCGTACGTCATTGACAGGGGAAACTTAATGCAATGCACTGAGATCTTGGCAGAGTGACGAGTGAGCAGCGAGTCTCGTGGGGAGCCTGGGGTTAACCACTAACAACCAGAGGCTTTTTCTGTGCCAACCATGCTGTGCTTTAAACAACCACTTTGCCAGCCCAGTGATCGGGGCTTTGTGCCAGCCACAAGGGCCAGACTGTAGCTGGGAAGCCACCAATATTCTTTGTTCACACATATGAAGAGAAAAACTCCCCCTCACCAAAAAAAAAGTGCTATTTTGAAGCAATTTCTCTTGAAGCTTTTTCCATCACTTTTCCATCTCGATCAATCCCAAGTCCCTTCATCTCCCCTTCCAGCTCACATGGAAGCCTGACGAGTGAGAGGAGAGGGAAAGCAAAGCCTTGTCTCTGTAAGAGCACCTCTCAGTTCGTAATCAGCCAAATCAAGTGTATGTGCACTGACGGGCTGCTCCACGGAGAGTTGCGCTCTCTGCCAGAGGGATGTGGGGAAGTTTGAGCCATTACAACAATAAAAACCATTGTTGCATTTGTTTAGACATCCCATCCAAGTCTGTCCCGCCCCTCTGGAGCATACGCCCGGGTTTGTCAGCCCAATAACGGCACCTAATTTGTTCGGAAGTAAAGAGGAATCACTGTGCGGCAAAAAACCTGCACAACAAGCACTTTTGCCGTTGCTGGACCTGGGCTTTTGATGATTTAATTGTCGCTGATAGATGGCGACATTAAAACGATGGTTCGCGCCAGCGACGTCTCGGAGCCGTTTTAAAAGATCCATTTAGAAAGGATGACCAAGAGCTGATGAAGATTATCCTAAAATCAGAGTCGCCGCTGGACAAAGTTTTGCTCTTAAACCAATCATCATGTTGGATCCCATTTTTTCCTGCACTCTGCCTTTTGCAGACAGGTATGTGCCAGCTGTAGGAAACTGACAGGGCAGCGAGCAGAGTGGGATTTTCCCAGAAACATTAACCCCTCGGAGGACAAGGTGAGACTCTGAGGACAGCATGACTATCTGCCAAGCTGCCTTCCCAAGTCAATCCCGCTGCTGGTCCTCTGCCGCCTGGCTTCAAACCATGTCAGACATCATAAATATATTTGAGATAAGTGTGGAAGGTAAGAAAATATAGACACAATTTTTTAAAGATTGTATCTAGTGGCCTTTACTTGAGGTTGGTCAGACAGGAAAGTGGGTTGTGAGAGACGGGGAAGACACCAGGACTAGAACTTGTGACGGCCACGTCCAGGACTAATGCCTCCATACATTGGTCACGCACTCTACCCCTGTGCCACTGCTGCGCCCTAGATACAAATAAGTTTGTTTTATTCCTGGTAAAGATGCAAAACGTTCTACAATAAATTCACTTTAAATCCAACTCCTTAATTTGATAAAGCCTACTTGTGTCTATAGACCAATGGTCTCACACCGCTGTACTCGAGGGCCAGTGTTCTGCAATTTGTAGAACCAGGTGTGGCGAAGCAGAGAGACATCTGAACATTGTAGGACACTGAGTTTGAGAACATTTAAGGACTTGAGTTTGAGACCACTGCTAAAGGCCAACTAGTTATGTTCTCCAATAATCTTTCACAAGACTGAAACGTTCAGAGCGTCTTTTCCCATCCTTTGGTCTGCCGATTGAGGCCACCTCTGTCACAGTCTTCAAGCGTTCATGTTTGATATTCTGATTGTGTAGCTGACCCATCCCCTAAATCTTGACCACCGCCTTTGTCTGATCCTCGATTGCTCTCATTATATTTTTCCCTGTGCCTTCAATTACTACTTCATGCTTCTTGCGCCACAGATTTTGGATCTGTTGTCCCTGCTCTGTTGCCGACTTAGTCCGTGTAGCTGACCACTAATTTTGAACAAAGTGATCATTCGCTTTCCCACTGTGAAATCAGACCATTGTAGCGGTGAGTGTAGACAAGCTTACTTGGCTACCCAAGTCCCTGCTAAAGGTTTCACAACTCTTGGTCTCCATTGAGTCCCCTTCGCTGTACGATCCCGCGAGTGAAACAATCCCTGGTAAAAGGGCACTTTCCTCTTGATCTCTTTGAAAACCTCAAGTTTTTCAGCTAAGCAAGGGCAGAGTCTCCGAAGAGGAAAGTCTGGGAAACCACCTCTGCCGGGTAAACATTTTCTTCCTTATTGAATGTTATTTCTTGACTTCCTTATCTGTCACTCATCAACCTGCCTCCTCTGACCTGAAAGTCACCCCACTGAAGCCAACCTGCTCTTGCTTGCATATTCTCATTATTATCATTGCAAATAAAGATTGTTTACCCTTTTTTGTGTCGCGGTTTCCGCTTTGTGTTCAGAACTTTACATTTTTCTCTTTCACAATCTCTTTTTGAAGAAGAAAAAGTCCTGGGGCCTCATGCATAAAAGAAGGGGCAGTTTTCACACTAAAACTTGGCGTGCGGAAAAATTTAGAAAAGTGTGGCGCACAAAAAAAAACATAGGATGCATAAATCCAAATTTTTGGGAAATAGAGCGTAGCTGCTGGTCCACCCTGTCGCCACCCATATATACATATGTAAGTCAGTATAAATACCCAGAAGTATAAGTATTTATAATAATAATACTTACATATTTTATTTAAAAGATGCTTTGAGGACAAATAATGTCACCTCACAAAAAGAAAAAAATAAAATAACGCCGACTAAATGAATAATAAATGAACATTTGCTTTCCACAGTTGGTAAGAAAGGATCATGAGCAACATCTACGACAAAACCAAGACATGTGGTCACAGACACGTTTGCGATGTAAACTACTAATTGTCCTTCATAATGTTCCGTAACGTCTGCAGTTTGTTAGCACCCACGCTTTTTATGAAAGTCAACAGACAATGCAGAAGGCCACCGGTGACCTCACTGGAGCTCAATTGTTCCACAGACCTCTCGCTTACAGCTCACAACTCCGCCACTGACTCACTTTAACCTGCCAGGACGCATCGCAACAGATTCACGTAATGAGCTAAGCCACCAGATACAGCTGACTGCTGGGAAAAAAATGTACTGTAATTGTTCACATCCGTCCTGTTGGATGGAAGGGAGTTTATTAAAGTAAGAAAATATTGTTTGCAAAAAATATACATTGCAAAGCGCTTCAACATGTGATTCAGAATATTCTGCTGATTCAGAATAGTCTCTCCTGATATATTTGTCCTTAAATTTTGGTCCTTAAAACACCAACATTTCCACTTAACTTTATATTTTAGCCTGCCTGGTGTAATTTTTAAATATTAACTGATTGACAATTTGATCAGCTACTCAGTAGACTTTTTACCAAAAACTTTTCTACACTTGAGTCATTTTTTTGGACGGCTACTTTACTTTTACTTGAGTAACAATTCGCTGAAGTAGTGCTGCTCTTTGGCTACTCTGGCCACCTCTGCTTTTAGCTTCAGCCATATCAAGATATGCAAAGTGGATTTTTGGCTCCGTGGCTCTCTTAAAGCTGCAGTAAAATCAATATGAAACACGAAACTTAAAAAAGTCTTCATGTGTTTGGTGATTCTGTCGCGACGTTTGAGCTAACATTTCAGGAAAACGTCAGGCTTCGGAGCGGAAGTGTAACAGAGAGCAACCTACGGCAACTTTCTAAATATTAAACCATAAAATATTGCCCTATTGTTGTTTTTATATTTAATTCTTTTGTTCTTATCTAATACTGCCACAGATAAATTTCTTTGCTGCAAAATGACATGGAACACGGATGAACCTTTCCAGGATTTTCAGGTTTGAAATGTTTCTCCAAGGGCACATCAGTGACTCATCCATCACAGAGCAACATCCAAAAACACTGCAAGCCTCATTTGCCTCAGTTAATGTCAGTGTTCATGATTCAATAATCAGCAAAGCCACTGAGCAAAAAGGGAAGAGTCCCAAGATCAAAACCATTTCTCACCAAACAGAGGACAAAGACCTGTTTCACTTTTGCCACACATGTGTGTACACACACATCTTTATGATCTCCAAGAATTTGGGGGAAATGTTATGTGGCTTAAAGGGACAAACGTGGGATTCCTTAGACATTGATCTTTATGAAGCCAGTCAAAGACAAAGTCATGTCTCCATTTTAGGTGTGCCTTCATTGCATCTACGAGCAATGTTTAAAGAGTCAATTGGCAGAAAATAACAGTGATGTAGCTCTTCCTTTTTTGCGCTATTCCGCTTGATTAATATCTGGCTTCCCGGAGAGCCTGGGCTTTCTGACATTTACGACGATTGCCTCCAGTAGAATTTCTACCGAACCAATCAGCACAAGGAGGTGCTGTGAACAATGACATTGATTTTCTGCCCTGTTTTAGAATGATAATCTGCCTATAGATTTAGCCATGGCAGCGGACAAAGTGAACATGTTGGCCACGCTTCCAAATATCGAATTAACGTTAATAGTCGCCTTATTCGGCTTGGCACTTCTCTCTTCGCAGTAGGGGCAGGTTGTTTACAGCACGGGAAATTTGTGGTAAGCTTCATAGTGTCGAACTGGCACCAAATTATAGCAGTTGGGTAAAATTTGAAACTTCTGCACCTCTAGGAAGCAATTGTTTCTCAACAGCTGAGAGCCCACGGCCTCTGGATGAAGCAAAACACAGAACAAGGCCCTTTCCTGAAGGTGTGTTCTAAACCGTGCTCAGCTAACGTCTCCACCTTCTCCTCGTTCAGTTTCCTGGATGCCTTCTCAGCAGCTGGTCATGCAGCAACCTGTCAATAATAAGGCATCTAGAATCTTGAAAACACAATTGAAAGCTTAAACTTCGTCAAAGAAGATAAAAGTATAGACAACACACACCAAATAATTTTCCTTCCATAGTATTGGCCACTGCAAGCTGGCCCTGAGAACAAAGGAATTGTTTTGGTGATAGATGATTAGAACGGGATTTGCTCATAGTTCTTCTGCTTGAAAATCATCAACGGGATGTCCCGGTTACTTTTAGTGGTTCTGACTGAGAGCCACTGCAGTTAGTGGACCACGGGTTAGGAACCACAACAGCCAGAAATCTGTGAAATCTTATGAATGACAGGTTTATTAAGTCAGACACCAAATATACCTTGACATGCATCCATGAGTGGAAACTGGCTTAGCTAAACCAGACATCTTTAGGCTTCCTAATCTGCAATGTTGGAAGTACAACCAATCAGTGACGAGTAGAGTTGACGCTACTTGTCAATGACATTGTGTCAATGCTACTTGATGACACTGAGATCCATTTTAAGTGTGGCTCTCAATCAATCAATCAATCAATCAATCAATCAATCAATCAATCAAGTAACATTTCGTTTAGGTATTTCAGCTTCCCAACATGCATTTTTTGGAATATGTTAGACATGCTCTTTTAAAATGTTCACTTATGTATCAATTAGTGAATAATGAGTCTTAATAGTACTTAATATAATCATTCATTTACCATTTTGTTCTCCAGTCTGTGTGTCACCTCCAGTCAGAATCATGATAATGGGTTAACTAGACAATAAAATTATTCTAGTTATGTAGAAGATAAACTGCTGGAAATTGTTAAATCAGCCGAGAATAGAAGTCTTTCCTAATATTTTTTACAGTTTGCTCTGCGGCCAAAATAAAGAAATAAAGTATACAGAAACCCCTTTTGGAATTGACTGTGTCAACAGAACTGCTACGTCCAACTTCAAGCCTACAATCCTCCGCCGACACTGGTGGTTTCGCTGAAATACATAACTGATTCAGCTCTCTGTGCAGTTATTAAAACATGGCCACTTGACAGTAGAGGGCTCCCTATTCTCTCCACTTTACATCTCATAAAACCCATATTTGTTCCCCCGACACAAGTTGAGGTCACCTCAGGAATTTACTGAGCTTCTTTGACAAAGTAGTTTATTTTAGGCCTCTCCCTATATCATTATGGTTTTCTCAACAAACAGGGTGCATTTATTAGCTTCTTACTCACCCGAGAGCTGCAGTGGAAAATGCATAACCAGTCCTATAGTCGTTTTGTTCTGGTGCCGTTTTGTCCGGTGTGGGAACTCGCACACGAACAATCCTTTGAGGTCTCATTTTAAACACCAGTAGTGACCTCAAGGGCTATGGCTACGGTATATGGGTTGAAGCTAATCTTCATTATGCTAACTACAGAGGGGGAGACAGAGTGACTCTGACATTGGATTTGTTCTGCCATGTTGATATTCCTGCAACCTCTGGCTTAACCAAATTACAGCCCTTTGCTGCTTTTGCGCTTCATTTACCCTGTCAACTGAATACAAACACATCGCCTTCTTAATTCTCACGCAGTTATGACTGATGTAAGCACATGTAACTCCCAGCAGGAGCGTTTGCAGTCCGCCGGTTTCACATTTCACGTTAAAACCGATGAGCGTAAAAGTTTTCAAATCGAAAATGGACGCGACAGACACCAATGGTACGCTGTGCGTACATGTGATGAGAAAGAAAAGCGGTGTGGGATTTTCAAAATATTTTTGCAAATAAAAACATGAAAAGTGTGGCAAGATGCATATCTAATCCGGCTCATTTGATCGGCCGCTCCCAAATACGATCTACTCCAGCCAATAGCCTTTTTAACTAGTGAGTAGAGTTTCCCCTTTGTGTAATTTTATTTCAGTATTAATAAAGATGTTCCACAATATCTCAGAGCAACTTTGCAGACGCCTCTAGTGACATTTTTTTAAATCAAAGCAATGGGCAACGGATTCGCCATGTCGTGAACCATGTGAGGAAAAGCTGCATTGTTTTAAACAGTCGGTCAATTCAACTGCAGTCGCCGCCACTTTTTTGAATTTTTCAGTAAGCTCTACGTGGCCCTCGGTGGGAATAAGCTTTCTTTAATTTTTTTATTTTTTTTTTTTTACTTTTTTCTACAGTTTTTAATTGAAATTAAATTGAATGCATCTTTCCTGACATGAAAAAACCCATTACGATAAAAAAAAAAACTAAAAATAAAAAAAAACAACTACTTTTTTAGGGTAAATATTCAACATGATTTAATTATGAACCCCCTAATTAGATTTTTTTAAATCCAGTATCACCCCTAATAATAACCCAATAAACTATATTAAGATTGGTGTTTTGTAAAATGTGGGGCATTAATACTTTTGTAGTCCAAATGTTTAAGGAAGATGAACTTTGCTTCAAAGTCTTGTTTGACTTAAAGATGCCTGAAAATGTGATGAAACAACCCGAGTTGTGCCTGCTTTCATGCGTTGAGTGTGCGCGAGAGACTGGCTGTAGCTGCCTTAATACAGCTCGCCTGCCAAAAAGCCCAAAGACGGCACAACAGTCCCTGGAAGCGGCCAGCCAGCCACTGAGCTGGCTCCGGCACACACCCACAGAGAAGCACACATGGACTTAGGACACGTATCATGGTGCCGTTGCACAGGCAAAGGTACATTCTGCTCCTGTGGCAACTTCACAAATAGACTTGTTTTCCTCATGCTGGAAAAAGTGACCTGGAGCCAAGCAACACTCACAACCCGCAGTCCTAACAACCACACCCACCCACTCATCCACCCACGAAATAAGATGTTTATGGCACAAGATAGAGGCAGGTCTGTGGGGGCCGGGGGCTGAGGCATACGCGCTTTGACGGGGAATTTATTTTGGAAGTGTTTCGAGAAAATGCCAGTAAACACTTTTTTAGCTATTCGTAGAAAAGAAGGGGGGGGCAAAAAAGAAAAAAAAAACGAGTGATGTAAATTGTAAATCATACTCCGGTGCTGTTCCCAGCGCATTTATTAAGGCGGTCATCGAAGACCCTTTGTGGCAACACTTTGCAAGGCACCTTTGAATCGTCTTCCAAGAGCCGTTCTCTCCCAGGACAGGACACGGAGCTCCATTCCAGAGCTGTTAGGAGAACAGAGATTTTCCATCGGTGGTTTCACGTCAAGATGCATTTTATGAGAACGCATGCTGGGGATTGGTCATCGTTGTTATTGCAAGATTATTGGGTGCTGCAGTGAGGCACTGGAAAGCTAGATTAAATCTGTGTGTGTGTGTGTGTGTGTGTGTGTGTGTGTGTGTGTGTGTGTGTGTGTGTGTGTGTGTGTGTGTGTGTGTGTGTAAGGCCACTGTGGCCAGTTAAAAGTACTGTGCATGAAGTAAGCATCTCTTTGTATCTTGTTATTAACCTTTTTACATGCTTGGAATTGAGTGTTTGTATTTTTGGTGCCACAAATCCTTATAGGTTGGACTTATAAACGCAGCTTTCATGTCTTACACTTAGATTTTTGTCTATGAAAGTGAAACCTAAGAATTGTTTGAGTGAGGTTTAATGTTATACTGGTATTTATGCTAAGATGACCCCTTTTTTTGACTTATTTTGACTTAAGAACCAAAATTAGCCAACCGAATGGGATACATTAGCGTTAGCCGCCATGCTACAGCAAGCCAACGCGATAACAGTTAAGCTAACATTATCTTTGTAACTTATTTTGACCTAAAAACCTAAATTATGTTGCTGAACGGATTAAGCTCCCGTTAGCCATTTTCCCAGCATAACATTTAAGCTAACATTAGCTCTGGAGCTAATTTGGATTTAAAAGCAAAACTAGCACACTGAATACGTCACGTTAAAATTACTCAGCATGTCAGCCAACAAGATGTGACCGCGTGCAAGCTAACGTTAGCTTATCAGCTAACATTAGGTGTCCTTTTAAGTTATTACTCTCCACTGTTTGAATGTAATTGTTAACTGGCGTTTTGAGTGGCCGATCATATTGTGCAGTTCGTGGCTTTCTCTCCCAGTCCATAATGGTGAACTCACATTATGGAGGTAATTGTAGCAAATATTTGGTCAAAGATCAGGTATTCTTTTACTTCTTCATGCCTCAATTCTTTATATCAAACTGAATGCATTTATTTCTCTCAGGTTAATCCTAAAGTATCTTGCAAAAGTCCCCCTCCGGTCACGGTGTAACCCGAGACATCCTTGTTGAGCCAGGTGGTTTTTAAACTCGGATCTTCCAGTCCGCAGCGTGATTTCATGAAACCGTTTCAGTGCACTTTTCCTCATTTTACTTCACACAATACAAATCCTCTTGGACATTCGATGCATCCACTTTCAGGAGTGCCTTTTCAGCGCCTTCCGAAGGTTCCAGAAATGCCAAACCAGAGTACGAACTCAGAACAAGACAGAAAACTGAACCGAAAGAATGTGAACACGCACACGCGCAGCCGCACATTACTTTAACGCAATTTATTTGACCTTAGCACACACTTGACAATAATTCAGCTTCCTCTACTTGAGCTCCTTGCGCAAACAGTGCAGCAAAGACTGACAGCAGCAGCAGGACGAGAAGGAAAACAAACAAATAGGAGGAGACAGGCCATGACAAGATGTTCACCAGATGTTGGGTCTCCTCTGCTCGCCAACCTCCGTGTTTGATGGCTTCATCGTTGATGCACGTTTCCAATTAGTTAAGAGTATGTTTCTTATCACAGCTAATGTGGATTATTTAGATATGAAATTTAACTTCAAGCAAAATGACATAAGGCTGCTTTCAATGGCTTTGTCCTTGTAATGAATTACAATGAAATTAGTTTCATTTCATCTGCGGTTCCAACTTTTAGTCGTCGGCGGGCCATGGGTGCCAAAGTTTGGACCGAGATAAGCTCGTCAAGAAGCAATGCCTCTAATGTCTGAGTGAGAGTATTGCAGAGCTCAGCAAACGCTAAAAGAAAAAAAAAAAATCTGTTTTTACAAAAAACAAAAAAAAAAAAACCAGCTGCGGTTGTAAGAAAAGCTCAGAAATACAAATACGAAATACAGTAAATATGTTAACAGTTTAACTGACCAAACAATGATTACAGTTAAATTGTAAAAAAAAAAAGTTTGATTGTCCCATAATTTTGTACAAATTTTAAGTGATTTAAAATTTTTGTAACAAAATCAGTTGTATGAAGAAAATGTTGCAAAATTTTTAAAAGAAATTATCCTGATATGCTACATATTATATTCTTTGTTACATTTTCTTCCAGTAAGACTTGCAGTTCCTGTTTATTAAAATTGATTTACTTTTACCAAAAAAGAAATTTGAATAACGCTAGACTACAATGTTTTCTTAATATTTTGTGTAAAACTGAATTTGAATTTGGTAAAGTAAGTTTACCCTTTCTTTTTTATTAATAATTATAATTTCAAATATCTATAAAGATCAAATTTCCAAAAACATTCATCTCCTAACTGCAACTTTAAAATACAAGAAAACCACATTTTAATTATATCCATATTAATAATAAAAAAGAAGCCGCTTATCTGTGCCAGTGACGCGTCACCTGCTTACATGGTGACGTGTTGTGCACACAGAAATTTAATTTCCTGTTGATGTCATTAACGCTGACGATCCTAAAAAGTCCCTGCCAATGTGTGCGTTTCTTTTTTTTTAGTTTTTTTTTATCGCATCTCAAGGTGCGAGTTTGTGTGAAACTGCCAGGGGAGATGTGCCGACGCTGTACAGTAGGTGTTAGAAAGATGAAACCTGAGGCCGTGTAGTTCACACGAGTCTCTTGCACCAACCTCTGTTCAACTCCCTGTCAGTGTTGCCACTGGCAACCCTTCCAAAGTCCCCAACGATGCCAACTTATGCCCTTTAGAAACGCCTGTAGGTGTTGGAAAGATTAAGGCAACCCAGGTCACACGAGTAAATGCTAACCTCGATTCAATTCCCTGTTTATGTTTCAACACCAATGACTCTATCAAGTCCCTAACAACGGTAACATCTACGCTTTTTTTGGTTATAAAGCTGGGCTGTCGGCGTTCGACAGATGAAACCACCTCCTCTGTTCAAGGTCGGTTTCACATCAATGACTTCCTTCACTTCTCCCTCAAACAATTTGTCCTCCCTGTTCCGTTCAACGTCCGCACATTGACAGGGACGACGAGCATCAGCAGCCCGCTGACGTGGTTTTCTTTAAAGTGAATCTATAAAGGTGAACCAAACAGTTCTGGTACTTTTAAGGGCATTGCATTTCTCGGATCTCCAAAAAGAGCTAAAAGAGTGACCTCATGTGATGGGAGGTTTCAGAGGAGCTATCCAGATCAAATCGGACTTCAGCGGCGCTGTCCCGTCCTGCCCTGCCTGTCCTTCTTTCCTCCCGTCCGCTTTTACCTCATAGGCACCTCATCACGGTGCCTCTCGTTACCGGAAACTGTTCCAGAACATTGCCACGCTTGTATAAACCGCTGCAGCTGCAGGTCAAAGACTCGCCTCTCACTTTCTTTGCTTCTCATCTTCATAAAAGGGATTACGTTGCAGCAAGAATTTTCATCTGTAAAGCGTATTAATGTGCTCTTTGAGCTTCTGCGGGACAATATTTCGTCTCCTTTCGACATAGACTGGGTTCGCTGCAGTATGTTACAAAACCACTAACACCGACATCAATTTTTACTCACATTTTCACTTCGAAACCACAAACATTTTCAGAACTTTGTATTTTGCAACAGAACAAAACATCATTTACAGCTTATTTGTAATGTAGAATAAAAGTAATGCTTTCTTTCACAAATCTTAAAAGTGTGGCATGCCTATATAAAAACAAGTGCAGTTTTTTTGTTTGCAAAATGTTCTTTTCGCCCTCAAGTTTTCATTTCAAAACGGCCCCAATCGATTCACTTGACTGCATCTGCATTTTACCCAACATTCAATGGCGCTTTGGCCGACGGCAAGCTTTTCCCGCTGCTTCTCTCTCCGCTGCTCAGGGAACGCTGGGACCAGTTTGCTTGTTTTCCTTTTAGTTTCCAGTGGGAGTTTCAGGCGGTATTTTTTATTTACGAGTGCTCAAAACGGCACGCGTAAACAAAAAGGGTTCAGAAATCCATCAGCGTTGCTCGACACCGCGGGGCAATTAGAAACGATGGAGACTCTGGCGAACCGGGACGTTACTGGAGGCTGGCGCTGATTGGGACATGTATCAACGTTGATGTGAGCGCTGTTATTGGCACCACGGTGTTCACCACAGACTCAACCTCAGAAACCTGATCTTGTATTGGACTGTTAGTCAAGATTTCAGAAGAGAAGGAATTTGTTGGTGGAGCAGCCGTCTCCTTGGCTGTAGTGTATGCTCAAAACAACTTCTTAAGATGGTTTTCAGCTTTTACATGAATTATTCTGAAATTAAACTTGATATCTCTTTTTTGCCCTTGATTTATCAAGAAGGCATTCCTAGCTTCTCAAAGGCACAACTTGCGTGCGTCTTTGTCCACCCTAAGGCGAAACCTTGAAGTTTATATGAGCTTTGGCTAGCAGACCTCGGCCAGCATCTTTTAATAAAGTACCAAACCGGACTAATGTGGGGATCACAGGAAGGACAGGATGATTGACTGCACGTGGCGGAGATTGTCCGGCATGAGCTAAATGTTCCAAAGCAGGAGGTTTTATTCCAATCAAGTGGACGATTTAAATTAGCACACATCTTAAAGGAAATTCCAGGAGCAAATTACTGGCAGTATTGCTGTTGGAATGTAATGATGCATTTTTCTGGTTGAGGTTATGGGCAATAGTGAAGAAACGCTCTGCAATTATTTTTAACTGTTGTGTTGTAATTATTCCTTGATGCTGGTGAATGCTCGACATGTTTGTGAGGTCCAAGAGCAAAAAAAATTAAAATGAAATAAAAAAAATAAAAAAAGAGGAGAAAATAAATCAAATGAAAGCCCCAGCGATCTGGTTAGTGAGCGAAGCGTTTCCTGATTGACAAAAGGAGTCTAAATCTAACTTAATGTCAATTAACAAATGCAACAACAAGAAGGAGGCTAAAAGATCTCGAAAAAAAAACCCATTTTGCCCCCGACTAAAGAAATCAAGACGAGACGAGAAGCAAAGCATCTGAAGGCCTTATGAAGCCATTTCTAAAGCTCTAAGGCTTCAGCAACCCACCGGAGCCGTCCTTCCATTACAAATGTGCACAAATGTTTCACTATTCCTCTCAGGTAAAAAAGAAAAACAACATAATTTTTGCAATTGCAGTATTACCAATAAGTAATAAAAGCAAATAAAATCACACATGAATGAGGCGGACATATTGATCCAAAATATCAATATCGAGACCAAGTCTGTCAGTATCGGATTTCCTCTTGGTTTTTATTTTTGCATTGTAGTGCCTCGACTCCACGCCTATCAAAGCTTTTGTTTTGATTTGTTCTGAAATTTTGATTTCGTTGCACTTTATTTTATAAAAATGGACACAAATCACGTTAAGAGGTTAGCAAAGTGTTTTGTAGACACCTACGAGCTTCTGTTCTCAGTTTGAACTAAGCAACTCAAAGTGAAAGTGATAAAAATACATAAAAGGTCAGAAGTTTTGAAGAAATGCCAATGTAAATAAAAAGTATCGGTATCTGCAATAAGAGCTCTGTATTTAATTGACACTGAATCAATACCAAAATGTAGTAAATTTTTGATGGTCTGGACCTGCTTTTCTTTACATAACATGGTGTAGTTCAAGGAAGTGGTAATTGAATTTGGAAGAGACCTAGTCAAAGTCTGCACTCAAATCTGATTGACTTAGTTGATACCAAAAAGTATCTCTTGTCATTAGAAAGGTGATCTGCTGGACTCCACTGACATAATGCAAATATTAAATTTTCATTATCTAATACAACATGACTGCCATTGGTTGACTTCATCTAGGCTAGCTCAAATTTTACAAACAGCGATCAGCATAATTCAGAACAATTAGCCTCTCTTTGCTAGTAACAGGGTGTATCTGGCTTCCAGTGTTTTTGGCTCCAAGTGAAAAGACACACAGGAGAGTCTTTTTCACTTTTCACTATTCTTGCTGGGGAGAAAACGGGGTAGCTGGACGTGCTGAACGTACGCGTGTTGCCACTAAGTATCTGTGTGAACATTTAAGTGATAGCAAAAAAAACAAAAACAGAAAAGGACAAGCAGTCCAGAACAAAGGAGAGGATTCAGCCAAAGCAGACGATTGCTGCAGGATTTGTATTTCCATTTAATCTTTCACCCGAGGCAGGGCCTGGGAGAGCAAAAGGTCGAAGGAGTACTGTTGGGTGTATGGTCCATTTTAAGCATCCCGACTTTGCGGTTAGCACTGTTTCACGACGGTGCAACCAAACTCTGAAAATCCCTGCGCTGCCGTTTAAATCTCATGTTTGTTGATGTGGAAAAATGGAAACAAATGGCAAAAAACGAATGTTTTCAGAACTCCAGAGCCAATGAGGGTTTGGGTTACTGAAGCTCAGCTCAAAAACATGACATTAAACTCAACTCCAGTGAGGACTGGATTCCGGGTCGGATATTGTTACTGTTGCTTCTCTTTGCGACATCTTTAAGAGATTTTGGGTTGTTTTTCCCCAACTCAAAAGTCTTTAACGTGTTTGTTGTGAGGGTTAATATTTTCTGAACAGCACCGGTTGATCTAACGAGATCCGAAAAAGAAGGAAGTGGAGGGTTAACGGGAAGAAAGGACAGTGATGAGAGGGCCAAAGGAAGTGGAAGAGGCTTCGCATCTGTCGGGGGGGTTCACGGTTAGGGTCAGCAGGTTGAACGGTAATCAGGTTTCAGTGTGAGCACATCTCCGCAGCTGACTGAGTGGAGCTTCATTAACCATCATTACATGCATGCACACACAAATGCTACACAATTGCCAGCGTGCTTAGCATAATCAGCGTCCTATCCCAGTCACTAATCACTATCTGTGGCCCTGCAATCACTGCGGCAAAGGCTTTAGCTAGTCCAACGATGGATGAGTGGTGATGTCATCAGGATGTTATCATCTGGTTGGCTAATGACAGGAAGTTTGCAGGGCAGGGGTCATAGCCCTTAGGGGATGGCTTGTCTGTTCCTTGAAGCATCATGCTGTTGTGTTGCTTAAAGGAAAGGAAGGGAAACCTGCTGTGTATAAATATGATTGCAGATGTTGCGCTTAGGATGGTGTGAAAAGGCTGCAAATTCATATTTAAGGCCAGTTACCATTGAACTAAACCTAGCATTAGCATTTCAGTCTATTTTGTATGTTTTTATAGCACATCAGGATTCTAATAAACAGTGAATGGAACCTTTGACTAGCCCCTCTTTCTGCCACCACCTCACCCCCCCTACAACCTAACTTCTGCACTTGTATGCCAAATCTTTAGAGATCCCATAATCTCATGATAATACATTGCCAGGACTTTATTATTTTTGTTTTTCCAAATCCCCACTGTAGCTTCACAATAGAGCTCTCATTTTGGCAAAGTCACTGCCCTTATTATTTCCAGAGTATCATGAAGATGGTGTCATGTCATAAATCTCAGTAAACAAGCAATAAACAACGAGGCCCAATAAAGAGCCCCGTTCAAAGCTCTAGTCAGAGTTTGAAAGGTTCAGGAATATCTGCTTTGCAGTGCATGGTTTTTTTTCTTGGTCATCAACTTTTGATTTCCAAACTTCAAAAAGTGTGGATTCTTATTTTTCAAAGTTATTGGTAAAGCCTCATCTCATGTACCTGTTTCTAATATAATCTTTTTTCTTAGAGGGGCACAAACTGTTGAAGGGTTGTACTCTAAAAATCCTCAAATGAACAGTGGGCCAAAACTCAAATAATACACAGTGTATAAAGACTATGCCTTCAGCTTCTTTTGTGGTTTGTAAATGACATGTGGCAGCTCAGACAGAGGCCTCGCTAAGTGGATTTGTGACAGAACTGTTTTGTAAAACAGGATTAATCTTAGGAATCCACAATACGTAATAATGTCCACCAAGAAATGTCGTCACGTAGCATGTTTTAGCAGTCAGCTCATTGTAATGCTTTTTTTTTTTTTTTCCCCAAAGGAAGAGTCCTGATGGGACATCTCTCTGCCAGTCTGGTCAGCTGAGACGGCACTCTTCATAATTCCTTCCTGTCTGGATGATTAACAGGACGGAGTTCAGCCTCGTGTATTTTGCTTGAGACCAGAAGTGAAATATTTATAGCTCTTACAGAAAATACACGGATGAGTCCCAACACTTAAAAAAACAGTTTGAACTACGTTCCGCCTCAGCACCGGGAAAAGGTCACTCACTTACACTTTTTGTCTGGATTGTGTCAAAAAAAAAAAAGAAGAAAAGAAAGTCTACCTTCCAAAAGTAAGAATAGTAAGTAAAAACGTGTAAAACAAAGTGCTTGACTATGAAACATCCCTTTTGAGTATACACAATCCAGTTTTCCATGAATGATGAAAACACTTTTAACAATTTGGTGAAGACAAAAAAAAAATTACACAAAACACCAGAACTTAATATCTTATGAGATGAGATCTTGCCAGGATTTTCCCCAGAGTATCATAAGCCTGGTGGGCCGCCAGGCTCGATAAAGTTTAAACTCTCAGCATCCGATTGTAGCTATGGTAACACAACAATATAACTGTGAATCTAGTTCTTTGCACTTTTACAAAGTAAACCTGCCAGCAGCATAAAATATTAAACTGAAATGGTAAACAATTTCAAATCTTTCAAATGATCAATCCTGAAACCATCAAATTCAACAGCACTGACATTCATGACATCTATCGTCTGTGTTCAGTGGAGTTAGCTACAGTGGAGTAAGCTACAGAAGAGAGAGTTAGCTACAGTGGAGTTAGCTACAGTGGAGTAAGCCACAGTGGAGTTAGCTACAGTGGTGTGGAGTTAGCTGCAGTGGTTTAAGCTGCAGTGGAGTTAGCAACCACTTAAGGGGCTCAGCGAACCACTAAATTAGTGCCCACCACTTACATTTGTTTAGTTGTTTTTTTGTGTGTGTGTGTATGTGTAGTAGCCTTTAGGATACCATGCAGAAAATTTAAATTGTAAAAGTTTAACTCCAAAGATGCAAGTCAGACTGGCTAACGATTAGTTGCTAGCGACTCCAAAGTTGGCCTCAATGACTCCCTGCTGAAACTGAAAGGTTATTTTAGCATTTTTTGATTAACGTGGACTAAATTTGCAACAGTTAAAGCCCTTAAATTAGGTGACTTGAACTGAATAATTGTATGCTGAGCAAATGTTTTTTTAAAACAGTTTGAGATGTATTCCATTTATTCCATTTCTATTCTCTAAAATGCACCAAGTGTTTCCATAAGCCACCTCTATTGGCTGTAACCCGACTTCTAAACGCTCGACTACGACGAAAAGAGAGAATGCGACACATTCTCATTCAGTCACAATTAAAGTTAGTCAAACTTACTTTGTGTTTCTTTGACTTTGCAACTAATATCAACTGGGATAAACTTAATTAGATTGCTTGTGATTAAATGAAGTGGCATGTTTAAGTTGGATCACCTGTTCACTTTTTCAGTGTATCCTAAATGGCAACTTTTTCTACGAGTTCAAGGCCATTTAGCTTTGCCAGATAATTTATTACCAACGTTTTAGCGGTTGTGGGTCCTTTATTCTGGCTCTTTTTTATATTTTGCTCAGGTTCAAGTTATTAGCGGTTTCGAAAGGGCTCTTTATTTTCTAAATTCAAACAATGTAGCAAGTACAATTTTTGGGGGAGGAGGGATCTGGTTTAATAGTCACCAAAAGACCTCACATCTTGTCTTGAGCTCTTTTCCTAGGCTATACTTCAAACCAGTCATAAAGTTGAGGAAATATAAGGAAATGAGAACAGGACTAAGACAAAAAAAAATCTGATCACAATTACGCTACACTGTGATGTGGCTTTGTGGCATAAAAAAAGAAAAACAAAAAAAAACCCTTTACTAAAAGAACAATTAAAATATGACTTTCTGACAGATGGAGGGTACTCACAAAAAATATATAAATAAATAAAAATAACCTGAAAAAGTCACAAAGAGTGAGATACTCTCATGGCATCCGGTCCTGACTTCTGGAGAAGTTATTACCCGCTTCAGGCTGAAATTATTTGTTCTTGAACCAGCCAATTTTTTTTTTATGTTTTTTGTTTATTTTTTATTATTTAACATATTATTTTGACAGGCTAGAATTAACTCGATTTCCCAACACTGGTCTGGTTGGTGTTTTCAGCTCCATGTTTGGCCACATTTTACTTCATGACGGTTTTATGAAGCAGTTTTGGCCTTTGACCTGCCAGACTGACCCCTACATGTACACATTAAGTATCACGCCACTGTTTAACTGTGGTTTTAAACGAACTCATCCAACACCCTGAACACGCGCACAACGCCAACTGTCCATCTGTGTGAGTAATGAGCAGCTGATTGCATCGCGGTCAGCTGGAGCTGTCACTGAGGTGCCGGGCGGCTTCGGATGCCAAAACCGGAACACGGATGGGCAGGAAGGGATGGAAGAGTCGGACCAAGACGTGGAATGGGCGCGGTTTGCATTTGGGAATGAAAGATGAGCCTAATGGGCAGGAGAATGAGCCTGGAACATCCCAACAAAGCACGGAGACAAGAGATGAGCGATCTGGTTTCTGCTCCAAGCCACTGGCGGCTTCCTGCGTGAGGGAGGGGGAGGATTGGTAGAGGCCAGCAAGGTGAGGTAGGGGTCCGCCTCCCATAAATTCCTAATTCCTCCTCCTTCTCCTATCCGGCTTCCCTCTTCACATGTCGCACTTTCTCACTTGAGACGACGTCTCGACAGTCGATTTTGTTTTAGTCAACGTATCAGCTTCAAAATACTGCATTCCCTTTTTTTTTTTTTGTCTATTTAACTCGGTAGACATTAGGGAATTAGGATGCAGGTTACACAACAGAAGCACACGGATGTAGAAAAACGGGCAGCGACCAAAAGATACCTGATGAGGTTACCGTTAAACCTGTTGCAATAATCAATTAATCACTTAAAATGAGCTCAGTTGCAATTTTGTTTGCAGAGACTCCATATTCTATTACGTATGGTTTTGCTTGGTTGTGTTACTCATTTCAAGATTTTTACTATTATCATTTTTCACTGTTGTGTTTTATGTTAGACATTTAAAATCTCTTCCTCTTCCAGTGCTAACTGTGAATCAAACTGAAAAAAAAAACTCTAAAGTTCATTATTACACAACTGCATCAGAGTGAGGTGTTGAGGTTACCAAGTCTCCAGAACAAGAAGAAGTGCTGTCGTCGTCTTGGGGGGTAAAGGGCTTACGGGAAGTTTTAGGAGCAGGATTGCAATCCACAGGTGCGTGCATCGAATACGGTATTTCTTGACAAGGGAGGGTTGTTTTTGTCCCTTTAATACCTGTACTCCAAGATCAGAAGAAGGGACATTAAAAACTTTAATTGCATATAATGGATGCACTATCTAAGCAATTATCTTACAGGTTTTAACCACCAAACCTTGAGTTTTCAGACACAACCTAAAGTAGCAATGCAAGAAGAGACTGGGAAGAGAAAGAGAGAAACAGCTAACTTTGAGCTTGCTTTATTTTCTTATGCTCAGCTCCTGCTAAGTGATATGTTTAGTCACACTCGTCTACCTTCTGAGTTTTATTTGACTTTATTGAATGTTATTTGTTCAGCAAAGGTCTGCTCAGCAGGCTTGTCCTCGGCTTCTTCTCACACGTTTTAGAAGATTTGCACGCCTCGTAGCGTCACGTCGCTTTTTTTCACCGGATCGTCTCTCTGCTTCTATTTTCCGACGAAGCGTGAACGTGAAATGAGGCTCTTGACAGGAAGGACAATGAGCTCGAAGTGTAGGAATGTCAACGAGCTATCCTCGTTTTTATCTTTTTGTTTCTCCGCTGGTAGCCTGCTGACCCGACCAGCAGACCCGACCAGCAGACCCTCATTCTACGCTTTGCTTCGTATGGCGACTGAGAAACGATCGCCTACTAATGGCCCTGACTTTGTTCGAGTTTTAAACAATCTGATTTCACCCAATTGGTGATGTTTGCCCATGATGTATGGAATGCACATATTAATGCTGGACGAAGCTCAGGTGTCTACAATCTACAGATTCAGGCATTTTAGTCGCGCAATCAACGAATCCAGCGCTGTAAGAAATCTTGATTACAATTCACCACAAGCCATGTAGGGGACACAGCACACGAGGAAAAACAGTTCTGTGATCAGATGAGCTCAAATTCGAACATTTTATGCTCATCGCCCTCACTACGAAACATGGTGGTGGTAACATGCTGTGGGGATGTTGTGCCTCAGCAGGGACAAGGAGGTCTAATGTGCTTTAGGGAGATTCTGATGTTCAGTGACTCCTTCAACAAATTGAAGGAGTCGACTTCCCAGTCCCATTGTTAGTAGCCCGCTTTAATGCTTTTCAGGTTTAAAAAGCATCTGTGATCCACAATCTACAATTTGGGAAGATGGCTTTTACAAGGCTTTTGTGGGCAACAGCATGACTAACATTCCCTTGCTCTCGTATTTTACTCATACTCCCCTTGGGGTGCTCTGCTATTTTCATACCACTGTCTTGCATTACCAAGCTTTGCAAATATTGCGGGATGATGCAACATGATGAAAGAACACTCCCGAATGGTCTTTCGATCAGATATGGCTAAAGCATCTGGTCGCATAAACACTTCCCAGTGTCCAGCCACTTGTGCTGGGTCCACTTTCTCCCACAACGTGATTTAAATTTCACAGCTGCAGAGCTTCTCGGCTCCTTAAAGTAAAAAAAAAAAAAAAAGAGGCTACCGCTTTGGCAAGAAGTCCCCCTTCACTATTTCTTTCTCCGTTAGTCCCCCATGCATCACCTGCGTCGTTGTGTTCGTTTTCTACCGTCTTGCGGAGTCGCTTGTGCCTTTCCCCAACCGTTCTCCTATACGTACCTTTTGTTTTCCTCGAGCTTGAATCTTCTCCGGGCGCTGTCCCATAAGTGAAAATGAGACATGGCAGTCAGGCTACAGGAATGCTCCTTTTCCCCCAGACAGCCTATCAATTACCATGAAGGAAAGTTATGATGATGCTTTTTACTGCCTCTAGAATCTTTGGACGTGCTTTAGAAATCACAGACTGTGTGTGTGTTTTCGTCTTCTGCTCGGCAGAGAAGAAGAACGAGGCTTTAGTCATGGCGTAAGGTGATCTCACGGCGTCCAATCTTGCAATATTAAAATGCCTCGGATGTTTCCCGGTGAGTCTTGAGGTGTCCTCTGCCGCTCCTGTCACTGCGATTTGTTCTGGGACAGTATTAGTCTTGAGTTGTCATGGGGAGCAGATGTTAAGGTGACTTCTGAAAGGTTCTCATTCTGTATGTTTGATATGTTTGTTATTCTTCTTTTGAAATGCAAAAGGAAGTAGTTTGTGAGTTGCCTCATGTTGGCGCTTTGTCGCCATTACGACTCAGACAACACGCAAAATGAGAAACTTTCTTGTTATAACGAGATATAAAAATGTGTTACTCTGACATATACTTCTCAAATAGTCAAAATCCTGTAAGAATACAAAGTAATTCAAATGGCAAATGTGCTTTAATATTCTTAATACACGTACTTGAAAGCGTAACTTAGAAGAAGCTAACAGCTACAGTCTTCCTTTTTGCTGCTCTTGATGGTTAGAGGTTGATTTTCGACAAAGAATTTGGAGTCATGTTTCACAGAAAAGACATGTTTAGGTCTGAAACGTTTCCTCGAGTGATTCGAGTACCTCGATTATTAAAACTCCTCAAGGAAAATGTATCTGCCTCGAAGCTTTGTGAAGTAATATTTCGTTATTTAATGCACCGTGTTCGGGCCGGGATATTACTTTCACTCTCACTTCCGCCTGAGTAGTTAGTGGAAGCTAAGTGTCAGCAGCATAAGGTCCAGTTTTCAAGTTTGACCTGGGAGGATTTCATGGATTGATGACGGGTTTCTATCATTTTTTCAGGGAACCAATAAGCGTCCTTAAGGTGACTTCCGCGATGCCTGGAGTACGGTGGCGGTTCAGAGCGAACAGCAGGGAAGAGCACTGAGGCTTTATACAGCTGAGGGTCAGACTGAACACTGCGGGCGGCTGTGCGCTAGATGATTAACATAAATGTAGCTTTCATATCATCCCGGTCTCGACAAATGTGAGTCAGCTGGTAGCTGGTAGATGTTTCTGTGCGCGACGAACGACGGAGTCAAATCCCGTCGCTAACACGAACACAGAAACTATCAGTGTCTGGGCAAGGCGAGAGTTCATCTATTGAACTGTCTGAAGACGGAAACATAAACGAAAAGCTGGAGTATTGACATTTTTTATAAGCGTGTTTGTGAGCCTGCCGCTTTATTATCAAATTTAATAGAATTTCAGATTCTTCTATTTTCTTCAGGTTAACTTAGAAAGTGAGCTGTTATTGTTACAGGTTAATTTTCTAAACTGCAGAAAAGTTATTGTCAGGGAAGCTCAAATGTGAAAAATTGGACTGATATTTCTTTTTTCTTTTTTTTTATCCAGTTACTCGATTAATCGTAAGAATACTATACTCGATTAGAAAACATTCATTTGGAGCAGCCCTAGACATGTTGACGCGTTGATGTTTTTTTCAATTTATCTCAGAAAAATGAATGATTTAATTACAAGTTAGTGTGAAAAAAATTAATTTCTTGTAAAGTATTTATTTCCTAACTTCCACAAAAAAAGTGAAACTCGTGTTACTTTAGGGAAAAAGTTATACAGTTAGTTATATATTTCAAGTTTTCTTCTGGAAGCGTTGATAATTATGGCTTGCATCTAAATACAAAAAACTAATTTTACTTTACCAGAAGAATAAAGTATTGCATAAGATTGACAAAATAATGAATTCCTGCCCTCTGGAAAGGTATGTGCAATTGATGCAGGGTGGAAGCTGTTTGTGCATGAGTTACTGCGTCAGTCCGGCCCGGCATCAAGGAAATCAGCCTGTGGTTCTGCTGAGGTGTTCAGCGACACCGTGGCCGTTAGCGCACTTATCCTTTTCAGCAGCGTGGGCAGGTGCCAGCACCTGCTGGAGAATGGAGTCAGCATCTCCATAGAGCGGATGCTGGACTCGATGCGCTTTGGCCCGACACCGGCAGATGACACCGCTTCCTGATTCGGGGATCTGCGCCAGCTGATGGTCTTTGTCATGAAATTTGCAGGAAGAGAGACTGAGAGGCACATTTTACAGAATAATGAGGTTCCATCTGCACCGCTGCTCTTCCAAGGTTGACTCGCCAGCTTTTAATTCCCCTGGAATCAATCGGACATCATTAATCAAGAGTTCAATGAACAAATCTGGCCTTCATTATCAGAAATCAACTTTTTTCTTTAGATAGCCAGTGTTTTTAAGTTGTCCTGAGGGTTTACTTTTGCCTAGATAAGAGAATTAATTTACTTAGTTAGATATAATTATTTTATGAGCAAACCATGCTCATCTAATATTTTGTTAACTTTCCCACCATATAACTAATGCTAACGTAGGAAACTTGGCCTACTGGCTTTACTGTAAAACAAAATCAAAACAGTTTAGCAGATTTAATGTAATTAATTAATCACATTTTAATCAAACTGGATATAGATTTTTTTTTTAAATTAATTTAAAAAATGTTGGTGCTAGATTATTGAATAAGAAGGCAAATAGATCAACAACTATATTTATTGTATTTCGTCAAATTAATGGATGACATGAAACATGTGAATGCAAAGGTTCCAGCCAGAAACTGTGTTAGAATCTTTTCACACTTCTTGAAGAAATGTGAAATTTGAATCCTTTTTGAATGAAACTCTCGGTATGTTTTTTTTTTTTTTTTCACAATTAGTTGAAGGTAACAGTAATCCCTGTCGCAGGCAATCCTTTTTCTCACATTTTTTTCTTCCCACTCAATTTTCCAGCACCTTCTTTGCCAGTGACTTTTTGTGGCTTATCCTTTTCTGTGAAAGCGGTTAACGACGGTCTGGGTAACGATCCATTTTTATAGTAAAATGCCTTTTTGTTTTTTTTTGTTTTTTTATTGGTATAAAGTAATCACAAAATTTTTATGTGAAATTGAATTTTAAGTTTTTATTAGCTCTGATCTATAATAATCAAAGCAAATACACAAAAAAATTTTGTTGTAATAAAATGATCAGTGTTTGAATTTGATCTGAAATTATTCGTACGCTTGGCAGGTTAAATTCATATTTTTAAATGAAAACAGATGAAATTGGTTTTGCTGGGTTCCATGAAGAGTCTGGGGTTTAACGGTAGATGCATCAGCTTACTGACTAATCCACTTCCCTTGCTCGTAACCCTGGGTAACCGTGTATTTGTAGCTTTTTTGTTTATATTACCCCGTAAAGTTTTCAGCAGACGACCTGGCTGTGTTCCAACTATTTCAACTTTGCGCTAACATATGTTCAGCTACTGAGAAGAGTAAATTCAGAGTACTGCAGGCTTACTCTGCGCTGTAAATCACAGCCGCAGCATTAGTGATAAGGAGCCACTGGAGGCCTGAGGCAAGCTGAAACCTGAAATTTGATTTGTGTATGTGTATCTTTGGAAAGGGAGAGAAAAGTCTGTGTGTGTGTGTGTGTGTGTGTGTGTGTGTGTGTGTGTGTGTGTGTGTGTGTGTGTGTGTGTGTGTGTGTGTGTGTGTGTTTCTATCCCACTTATGACACTTCTCTTGTATTTTCACTAATGCCTGGTGGACGCTGCTTTTAAAGTTTTAAAGTTGTCGGACGATTGCTTTTTTTAAACCCAACAGACCACAAACGTAACGTTAGAAAACCTCGGCCGAAACAGGTTTGGGTGTGCAGTGTGCGAACAGAACACACCACACACGAAACAATTTCGCTCCCCGTCATTCAGATGTGAGGAAGGAAATCTCACTGAACGCGATTTCAGAGGAAGCAAATACGGTCGACTGGGATGAAACAGTGGCAGCAGTTTCTGGACTGTTTTAATCAGGAAAAAAAAAACGACCCAAAGGCAAATCCAGTGTCCACTGGACGTTCTGGTGCGCCTCTGCAGTTTTGTTGCAAAACATTGAACAATGGTGGGATTTTACCAGTGTGATCTAGGCTTAATATTCTGAAAATACCTGGTCCTAATTTGGCAATCGCCCTCTTATATGCTTGGAAGTTAGAATAGAGGGTCTGGACTCATGACTATTGAGAAAAAAATTGCTTCCTGAAGGCGTGGACCGTTAGCCAGTCGCTCTTGTTTGGCCGTGACATGTGCAACGTGCCAGTTTGACAGAAATTGTCGGTTCAATATTTGGAAGCGTGACCAACGCAGACGGAGCGGCTTTATTCACTTCCTCCGCTGCTGCTGCCAAAACTACAGGCCGACTCCAATTGTAAAACGGCAAAGAATCGACATCATCGTTCCGAACTCCTGCTTCTGTTCGCTGATTGGGAGAAATTCTACAGGATGAATCCAAGTGAAGGGAGAAAAGCAGACTGAAGGGACGATGAGAATCAGGCAGAATAACGGGTGAGTTTAAGTTAGGCTTAAATGCAGTTCTTAAAATAAATGGAAGTGAGAACAAACTCTTAATATGGGTAGAAATACAACCTGATCTGCGTGTGTGTGTGTGTGTGTGTGGGGTGTGTGTGTGTGTGTGTGTGTGTGTGTGTGTGTGTGTGTGTGTGTGTGTGTAACAAAAAGCTATGAAAACAGCAGCAGGGGAGTGTTGTGGTCGTTTTCATTCCCTCTCGCAGGCAGCAGGCTCTAATGAAACAATGACTTTAATTGCGCGTCTGCTGCCATCCAACAACATGAGAAAATGAAAACCGCAACTTGGACAGCACTTTGACAATCGACTCATTATTAAAAATAGTGGAGAGGCTGCATTGTTCCTTTTAGTTTCTTTCTTTTTTTTTCTTTTGAACTAATTTAAAAATTATATGCAGAGCGAGAGTTGGCTTTTATTGCCCTCCGAGTCGACTCTGACCTACTGTTGTCAATGCTCTGTAGTGTGGAGCACATCGGTAGTTACGAGCGCACAAACGCACAGAACGCTCCGGTAGGATGTAAACGTTTTTTTTTTCCTCGAATGCTTCTTTTTGTTCCCCTGCTCCGTTCTATTTCCCTTCTTGATTGCATTTTTGCTTGGAGTGTTTGAGTGAGTGCCTCCAAACATCCTGGCCCTCTCCACAAAAAAGCTTCTTCTGAGGAAACTGTGCATCAGTGTGGAAAACTAGCTCGGACGTTTTATTTATTTATTTATTTTCCTCTTGTAGCGTTTATACCCAGCAGCAAGCTGGAGAAAAAAAGGAGTCCCTGGACGCCATGGAAACGGGCAGCTGTGAGCAGAAAAAGAAACGGGGGTGCGGAGGAAGGGAATGGGGTAAATGGAGAGCTACCATTGTTTGGCACAGTCAAAGTTCATGTATTTATTGTAACTTGAATGCACTTTATGGGTCACAATGGAGCTCTCCCATGGACTGGAATGGAAGAAAAATGTAGATCTTGGGCTTCAGTGCACGAAGTAGATCTACATCAACTAGCCCTGCCCACGCTTTCTCACTTTCAAGCCACAAACTTAAATATATTAAAGACTTTTTAGACTTTTTGTGGTAGGAAAACTAACGCCACTCAATGAGCCTTTGAGAAACATGTTGGTAGCAGAATCGTGCTGTAAGGGATACTTTTTCCTTGGCAGGGGCAAGTTAGCTGGTCATAGCTGATGGGAAGATAGACTGAGCTAAAGACATGGCTGTTAAGAAAAAAGAAACTCTAAAAAGCTGTAAAATACTGAATGTTCAGTGGCGCTCCCAAGAGAGGGAGCAAAGGGGGCTCGTGACCACCCCTGGAAAAATGCTGGTGCTCCCAGAGAATGCTTTTCAGGTCATAAAGAAATTTACTTCAATGAGGACACAGACATTTTTGATTTTTTAATATGTATTTCTATTTTCCTATTTTTGTAGATACATATTTTGCTATATTTATAAGGTGTTTTACATTCTGTACTTTTTTTCACTATTTTTAATAGACAACGTTTTCTTTTTTTTTATTGGACAAGAAAATGTTTAAATTGTGAACAGGACAAATGATAATAATTTATTTGTATGAAGGTTTCCTAAACTCACAATTTACAGGAATCAAATAAAACTGCAAACAGATGTATGTAAAATTAATTGATTAATTAACTAAGTTAGGGCTGCACAGTGGCGCAGTGGGTAGCGCTGTTGCCTTGCAGCAAGAAGGTCCTGGGTTCGATTCCCGGCCCGGGGTCTTTCTGCATGGAGTTTGCATGTTCTTCCTGTGCGTGCGTGGGTTCTCTCCGGGTTCTCCGGCTTCCTCCCACAGTCCAAAGACATGACTGTCAGGCTGATTGGGCTTTCCAGATTCTCCTTAGGTGTGTGAGTGGTTGTTTGTCCTGTTTGTCTCTCTGTGTTGCCCTGCAACAGACTGGTGACCTGTCCGGGTGACCCCGCCTCTCTCCCGGAACGCAGCTGGAGATAGACACCAGCACCTCCCGACCCCGTTAGGGAGAAGGGTGACGGAAAATGGATGGATGGATTAACTAAGTTATTTATTTTTGTTGTGCCATCATAAACTTTTTACTGGAAATTTTTTGTCCAGGGGGCGCCACTGTGCATTTTCACCTTCCCTCTACTCTAAACTTGCAGTCAGAGCTACAACAGAGCGTTTCCAATCAGAGCATGTTCATGTTCATGTGTTGGCATTGCTCAAATCTCCCACATTGATCTGGCTGATACTTTCTCTCCAGCTCTCGGTCAAGGTGGACACTTTTTTCTCTGCTCCTCTCCCTCCTCAATCTCTCTGCTTGCTCCATCTCATTTTCGTTGCTTTTTTAGCAACAAAACTTTATGCAGAGAGACTCCCGTTCTTGCAACCCAGAAAAGGAATTAGAACAAACATTTTCTACACTTTGGATGAACATCATTAGCTTTTTCTCCTTTTGCTCTTCCCTTTGATTTATTCCGTTTTTATTTCCTTTTATTCGTGTAAACCGCATTGAATTGCATTGCTGCTGAAAATGTGTTATATGAATAAAACTGCATTACATCACATTAGCAATCTGCGGTTTGAAAACCAGTGTTGCCAGACGCTCTTTAGTTTTCGTTTGTCATTGTTTCTGCTTTATTATTTTGTTGGTCGGTGTTGTTTGTTTTCAGAGCACTAATTGGCAAGTCAAAAAAAAGGAGAAAGAAAAAAAATTTGTTTCACAAAGCGAGGGTCGCGTCCCCCTGGAGGACCACTCGGCGTTGCCAGGGAGACCTGAGAAAGTTGGAGGAAAAAAAAATGCAAATGTAGAAATATTGACTAATACATGTTTTGATCTTTTTTCCCCGTCAAATTTAATCCATTTTTTTTACATCATTATTACAAAACAGGTGAAAATAATTTTGCGAAACATTATTTGCCACTGTCATCAAAAGGAAGATAATGTTCTGAAAGTTCTTCACATGTTTTCTCACATTTGCGCTGGAAACTAGAGCAAGAGTAACCTGCGAGGGTTTTGTGTTTTTGGAGCGCAGCGTGCAAAGAAAAATGCTGATTCACGCAAACATAACAGATGCCCGGCTCCCACACGTGCGCAGTCACCACACCAAGCATCGGCTCTGCGTTAACAGATAAGGAGAGCTTTGGACGGGTGATGCCAGCGATCCATCACACGGGCTTATCTGTCGGCCATGCCGGGAGGTTCGACACGCCGCGACCAGATGGAGGGAAGGAGGGAGGGAAAGGCTGGCTCTGCTGTTCTGAGAATTACTCCCAATAACTGTTTGATGTAGCAGAGAGAAGAGGGTGAAGAACAGAGAACTAGTTGTTCTTTCACAGCACATTATCAGTTAATTAAAGCTGTAAAGGCACAATTTTGTTAAATGATTTTATGAAAGCATGTGTTTTTCAGCAAGAGTAATGTGTGACAATAAAACAAAATCTATCAACGTTGGTTGAGAAGAGAAATATTTTCTTCTCCCTTTCTCCTCGCAATATTTTCGACATTTACGACCTCTGGTGTTGTCGAGTCTTTGCCGGTTTTCGGCCAATCCCGAAACCCCCATGATCGCTGCAGAGCCTCCGCGCCGAGCCTCCGCGCCGAGCGCCAGCCGGTACAAGACAAAGACAACTTGAGACAACTTGGATCCTCAACACTGTCCATTCTGACTCAATTTAAAAAAAAAAAAACATAAAAAAGGCTCACTTTTACATGTGAGCAGGGCTAGTGCAAGATTTTCCGGGGCTTCGAGCAGGATTCAATTTGAGGGCCCCCAGCCAAATTTGGTTGGCCAAGTTTAAGAGCAATCACTGATGATTGGCCTTTACTTCCCTCTGTCCCTTTAAGAAACTCCTGCTCTTTGCATTTGGATGAATCTGGGAGATGTAGGCAGGGCAAGCTGAACTGACTTATCTCAAAAGAAGTCACTGATTATTGATTAGACTAGATGTATTTGTAAACTGTGCCCTTTTACAAAGTGCGCGCGTCGGTTCCTTTCAATTTTAAATGTTGAACAATATCAGACATAAATCAGATGCTTAATTAAACGCAAGAAACTTCAATTCATTTCTAATGGGAAAAAATGTGGCATCAAATTTAACGATATGCGCATTCTCAAGAAATCAACATTAAACTTCTAGGCTAACGGTCTGTGCAGAAAGCCCCTGAAGATCTAAATGCTACCCACATTCACTTTGCTTTTCACTTAAAGAACATTTCAAACTGCAATGCTAAATCATTGTCTTTGCCATAAATTGATAAACTTCTGCTTTATAGACTTCAAAGGGGACGAAAAAATGAATTGGCTCAATTGGCTATCACCTGCTAAAAGCTTCAAAAAATTAAGAAATGAGTAGCGAATATGCCCTGCGACAGACTGGTGACCTGTCCAGGGTGACCCCGCCTCTAGCCCGGAACGTTAACTGGAAATGACCCGCACCCCTCCTTACCCCCAAAGGGACAAGGGTGCACTGAAAAGCTGAGAGAACGCAATGCTGTGTTCCGCAGACCTCGGTTCAGGTCTGCGAGGGCCAACCTGAACCGGGCCATCAGAGACGCTAAGCGAGCCCACAGCCGGAACATCCAGGGTCTCTTCCAGGACTCCAACAACACCACGGAACTGTGGAAGGGCATTCAGTCTGTCACAGACTACAAACCCACACCCCCACCCTGCCAGAACGACACTGGCTTCCTCAACGAGCTCAATAACTTCTTCGGAAGATTTGAGGAGCTGAACAACAACCAGCAACAACCAGCAGAGCATCCCTTCTGAAAGCGATGCCACACCCCGATGAACAGGCGCTCAGACTAGAAACATCGGCAGTGCGGAAGGTTCTGAGGAAGGTCAACGCGCGGAAAGCTGCAGGTGCGGACAACATTCCAGGTCGGCTAATCAAGGAATGCTCGGACCAGCTGGCCCACGTGCTCGCGGACATCTTCAACACGTCCCTGGACCAGGCTGTCGTCCCACGGTGCTTCAAGTCTGCCACTGTCGTTCCGGTCCCGAAGACAACCACCATCACATGCCTTAACGACTTCCGCCCCGTCGCACTCACATCCTCCATCATGAAGTGCTTCAAAAGGCTTGTTAAGGACCATATCATCTCCACGCTCCCCCATCACACGACCCTTTCCAGTTTGCATACCAGTCCAAGCGCAGTGCTGAGGATGCAGTCTCCACTGCTCTCCACCTGAGCCTGGAGCACCTGGAGGAGAAGAACACCCACGTATGGATGTTATTCCTGGACTTTAGCTCAGCGTTCAACACGATCATCCCCCAAGACCTGGTGGGCAAACTGGGCCTCTTAGGAATTAACACCCCCCTCTGCAACTGGCTGCTGGACTTCCTCACTGACAGAACCCAGGCTGTCAGAATGGAGAACAACACCTCCGATGTCATCACCCTGAACACTGGCACCCCTCAGGGCTGTGTTCTGAGCCCCCTGCTGTTCACCCTGATGACCCATGACTGTCATCCACACTTCAGATCCAACCACATCCTGAAGTACGCGGACGACACCACAGTGGTGGGCCTCATCCGGGACAACAACGAGACGGCCTATAGGGAGGAGGTGCGGCATCTAGTGGACTGGTGCAGAGGAAATAACCTGATTCTGAATGTCAACAAGACCAAGGAGATCATCGTAGACTTCAGGAAATCCAGGCCCACCCACACACCACTCCTCATCAACGACTCAGCTGTGGAGGTCGTCAGCAGCACCAAGTTCCTGGGGGTGCACATCAACGAAAACCTCAGCTGGTCTCCTCACATTTCCTCGCTGGTGAAGAAGGGCCAGCAGCGCATGCACTTCCTGCGTCGGATGAAGAGAGCATCCCTTCTGCCCCCCATCCTTCAGACCTTCTACAGAGGGACCATCGAGAGCCTACTGACCAGCTACATCTCCATCTGGTCTGGGAGCTGCAGGGCCTCTGACTGGATGTCTCTACAGAGGGTGGTGAGGACAGGGGAGAAGATCACGGGGGCTCTGCTTCCCTGCATCAAGGGTTAGGGTTAGGGTTAGGCTGCCTATCCCGCGCTCACCAGATCCTCTCCGACCCCACCCACCCCAACCATGGACTGTTTTCCCCTCTGGCGTCGGGCGGAAGGTTCCGCAGCATCTTGTGCAGAACAACCAGACTACTGAACAGTTTCTTCCCCCGGGCCATCAGACTGCTTAATGCCACATAACACCCCTTCACACACACACACACACATAAACCAAACCACCCCTCCCATGGACAAGGTCAACACGCGCACTTTAGCTTTGTTTACATTACTGAACTTGTGGATTCTATGGCACCTTATTCTCAGCTCTTATATATTTTTCAGCCATATTGTATTTATTGTGTAGTGTAAGGTTTTAGCTCTGTTACACTGGTAGCCAAGTAACGACATTTCGTTGTCAAGATTCACCTTGTGTTTTCTTTTGTACAATGACAATAAAGGAAGTCTAAGTCTAAAATGGATGGATGGATGGATGGATGGATGGATGGATGGATGGATGGATGGATGGATGGATGGATGGATGGATGGATGGATGGATGGATGGATGGATGGATGGATGGATGGATGGATGGAGTAGTGAATATATATATTGTTTTTTATTCTCTCTCTGGTTTGACCCGAAGTATAAGAGGAAAGCAGCCTGACGGTGTTGGTAAACTACAGCGAGCTCAGAGTGCTGTCTGGACCCGGGGTGCGGCTGGATGTAAGCATTTAAACGTCCCACGGGAAATCAGCGTGAGGGTTGCCGGCCGAGTCATGAAGCGCACATCGAGCTTATTTTCCTCTCCTCGAGCAACATTCCGACGGTTGCAACATGAATTACCATTATTACAAAAATGATTTCATCTTCTTCAAACCACCGTTCACTTGAAATAATGAGGAACGCGTGCCAGACACCGAGCATCCACCTGCACATTAACTCCGCTGAGGTAATGACTTCCATCTTCTCCTTGCCTTTCGCCTGACATGCTGCTCGCTTATCGTCGCTGACTGTTTGTTTTCTTCAAGCAGTCATCGCTGCACAGTTCTCGGGTACTTTCTTGCACAAGCAGCGCTTTTGGCATTATCTCCTAGACCAATGCGGATTGGTGAGTCATCACCAGATATCACTTTCATCCAATCATCCAGAGTCCACTGCCTGCTTCTCTTTAGCCCAATCCAGCTTTGCTTTCGCCTCTACCTGACTGTTAATAATGCTTTCCATTTGGAGCGGCTGCACGTTCCTCTGGTGGCCTTCGGTGTGCTTTTGCTGTCTGTTGACCGCCTCGACGTTTTGACATCTGACTTAAGCAACTGTCCTGCTGTCTATATTTAATGACGCGTCCACAAGAACACTTTATACGGCGCTCATGGAAACACCAAGCACCATATCAAGAGCATAAATTATATGGGTATTATTTATCAAAATGAAAAAGTCCTGTGTGTTCTAAGATCGCGGATTATGTTTCTTTTTGCCTACCTTGCTTTTTTTTCCTTTTCTTTTTTCCTTTTCTTTAGCCTGACGTTTAGTTTTTCTAAATAAAACTAAATGCTTTATTTAAAAAAAACTAAATAAAACAACTTTTTTTAAACTTTCATCTGCAGTGAAAGTTCAAAAAAATATATTTTCCACATGTGTAACACCCATGGCATGAGCAATCCCAAGCACTTAGCATGCAAAGTTAAGTGAATCTTCAACAGTGTAGACAGAGTGTCTGCATATGGTAGCGTGATAATTAAGTATTCAGACTTTTTTTTTTCTTTTTTACATTTGAGTTTTATTTATAGACCCTTTGAAAAGTGTGTTTATTTTAGGAATTTAATCACAGAGTGAAACTTCTTATATAGATTAATTCCACACAGATGGATGTTTGAAAGTCTTTATTTAAGAGTTAATGAAAGCATGACATTTAAAATTAGAAAATTAGAAAATTAAAATCAGACCGGTTAAAAAGAAAATTGTTTTATTAAAAATAGAAATGTGTCTTAATGGCATATGACTAATATTGGTATTTTTAATGACAAATGACACTCAGCAGGATGTATATTCTGATTCATTATGACTGTAATAGCAGTGGAGCTTAGTGTATTTCTCTTTTCCTAACCCTGGCCAGATTTTAAACACATCTGCATAAAACTTTCACTCATTAGCATTATGGCAATATACTTTGAGTTCTACATGACAATTTTGCCATTTGAGGTTTGCGTCGTTCAGCCACTGTGACATTTTTTTCGGGGTTGTTTTCCAGAGTGGGAATGTTGCACTTTTTGAACCTTTTTGTGTTGTATCTGTGGAGAAGGCGGGAGCCGCCTCGGTGGGTAAACCCTTTTGCTTTGGTTTCGCACGGCTGGCACCTTGCAAAGGTCAAGGAAGGGAAACAGTGAGCGATGCCAGGGTGTTGGGAGGACCAAACGCCATGTTCCTATAATGTGTATTATGTGTTAGGTGGCAGAATGTTTTCGTACTTATTGGAGGGAGCTCATGAACACTCCATTTTCTGAAGGTTGACGAGCCTAATGGCTGCACTGTTACGGGGCCAAGACTCACTTTGCGGCGTATGACTGCTAATGGAGTGTGGCCTTACAACCTCGCTTATGACGGGGGGGATTTCTTAAAACAGGTTTTGTCATTTATAAGTGTTAGAAAGCAATGACTATATTTAGAAAAAAATAAAATAAAATAAGGCCATATTTAAAAAAAAAAAAAGTCTTAACATAGATGTAAATTGCTGAACGGACGGGTGTCTGGTTATGGATTATTATTATTCTTATTATTATTATTACATTTGCACGTGGATTTGTACTTGTGAGTCAAAATTTTCAGAGTTTCAGGTCTTCAAAGTTTAATCAAAGTTGATGTTCTAGCAAAAGTTGCTCAGCAATCCATTCTCATTATATCTAGTAATAATTGCTCTATTCTTATATCATTCTATGGATTGTTTGCACAACAAATTCAAATGTCGCTATCGAGTTGCATTGAAATCAGAGCTGACTTAGCACAAGACCCGAAGAACTCTAAAAGAAAGCTTACAATATCATTGTTGACCACTAGAAATTAAAATAAAGTGCTATTTTATTGTCATATAACCAAGAACAGCCATTGCCATAATATATCATTATGTTCAGAAATGATCCTCGAGAAATGCATTTCCTGAAAGAATACATTTTTTATTTGAACTGTTTCTTAAAGGGGCAGAATTATGTAAATCTTTTGGAACTTTGCATCATGTTATAATCTCATTCCCTCATCAAAACATACCTGGAGAGTTGCCATGTTTGAGAAATCCTTTAATCTCCCATGGCAACCATTCAGCTGTGCAAAACCGTCTGGGTGGACCTAGCCCCGCCTTTGAGGATGACGCTCCCTCCCACTCGGCTCCATTAGACTAGCTAGTAGCAATTAGCAAACATCTGGCGGAAGTGCACGACTCCTGAGTTCGTTGTAGGAGCTTCAAACTGGACTCAACAGGATTCATGAGCGATTCTGATATCATCTGTCTCTCAACTTATTTCCGATTCGCATACATTTTGCACACGATACTCCAATTAAAAAAGTTTATCTTGTGAGTTTATAGACAGGACGTTTTACTCAAGAAATGTGCTTGCTGTTGGGAAGCTTCTTAGCAGCAGTTCTCTGGCTTCAGAGAACATTTATTTAGCAGCAAAGGGACCATTGCTAATAACACACACTCTATTTTGCTAGTAACACACACTCTATTTTGTTAAATCACACTAGTGAAATCACTTTGCAGTTAAGCCAAAACTACAGACAGAACGCTGCGTACCATTTGTGAAGTCTTTTTTTTTCTTGAAGTAGTTTTTAAGACGTTTGTTTAGTCGTGTCTGTCTGTGCGAATGTACATGCGTCGCATTACATCTGTGTTGTTTGATGTTCCAGCCTAATTTAGGAGACGTTGCCTTTAATCCTCCGTGAACGGAGCCAGTCATCTCCTGTGTCCAAAATCTGTCAAAAGAAACTTTTTAATCGCCGATGTGCTCTACTCACTTAGATTCTGAAGCAGGAATTGGAGTTTAATGGTCAATGCTTTGCTTGCAGAGAAAAAAAAAAGGGAAATGTAGATTTTTGAATTAGGGGTTATCAGTCCCAGTGTTAAGTGTCTTTTGAAAGTAAAGTGAATCTATCTCTGGCAGGAAATCGCATGTATTATTACGTAATTTCCATTAAATCAATGTAAAAAGGTCTGCAAACAATATTATCGTTTATTGCAATAATTTTTGAGACAATTTATCGCCCAGCAAAATCTGTTATGGTGACAGGCCTATGTAAGCCAATGATGTTTCGACAGATAATCACTCTGTAAATATGAGATAAGTATGTAGGAAGCATGTAGCAAAGTCTGTCCTAAGGAATGATTGATCAAGCGCTAAAATTTTATCTTATAGTTTTCTTCTGCTGGCACGTTCAACTGATCAATCTTCAATTGACAAAACATAAGACACTTCATACAGATGTGAAGAATGGAGAAAAGCAACAAAAAAGGTCTACAAATGAAGCAAGACATGGATATTCTGGAAACTTTTTGCCAGAGATTTTTTTTTTTTTTTTTTTTTCCATCTCTGGCAAATTGATGTGTGGCTTAAAATCCAAACTGAATGATGGCAGTCAGGGCAGTTCAAAATGGTCTCATCTATCAACTCTGCTCTTTTCTGAAATCATGTTGCATAGGTTGCACTTCTACTAGGAAATCCCAGGCATGCTCCTCCCCAGCAACACACTTAAGCTCATTCCTCAGCATCCCAAAGTTTTATCCGGCATGAAAGGATTTATTGAAGAGTTTTGCCTCTTTGTCTCCTCCAGTAACTACAAACTCTCCTGTATGGGTTCTAACTACTTCTGCTCAGTGGGGTCTCCAATCTAATTCAGATTGTTGTAGTTTCCATGCTTAGAGTAAAACGGAGGTCAGCAACTACAGCCTGTGAGTGCCACTGTCCTGCGACTCTCGGATAATCTCCTAAGATCAAGATGGCTTGATAGCAGTTGCCTCTGGCAATACGCAGAACATGTAGTTCTAATTTGGAGCCCTGCAAAGTCTTAATGAACAGCTTTTGTCCCGTTGCAGACTCTAAGACGATACTGATCGTGGGTGACAATGCTGCCCGCCTGGTACTGAACCAGAACTAATCGCAGAGGCACGGCTGCTGTGACGTCAAACGCTCCCCGTCACCGCACCGACTGCTGCCCACCACGCCGGTCATCACCCAATAGCCTCCCAGACGGCTAGTTCGGCTTGATACGGCTGACAATTAAGGACCACACCATTGTTGGAGCCACAGGGGGCATGGCAGGGCCTGGCTGTGGTGAGAGGAGAGCAGGGAGAGTCGAGAGAGAAATGTTACTCTCATCATTCTCTGAGGTCATTGCTGATGCAATGACATGCGGCGGTGTAGGGTGGAGTGACAGCCCTTGGAGCTGGGAATTGTTTTCTGAGGACATTTGGTTTCCTCGTTTTCTTTTTTCAAAACATATCTTGATCTAAATGTCGAGTTTCCCATGTGAGCAGATTCGTTTTAGTTAACACTGAAACTTTGGAAAGTTCTGGTAAATGTTTTAACATAAGTCAGTCGTGGCTATTTCTCTGTTGGATGTAGGTCCGTACTTTTACTAGGCCACTCAAATGCTCTGGATTTTGACTAATTATTTGGATTGTTGCCCTTCTTCGTAAACCAAAGAAGGGTGATGTCAAGTACCGGTTCAATCCCAGTTGTTTTGGAGCTGCAGAGAAGAGCAAAACGTGTGGACTCAGAACGGTCTAGAAAGGGTCAAAGGTCATCCTGCATGGTACAGCCTTGTGAAATGTTGGAAGACAGAATACATGTTAACAACTGGGCACCAATAACTGGGCCACTGATGACATTGTGAAACACAAATATTTTCTCAACATTTGATTTTTTTCCCCTCATCAAATAAATGGAAAATCAACATCCCAAAATGCAACAATGTTGAGTTGCCTGATGATCCCCTGTAGTTTCCAGGTGAAAGGAAAAAGTGAGAAAACCCAAAGGATACGGGAAAACGTATCACGGCTTCCAAGAAAAGTGAAGAAAAACTAAACATTAAGGCAAATGTTCCTGCTTGACATCCATGATGGTGGCGGGGGGGAAAAAGTAGACATTTCTTTTTTTTTAGTAGATTTTTGTTTTTTATTGCAAATCCATATACAAAAAGATATCTTAAAGACATTAGAAATACATAAGAGACATTGCAGGAAACAAAAAAACCCAAACAAACAGGAAGACAGCATCGGTCAACTCAAAAGAAACTGCACAAAAAAAACAAACTTGTGACGCACAGGGGGGGGAAGGCGGGGGAGAGGGGGTGCATCGAAATAGAAATTTATAACATAAGATAAATAAACAACAACAAAAATTACAGCATGTACCGTTTTGTCTAAGTTTTGCGAAACAAAAAAACGAAAAGTGGGGGGAAAGTTCTATGCTGTCTACATCACAAAAGACAATTCATTAGTTATAAGAATAATATGCAAAATAATTACTTTGAAATAAAGTTAACACTAGCAAATAAATAAATAAAAACGTTAAACTGGATCTGACTGATTGGGGGGGACTTGAGGACACCAGCATGCTGTGGGGGAACAGAGTGGGGGCGGAGGGTACACCCATAGGGGTTAAAGGTGACTTCCTGTCGCTGTCAAACACTCGCCACGGGGCGGTTCATTGTAATCTCAGCTGTGGCTGCAGCGGGAAAACGTACAAAGGGTTTTCAACAAAAAAAAAAAAAAAAACGAGTACAAACATCAAGGCACGGATGGTGGAAGGGGTTGCGGTCTCCCTCAGTGAGACGCACCGCATCGGGATCGCAAGTCTTTCTCTTGTGTTGCATAAGAGCCGCTCCAACAGCCGCGACGGCGTACGATCTGAGAGGAAAAACAAACGGAAAAAAATCCGCTGGTGACAGAACCTAAAACGTCAGGTTCTGACCCAGCTTCCAACAGCATGACCTCGACCTCCCCAACCCTCCCTTCTGGGCTACAAACGTACATAATATTAACAATTCATAAAAATCCTCACAGAGGATTCTCTTCAGTCTCTAAAAATATATACGGTTCTATTGTGATAAAATACGAAGGCACTATGTGAGGCCACCCCAAAGTCCAGCGCTCCTCTTAGAATTCAAGTCTGATTCCAGGGGAAGGACCCTCCCCCCTCCGCTGTCTTTCCCCATTTCTGTGTGTGTGTGTGTGTGTGTGTGTGTGTGTGTGTGTGTGTGTGTGTGTGTGTGTGTGTGTGTGTGCGTGTTTCTGTGTCAGTTTGAGCTCAGGGTCGTGTTAGCTGGGTGTAAACCGGAGCCTGCTCCCAGTGCTGCTGCGGGCTGCCCTGTGGGATGGACGGCACCCCGGCGTTGTCGGCAATGGGCGTGTACATGGGCCTCTGGTTGGGGCTGCCCATGTAGCTGAAAGTCGAGTACAGACTGGAGCCCTGACCCGCCCCGGCCCCCGCCCCGGCCCCCGCGTGGCTGTAGTAGGAGGCGCCTCCCCCCTGGTGCTCGGAGTATTCGGAGTACTGCTGCGGCCTGGAAATGGCCGGGTAGGCGGACGGGGGGCTGTAGTGCTGCATGCTGAAGGGGCTGTAGGGGACGTGCTGCGGGGAACCCTGCTGCTCGCTGTAGTGACTCGGGCTCAGCTGCTCCGTCTTGATCTGGGTCCTGTGCTGCGCCTGGGCGGTGTCCGAGCCTCCGCCTCCGCCCAACGTGGTGAGGGTGATCTGTTGCTGCTGTCCCTGCTGGTTCTGGCTTTTAGACATCCAGGCCGGCTGCGGGCTGAGCGGCGCCCCGCCGCTTATGCTGTAGCTGCCGCTGTAGCTGACCGGAGTGGCGCCGACGGGCCCCGGGTGGCCGTTGGGCGGGAGGTACTGGTCAAACTCGTTGACGTCAAAGGTCTCGATGTGGGAGATGACGTCGCTGCTCAGCTCGCCGATGTCCACGTCCCGGAAGTCGATGTTGAGCTGGCGCCCAACATTGCCGTCAGGCAGAGCGCGGAGCCCCGCCTCGCGCTTCAGGTCCATCTTACCTGAGCCGGCATCGGTCTTAGGGGTGGCGGGAGGGGTGGGGGGGCCCTGTGAGCCTGGAGGGTTAGAGAATACAGGAGAAAATGTTGGTTTAAGCTGAACGTTTGTAGTTTTTCCATCCGAACTAATAGAAAATAGTAATAGGGCTGAAATGATTAATCAGATGAATTGATTATTGAGATCGTCAACTAGATCAGTGATTGATTAATCATTAACTAGATTAAACAGACTCAAAGAATGGTCATCTGGTAAAAAAAACAAAAAAAAACAAAAAAACCCCAGAACCAAAACCAAGAAATAATAAGAATTAATTGGATTAATTGTCATTAACCAATTATTGAAAGAATCATAAAAAAATTAACTAATCGATTAATTAATTGAAGTATTCAGACTCAAAAAAAAGGCGATTTGGTGAGAATAAAAAATATATTCAGAGCAGGAATTAAGCCAAAAATGTACAAATAAATATACATTTTGCATTTAAGAAGAAAAAAAAAGTTTATTTGCATTTTTTTATGTATTTCTAATATTCCATAAAAAAATGCTAAACTAGTTCAATGATAAATCTCTAGAACACATTATTTTGTTTTTTGATTAGTCATCAGAACAGGCGATCAGTTGATTACTAAAATAATGGTCGGTCGCTCCCCTCACCTGAGTGCTCGGCGGGGGAGTGCACCTCTCCCATGCTGGAGGCGGGGGAGTCGGCCTGCTGGAGAGCTTTGAAGATGGCGTTGGTGGAGATGTGCGTCTGCTCGCCGCCATCCTCCGTCTCGCTCTGGCCGTTCTTCACCGACTTCCGTCGCCGGGGCTGGTACTTGTAGTCCGGATGGTCCTTCTTGTGCTGCACCCGGAGCCTCTCGGCCTCTTCCACGAACGGCCGCTTCTCGCCTTCGTTGAGAAGTCTGTGGGCGAAAAGGCCAGTGAAAAAACGGTTTCAATCTGCCAGCAATGCACAATGAACAGGGGTGTACCCAGAAAGTTTTCAAAGGGGGCCCAAGGATCGTTTGGGGGGGGATGATAAATATAGGGTGGCACATCAAAACTAAAATTTTACTTTGATTTATATTGTGATGCAAACATATATGTAGTGGGGGTCTAAGAATGACTGATGGATTTAAAGGTGGCATGCTTAGTAAGGTATAAACAAAGACTGGCAGAAAGCAATTAATTAAACCAATAAACTGAACTCATAGAGGCTTTTCCTGTTTTGGGGGGGTTTTTTTAGTTTCAGATTTATACCATGCAAAAACGGCAACAAGTGTATAAGGATTCTGTATTTGTGTTTACAGAACACTTTAATTTGAAGTTTGATTTTGAACTTTTCAGCAGGTTTTGGTTAGACCAAGACATATATGTGGGGTGCTAACGGCCTCTCTGTCCAGGTAGTCTTGTATGAATATTTTTTTTTAATGCATGAATTTAAGCAGAAACAGGAAATACTTTCATTGAAACAATTAGTTATTTAACTCTTTATTTTGTACTTTATTCAGCCCTTTCTTACATTTTTGTTACTGACTCCTGGCCCCACCCTCAGCAGATACCAGGATCACATAGCTGGATCATAATTTAGACTTTCAATATATTAAAATGGTGGAGGACAAACTTTATGCTAACAAGCAGTGACATAATCAGCTGAACTGTGGTGCTTTCATACATCAATTTACAGATTACCCTAAGAAAGAACCCTGTTTAAATCTACATTTAAGCTACATTTTATACATAATAAGACTTTAATTGGATTTTGGTTTTGGTGAGCTACCTTTACATCATTAGTGGCCCCCCTCTATGCCCCTAGCAAAACCCTCTAGAGTCGCCCCTGGAAACCGGGATCCTCCACTCACCTCCACAGCTTGCCCAGCGTCTTGCTCAGCTCCGCGTTGTGGAGGTGCGGGTACTGATCCGCCAGCTTCCTCCGCGCTGCCTGCGCCCACACCATGAAGGCGTTCATCGGCCTCTTCACGTGCGGCTTGTTCTTGGTAGATCCGTTCACGCGCACGGGCATTGGCACGAGGGTCCAGTCGTAGCCCTTGAGCACCTGGGACACGGCCTCGCGGATGCACGCGGGGAACTTGTCGTCCTCGTCCTTCTTGAAGTCGCCCAGCAGCGCCGCGTCCGCGCGCCGCAGCGCGTTCTCCGACGGCCGCGTGTTCTCGGCGTCGGACCCGGAGCCGGACGGGCACGGGGAGCCCGCCGAGTCCTCGGACATGCTCGGGCTCGGGGCGTCAGAGAGACACTTGTCTTGTTCCTCCGTCATCTTCAGGTAGGGATCGAGGAGATTCATGCGCAAAACCGAGCGGTGCCCCAAATTACGCGTGAAATTCAAGGTGGGGTGGGAGGAAGTCTTTTTTCCCCCTTCTTTTTTTAAGTTTTCTTTGCAAAACAAAAAGTACAAGAAAAAAAAAACTAAATCAGTTTCCTAAGCAGCACATAAAAAAAGTATTTATTTATTTTTTTTTGGAGAAAATGCACCAAAAAAAAAAAAAAAATTCTGAGCTGCTTCACCCGCAGTTGGAGTCACTCGTGCAGTTTGCAGCCAGCCGGGCTGAAAGGAGGTGAAGCTGGTCCTCTCTGGTCCTCTCTGGTCCTCTCTGGTCCTCTCTGGTCCCGATGTACAAAATCCTCGCGGCGCTCTCCTGTGCTTTTGACCTGCTAAAAGCGCGTGCTGGCTTTATAACCTGCTCATCGTTAAGGGGGAGTGGAGGCGGTGGTGGGGGGAATCCCGAAGCTGATTGGCTCTCATGTGACGTAGACGTGAGGGAATTTGATCCCTGTACGGATTTTTTTTCTTTTTTGTTTCAGCTCAGAACGCACAAATTTTTGATGAACGTAAACACACAATGCTGATGTTTGATTTCCCAACGTTTCCTTTAAAATGAGATGGGCAGCGTGTTGAACACTTTGCACTGTAAAACAAAGCCAAATTGAAAAGAGAGAGAGAGAAAAATCAACAAATATAAGTAAATGTTTCTCTTGATGCTATAAAATGTTTGGCAGAAGCAGTAGCTATAAATAGATTTTATTATTCATCAACTTTTTCACGTCTTGTTCTTTTTAGTCACTCGCACTGCACTCAGTTGCAAATGGTGACCAGTAGGGGGAGACAGTGGTGCAGAAAAGGTAAGAGAAGGAAAGCGAAGGGAAGGGAGGAAAGGGAGGGAGGAAAGGGAGGGAGGAAAGGGAGGGAGAAAGGGAGGGAGGAAAGGGAGGGAAGAAAGGGAGGGAGGAAAGGGAGGACGGCTGCAGAGCAACAGTTGCTGTCAAGCATCAGCTTCTGATTTGTGCCGCTCATCTCATTTCCAGCAGCGCAATAATCCACTGAATTGTGGATTCTATTCAATTTGCTGACTCTTCAGCTTCCCCTTGCTTTTACCTTTCCTTTTTTTCTTCTTCTTCTTCTTTTCTGCACTGAATGGATTTTTATCTGAGTGCTGAACATAGTCCAGTTACATTGGATTACACGTTTACGTCCATTGCGGAATTACACACATATCTGAAACTTTGCTTCCAATAACCCGACTTTAAACCCATAAAAAAGGTGCTTACTGCATTTTTTTAGTACATATTTTTCTGTTCAAAGTGTAATTAAAGCCAAAATAAAATTAAAAAAAAAGAAAAAAAGAATAATCTGTGTTTCTGGCAGGGCACCGTAGGCAATACTAAAATACTTTCACAGTATTTTAGTTTTACTGCCGCCTACATGTGTAAGCAGCATTATAATATTGTAATTGGTCACACTGGTGCTAATTTGTACTGCTTTCCACGCTGCCTGCCAGATAAATCTTTGGCACTGAAACCCGGGGCTTTGAATGTAGAAGGTTGAACCTGCAAACAAACTGCAGCTTTAACTGGGAGGGTTGCAAGTCCAGGGATGGAAGTTCTGAGCCGCTGAAATGTAGCTTTAATAGGAGTCGAACTCTGTCGGTTTGTGGTGAAGAGGTCCTGATCAGTAGCTCTGTGGGATTCCGAAAGGTCTTCATCTTTGGACTGTTGCTGCTTGTTCGCTCGGTTTCTGTCCAGAACCGGATCATTTTTTTCATTTAGTTACTTTGCTTTAACCTAGACTAGCTGGAATGGAGCAACATTTCAGTGATGTTAGAGCTGGTATTATTATCAAAGTGTATGTTGTTTGGTTGTCTCTCTGTTGGCAGGTGTATGAACAGACTTCTAGGGTTTTTTCCCTGCTCCCTCATCTTTCTCTCTTTCTTTTTTGTCTCTGTGTCCTTTATATTTGATATTTGAACAAACCCAAAGGAGTTTCTAATAAACTTTCTATGACATGAACTTAATTCTCTGAACCCCAGAGTGGTGGCCAGCATTTTTTAAGAGGGCCCATGCCCCCCCTACTCCTGCTATTGAGGGCACCCCTGGAATTTGGACTTTCACTGACCCTTTGGTGTTCTCGTTGCACATTTGCTCAAACTGTCAAATGGAAAAGCAGGAACTTTGACTTCCTCCCACAGATTCTCAACAGTGTTTAGGTCTGGACTTTGACTGGGCCCTTCTGAATATGAATATGCTTTGATCTATGCTAGTCCATTGAATCGCTGGCTACGCTGGGACTGTTGTGCTGCTGGAAGGTGAATCTTTTTCTTCCAATTATTTTTCTTCCTTTACCTGACCAACTTTCTTTTCCCTGCTAAAAGTATGAAAAATAATTGGAAGAAAAAGATTCAAAAGATTCACCTTCCAGCAGCACAACAGTCCCAGCGTAGTCAGCGATTCAATGGACTAGCATAGATCAAAGCATATTCATGCATTAGAAGGGCCCAGTCAAAGTCCACACTTTGACTGGGCCTTGAATGGGGCCATGGCTTACAAAATAAATATAAAGAAATGATGATTGGATTAGGATATTTCCAAAATGCTTTACAGTCATAACATTTTTAAGAACAGCAGACAATACAATTTTTCTCTACTTTCCACTGCAAACAGCTGTATTAATCATCTCTGAACGGTTTTGAGCTTTGAATAATCTCATACACACGCACACACTCCCTTTGTGCAGGCAGGGTACCATCACTGGTGGTACCCTGCCTGCACACGCCCCTTTGATTGTTTATTATGCTTTGTGGAGATGTGGAAATGTAAATCTGGGTTCAGCCTAATGTGGACGACATGTGCTACCTGAAGTTGCTTTAATAGCTTACAGATGTCAGGTAGGGCTAATTTCACCCCGCCGCCCCGCTCCCTTGCTCCCGAGCTGCACACACTTCCAAACACACTCTTCTTTGAATAGCTACACATCCCTTTTTTTTTTTTGCTTCTTTCTCCCCCACTGCCTCCTCCTCCTTTCCTCCCTCTTTCTCGGTGTTGGTTTACAAGAGAACCCATAACTGTCTCTGGATGTTGTAACGTCGCCGCATTTGCTTGTTTGCCTTTACTTACAAGCGACAGAACCTACGGCTGAATCACTCAGTAATTCCTTCTGTCTCTCGCCAATTAGGCCAGTGGTTCCACAGCACCGCGGCCAAAACATCGGGCCCCCTTTTATTTACACGAGGCGTGCGCTTGTTTGGGACGCTCCGCTCGAAACACAAACAGAAAGGGCTTGAATTTGGTGCTGCGCTCAGTGGCTCGCGGGGACGTCGGCCTTTGCTGAACCGCAAAAGCGACTTCGCCCGTGCAGGGCAACGTCGGTGTGAAAGCGTTGACTCACGGAGTGGAAGGATGGAAAAAAAGGTGGCGTTGCTGTTGACAGAGTAAATACGCCAAATTGATGTTTTGCGAAGACGAGAAGCTCAAATGGAGGGGAGGGGGGAAGGAGAAAGACGGGGAAGTTGGACGTCTGAGGAGGGACAGAAAATCCAGTCCTTTAGAATCTTTAGTCTACAGGGAATTTATTAAAAATAGTCTGCATCAAAGCTGAGTTTTATTTCAGTTTCAAATAGATGCACACACAAGTTCTTCCCCTGCTGTTCCACTGAAAGAGACAGAGAACAGGCACAAGAGGAGAGACGTGACGTAGCCTGGGCTTTATTTTAAAGCCTCCCAAACAAAGCAGAATCTGGACGCCCTTTTCTGACAACAGTGAGTGTTAGAACAATCTCAGCAAATGTGTTTGATTACAAACACATTTGTGAGGTCAGACACTGATGTTGGAGGAGAAGGCCATGGCTCAAGATCTAAACTCTAATTCATGATTTGAACATGTTGAAAACCCTTTACATGAAAATCTGCATGTGCTGTTATTTAGCCAACCTGAAGGCCATAAACTTGAAGGCCTTTGTAAATATTTTTGCTGCGGTGCCTTAGATATTTTATTTGTTTAAAATCTTGTTTTAAAATCTTTATGACCGGCTAGCTGTTCACGTACAAATGTTCCATTGTCCAAATGGTTTTTGCAAAACTAAGCAGAAAAAACAACTTTACCAGCCGCATTTTGTTTATGCAGATTAATCCTTCCTCGTCTCCGCCGCTGGCTCATTAGGCTCGATTGTTTACGCACGTCGCATTATGTTTTCAAAGTGAAACAACATGGTGGAACATCCACATTTTCTCCAATGTATCCTGAATCCTGCTTCATTACTGGTGCTTGGCAGCACAACTGAGCACTTTTTAAGGTAACCACAACGTGGACTGCTCCTTCTCAGAAATATACGGAGTTCCCACCAGCACAAAATCCCAGCAATCTGTCTTTAGTTTAAAAAAAGCAGCTGCCGGATGAAAGGCTTGGTACGGCGTGTCGGGGTTTTTTTGTTTGTTTGTTGTTTCTTTTTTTTTTTTCAGTTGGGAAGGGATGGACAGACGCTTATGTACACAAAACCAAAGGAGGCTGAGGCTTTGGGAAACTTCTCATCTTGACTTGGAGCTGCAGCGTAAAAAATCAGAACAAACAGTGGAAGTCAACTGCTGAAGCCTCAGCTGCCCCTGCGGAGCCCACCGGGTCGGTTGGACGTTTCTGAGGGATTCCTTCAGGTTCACAGCGCGAGAGGTTGAATACCGTGCAAAACATTATGATGAATTTGACAACCGTAGTGTTTGGGCTGCTAAGTGACAGCAGAAGTAAAGCACACTCCCTGCCGACGCTAGGATTTTAATGCACAATCGAGCTGCCAGAAAATCATGGCCTTTACCAAAATTATTAATATAATCTCAGAAAATACAAAACCATACACTTCAACTATATAATTAAAAAAATATATATATAAAGTTTGTGAAATTCTAAGTACACCCCCAAAAAGCCTTAGACCTTTAACCTTTAGCTCAGTGTGTAGGGCACAGCCACATTTGAAACAATCAAGATAACACAGATCATTTTCCCCTGTATGAAAGAAAAAGCGTTTATTAAACATCAGCTTACAAAGGACTTTGCCCAGACAACTTTAGAATTTGGAAACGGCCTCGTAACCCTTTGCTGAGAGCCACCTCATCGTCAGGCTGATGCAGTTGGACTGGGGACTGAACATTTCTAGCTGCTGCGGTTCAAGGTTTCACCCTGCGCTGCCAATCAAACCGAAGCTTTTGAAAAACCTATTCCCTTCTTCACCGTTAGTGGCGCTGCACCGAGAACCCCCGGACGAAACCACGTGAAAACGCCTGAAGGAGACACCGAGCGCAACTTCATTCTTCGCTAAATGTAAAACGGAGAGGTGTCAGATTTTAGCAATCATAGGATTTCTCTTTCGTCTTCGGCACAAGACCTGGAGCATTTTCTATCACTCGCGCGAGACCTGCATGTTTGTTTTGGTGGTGCTTACCCAGAATGCCTTGCGCTACAGCCCTGCTGACCCAGTGCATTCAGTGACAGACTGCTGCATCTGTAACAAACGAACGTTAACTCAAACCCTTCCTCTCAGAAGTTGCTGGACTTCACATCCGTCGTGATCTTGTTCACATTGTTCACATTGTTCACATCCCGGCTGTTATCTCCACAGCCATTTTTATTCTCTTGCCACATCATCTTTAGCTGCTTTCTGTGCACAAATATACACAATATGTACACTTTAAGGAAAAAAAATCATCTTTTCTCAGTTGCACATTTCTTTTCATATGAGTGTACTGTTTTTGAAACCGGCCGGGTTATATTAACTTATGTTGTATGTTTGCCTCTACTCTGCGGTGTCTTCGTCTTATTTATTCCCGTTTCTATATTTTCACCTCCATTTGAACATACATGCTGCTTCTATTTACCTGGAACCTGCTGATTCCGGTAATCCTGAATTAACCCAGTGGATAAATAAAAGTTATTTACATTCTATTCTAATTTAGATCAGTGTATGATGCTTTTTTTTATTTTCAGCTCTTTCAGCCTACTTCTTGTTGCTAGGCCGGTTCAATTTTAGATGAACCGGAACATCCAAACATACTTTGCATGTTCTACTCATGCAAAGTAGAACAGGTATGTAAAATTGAACCCCAATACATGATTATTCAGTTAATTTCTTGTATTAACAAACAGGGCGATTGTATCTTTACATCAGGCCAGGGTGGCTTGGAAAGCTGGTTTTTATTTATTTATTTATTTTTTCAAGCGTCAAAAGAAGCAGAGAAACTGCGAATGAGGCGTATTCGTCTGCTGGCGGCTTCAGCCATTAGCTATGTGTGATGTGCCGTACTTGGAAAGTCTGCGGTGATTAATCTCTGCGCTGAGTCATTGTGTCTCTTCCACTCTGATGTGACGGCCTGAGCACTGGGTGTTCGTCAACTAAATGTCATTCGGCTCTCCATGATGTTTAAACAACACTTAGGAAAGACAGCTGCATCTTCCAGGGGAGAAGCACACCATCCACCAATCCGTCACCTACGAATGCCTTCCATCTTTCTGTTATCATTTCTCAGCCTTCCCGCGGGGCCTGCAGGGAACGAGCGGAGCCCGCCTGAGCGCGGTCCCGGCGGGGTCACACTGACTTTTACCATTTTTTCTCCCTGGTTTTTGGAAGCGATGTGCGACGGGTTGCTGGGGCCGTGCTATGTGAAAATAAAAAAAAGAAACTTGCGAGAAAAAACTCGCAGTATTACAAGAATAAAGTTAAAATAAAATTAGATTAAAGTCATAATTTGGGAATAGTCATATCTATGATAATATGACAACAAAATTGATATACAAGAATAAAGTCAAAGTGTTACAATTAAGACATGATATGCCTTTATTCTCATACTGTGACTTCATTCTCATATTTTGACTTTATTCTCGTACAAAGTTATTCTGTTAATATTATGACTTTATTCTTGCACTTTAATCACATATAGCTTTATTTTTTATGACATTGTAGCTTCATTCTCATAATTTTATTCTATTATTTTTTCAGCGTAGTTCCAACTCCGTGTCGTGCTAACAGCTTCCCTTGTGTCCGACCGTGACATCTGCTTCGCTCTTCCTGAGCACCGCCCTGACACTGCTGAGGTTAAAAGAACAAAGTTAGATGTTCTACACAGTGCATGTTTTCTTGTCGCTTCACTTCAGCCGCTTGCTGTGCTATACCAGCCGGCAGATGCCCGCCGTACTTCCCTCATTCCCATCACTTTGTGAATCTGGACCCATCTCCTAAGCTGATTAAAATATGCGCATCGAGTGCTCAAAGTGTATAAGAGACGTTTGAAAGGAGAGCAGACACACGATCCGCTCTGGCTCGGGCAGAAAAAGCCACAGAGCGGTACCGTTTCCCTCCAAAGATATGGCTTGTGCAAACAGCCCTCCATTTAACAATAACAGCGGTCTCACCCAGCTAGGCCAAGCTAACTAATGACAGATCCGCACCTTAATGCTCAGCAGTTGTTTGGGTTTAGTGCGGCGCAGTACGTCTCGCGTGAGCGTGTGCGAGGGGGCAGGTTTCGGGGGAGGAAGCGAGCGGCAGTTTGTCAGTGTGTGGCTCGTGCCACTGGAAAACTCCCTCCTACAGCCTGGACGTCTCCGCGCCCGCAGCGCTTGCGGAGACGGAGAGGGAGAAGCTCTGACGCAGCGAAACACTACTCTGAGCGGCACAGGAGGTCCAAATAGAACGCAGCACATTTTTACGCTTTATTAAATTGTAAAAGGAGGCCGGCTGGGGGCAGATGGCTCGTACTGTTTTCTACTGTTTTCATATCAAATTCTGTCCACGTTGGGCTCGGTCGCTCCATTTCCTGCTCGAGTCCCTCTTCGCCTGCACAGTTGCAAGTCATTAAAATCAGTGGCGTGAAGTTCGAATGACGTGATAAGACTTATTTGATTTAAAGGAAAGGCAAACCTAATCTTTACATGGGTGTTTGTTTTTTTTCATCATTTCTTATGAACCTGCAAACCAAAAGTTTCTGCCTTTATCAGCAGGTCAAATAATTTATATTTAGGGGTTCAGGAAAAAATGTTAAAGGTATCGCCAAAAATCATTATTTTTTAGCTTTACACGATGTGTTATAATGTTATTTCCTTATCGAAAACAACTGGAGTGTGTTCTTGACTCATTCATGTGTTTGAGGAATCCTTTAATCTCCCATGGGAACCAGCTGTGGAAAACGTCTGGTTGGACTTAGCCCCACCTTTTGAGAGCTGCAGGTTCCAAGCCTCTAAGCTTCTGCCCCGCAGAGCGGCCCTCTCCTAATTTCCCACTCGGCTCCTTCAGACTAGCCACCAGCAATTAGCAAACACCTTGTGGAACTGAGCAACCCTATTATGCAAGCTACTTCTTGGTACAATGCTGGTAAAAATGTTGTTAAAGTGTTAATAGTGGTGCCAAGCTGTGATGACTTCCTGAAGGCGGAGTTTCAGAAAGAGCAGGAGCTTCTTAAAGAGACAGAAGCCCAATTTCAAGGAGTTAAATTACAAAGTTGATTTTCTTTAAGTCATATCAGATATGATATGCTCTTTAAGCATATCATATGTAGGTAACGTAGGTAACATAGTTTCTTGATTGTGTTATAAAATGGCATTATATGACTGGAAAATAAATACTGCCCCTTTAAGATGAGGCGGGTTAAGAGGACAAAATTGCTTTTTTTTTTCCGACAAGAACCCAATGAATATGTTCAACATGAATATATGAATCTTAACTCTTAAAGGTCAGGATAATACAGTGCTAAATATCGTCTAAAAGTAAAAGCTAACATATTGGTATCAAACTCATGAAATCTGTTGCAGCCGTAACCATAACTACAATATTATAGTCCAACAGTTAGTAGCATGTATCATCAGTCTGCACCACATTTTACAATTTCATCTACAAAATAAAAGGATCTGGAAAGCATTAACAACATTAACAGATATAATTTCACAGAAATATACATTTTAATAGAAGAGATTTTCTTTGAATGACCTATTTACTCAGTAGCATTAGCTTTAAAACCGTGCTTGGATGTAAGCTAACAGAATGCTACCCCAAACAATTCCACGGTAACGTGTGAAGCAAAGTTAGCAACGTTAAACTAAAACATTGCGAATAACTAAAATAAGATGGACTCGATAAATTATGAACATCTTTAAGGGACAAATGGTGAATCAATACAAGCTTTGGTTATGTTGGTTAAAACAAATTAAATAAAATTTAATTTTTAAACTTTAACTGCAATGTGAATGTTTGGTTTCTGTTTACCAGAGAAATTTAGGTTTGTTTGACAAACATTTTGTTTGGAGTTTTTTTTTTTTTTTGTGATGCTGATTTACAGGCCCCGGCAGCATCGCACTTCCGTCCGTCCCCCGCACTTCCGTCCCCCGCCGCACTTCTGCCTGAACTTCTGCCGTTGCAAAAACCTGCAGAGGTGCATTTTAAAACTTTACTGGTTTGTGCAAGAAATGTCGTTGCTGTCTGCTCAGACGGCTCCATCAGGAACGTTTTAGCAGCTGGACAGCTGTGGTGCGTTTTCTCAGCGTTGACCTCCATCGTGGCGTTCTTCGAGCCACAGATGAATCAAAGCAGAAGAACGTGGGGATGGAGGGAACTTTATCCGTGTTTTTTATTTTACTCGTTTTCATGTGAATGCTCTCCCGCATTAATTTAATCACTAACCAGAACAGCGCAAAGCACGTTAGGATGTAAAAGTAGTTGAACGTGTAATGCGGCCGTAAACTGAAAATAATTTAAAAGGACTCTAAAGTGTGTTCGAAGGCCTCTTCCTCCTGCCATTCCCCCCGGTTCCTGGCGCGTCAGAAAACATTAGACTCTTCCTGCTCGGAAACACGGAGATGTTCGTTTAATGAAACGGTGATGATATCTCGGTACTTTGGCTGGAACGCTCCACTCAGAGCTCCATCCTGCTTCGACCGCAGCCATCCGGATTATGAGAACACTTTTGGTGAAAGGGAGACATCGGAAGGTTTAACGGCCTAAGTGGTCGAAGTTCAAGCTGCTGGTGGAAAATAAAGCCATTGGTGCCTTTTTTTTTTTTCTTCTCCCCCCCCTTGTCTGGACACCAAACAACTTTATGACAATTTGTCATTTCTGAGCTGAACAAGCAGGCTCTGGTGACACGGGTCGTCCCGAAAAGTCCATCAGAATTGCAGAGCAAATATTTGCGACGCAGTGTTCACAAATGCACTTACCATAATATTCACGGCCGAAGGTCCGGGCCGCTTGTTTTCATTTGGCTTTCTGACTTTCCAGAGCAAACACAGGAGACGAGACTCTGCGCACACACACACACACACACACACACACACACACACACACACACACCACACACACACGCACATGCACACACATGCACACACACACACACACACACACATGCACACACACACGACATGCACACATACACACACGATAAAAAAAACAAGGCTCTTCGTCTGCAAAGGCATGGAATTTGATTTTATCTTTTTGCAAGTTTGATTTGAACATTTGATCATTTTGGTTTTCCCTTGAAAGAGGGGAAAAGAGACACATTTGTACTTGTAACAGGTTGGCCTTTTTCGGCTGGATTTTCAGTGCAGACAGATGATTTCAAGCGGAGTTTAGGTGGAACAGCAGGTTTATTCTTTTCAGCATCACAATCTCAGTGTCACACAAGAACCTCACTCTCTGTGTCTCAAAATCTGTCTCACAGGTGAAAATTACAATCTTAAATAGTACCAGCTGTGACAGACCAAACCATCTGGAAATTGATAAGAAAATCCCACTTTACCCTGTTCCACCCAACTGAATAAAATACATTTTACTATAAGCACATCCACTTCCTTTTTATAAATATTTTTATGTTTTATCCCTACCCTCACTAAAACACCATAAAACAGTACACCATAAAACAACACACCCCTCTCCCATTCTTCTCCATGGTCTCTCTCAGGACCTATAACATTGTCCAGCCCCTTAGGACACTATTTGTCCAAACGTCCTGAGAGGACACAGAAAAAGACAGGTGAGTCACTACATTAGCACATTCCACACTTAATAAATTATTCACCACATTTGCTCAGTTTTATCCACCAGTAGCTCATTGCTCTGAGTAACAATCATCCTCTCTTCACAGTTAATCACCTCCTCTGGCCAATGAGGAGCAGCTGTGAAGAGCCCAGAACAAAGGCTACACACTAATCCCTAAAATACTCAATAAATACAATTAAAACTTCCTGTGTGCAAAATGTTATTAATTTATAGATCTACTTTAAAAGTGCAGTGCTAGATAAAGTGCATAGTGACAAAGTGCAAATGTTTTTTTCAGTGCTATCCAATACATTAAATAAATTAAACTCCGTAATGAAGGTCTCTTCAATACAGTACTAAAACAAAAATCAAAACGAGGGTCTGCTCAGCTTTACAAAGTGGTACAAATAATAGTGTTAGCTTTGGATGTGCAGGCACTAGCCTTGGATAGGCAGGGAACCAGCATGCCTTTTTCTTGTCCCCTGCTACTTGTGCTTTCCACTTCAAGGAAAACGTTTGTCCATATCTGTAAATGTCAGACATTAGAGGCTTTTACTTATGTTCTTTTGGCAGAGTTTACTGTAATCCAGTGTGACACCAAACATAAAAGTTCTGTATTACACAAAGCAGAAGTTGGCTTCTGGTTGAGGCTTACAATTTGGCCAATGGCAGAAGGGCTAATGCTAACCTGTCTGTGCTAACGGCCAGCAGAAGGAGAAATGTAAGAAAGTAAAACTTTAAATATAGAGCAACTTTAAAATGAAGAGTCACAAAGTATTTTGTTTGCAAACCAAATAAACACACAAAACAGCAATCCACTGGGTGACAAGCCTAGCAGGCTAGTTGTTAGCCTGCCTACGGCTAACACAAGTGAGTAGTTTCCTCCTCACTTGCCATCGTGAAACTGTGCCATACCTCCGCTGCTTTTCAGCTCGAACGTTATTTGTGAAAATATTACAAGTGATTAAATTGGTCAAATTAAAGTCGATATTGTGTAGAACTGTGTTTCCCGGCTGCGGTCCTCAAGGCACACTGTCCTCCATGTCCTACATCGCCGGTGAGCATGTGCAATTCTTTTGTCTGGTTCTCTCGAGAGCATTTGCTTTGCTTAAATCGAAGCGGCCGAAGCGCCGTGTCCTGGCTCCATTTGTTACATCTGGACTCTTCACCTCCAGAGCTTCCTCACTGTCAAAGCCGTCCTGCGGCGCACTGATCATTTAATTCCCAGCTAAGCTTTTCTGAGCAGGCTTTATCTCGCAGATTTCCTGGTGATTGTGCCCATGACTCGTAGCTCTGCGCCAAATAGGGTTCAGATGGAAGTCGTGGACGGAGGGAAGGGCTATTGTCAGGAGCCTCCTGTTACCATTTCAAAACAAGGAACTGGTCCGTGAGGTTCGATTTGAAGCTCAACATTATGTACGACTTCTGAAGAGCTCCCTACTTAGTACATGACATGAACATCACTTGCGAGACAAACCCCCCCTGTTCCCCCTGAAAGGAAATGACAGGATAATGATTGTCTTACAACTTTGTGTTGCTGGAAGAGGAGGGGAAATAAGATGGTAACTAAGGAAATTCTAGCTCAAAATGTCTGATCCTCAGCTGGACAGGAGCCAAATCCATCCATCTTGCCTCAATGATAATCCAGATTTCCTCCCACCCAGTTTTGACCTGTCTCTCCCTGTCTCAGCTGTCCCTGAGACCACATTGCAGGTTGCTGTAATTAATTGCTCGGTCTGATTTCCTGCCATCAGACTGTCTTACTTCATGGCTTCTCGAGCTATTAACACCGTAATAGTAGGCTTTCCATGTGCAAGAAAGGTCTTGAAACAGAGCAAAAAGAGTTGGGAGTTTGAGGCGTCGTCATTCAAGCACAAATACGGAGGACGGAGGAAGACGGAGAAAAGCCATCTTATCAGCAGCACCTGACTCCTTGATCTAATGACATGTTAGATTGTGTTAAGATTTGAAAGTCTTATGTTACAAAATTTAAGACCAAGGCCCTTTGAATATTCAAAGCATAAAATGTTGATGCTTTCCATTAATCCCGTCATCAAAAAGAACTGTTACTAGGCGCCCAACTGGCTGATCAAACTTGCTCGCAGTCATTCGGATTGTGGGAAATGAAGGAATTTATCACAGGATACGCGCCGTTCGTCATTTAGTAACTTTCAACAGCCAATGGCTGCTGTCCTCACTGAGGACATATTGAGTTCTGAAAATTGGGCCTTTTAGCCATTTAAAGAAAATTAGAAACTACCCAACAGAGAAAAGAAATAAGTCAACCTATAAAAGCTTGGAGTCAGTTTTTTTTTTTCCTGCACAGCACATGACTCAATTTCTGCTTCAGGAACAGACTTGCTTGCCATGTCTAATTTACCATCTACTCTCTGCCAATTAGACTCTGAGCCATTGACTATACTTATAATCTAAGCTAATAGGGTGAATCCACAGGGTATTAATTACAGAGAATGTCATATTCTTTTCTTAAGCTACCTCAATTTGTGATTTAGCTGAAAAAGATGGCCACTTCTTTCATACCAAACCATTGCCAGGTGGCAATTTAAAGAGTGCCCTTTGAAACTCAAGATCTTTGCTAAACTCTGTTTTTCCCCCCCCGTCTTCTCTAACTCGGAGCCACTAGCTGAGCTACTCATCGCACCACTGAAGCCCATAATTAAAAATCTCCGGTTACTTCCTCTTTACCTTTGTTGACCCCTGCCTCGAGGTGCAGTCGCACCAGAGTCCAGCGGGCTGCCTTCGGAAAGTCATGGCCAGAACTTGGCCTGGGTGCTGGATGGAGGCTGGATGACTTTGGAAAGTGATGGGATGTTGAAGAGGGTGGGTGCATGTGGATATCGACATAGAGCAGGCCAAGCCAACTACTCAGCAATGACAACTGAGTCAAAAGTCCTGCGCATTCTTATGTGGGGTTGGTACCTGGAGATGATTGCAAAAGCATGAGAATGACTGCCGTGGGTGAGAAAACAAAGATGTAGACAAACCGATGAGACCTGGCAAAACAGAGCCAGGGACACACTGAGAAGGATCGTGTTTCTCTCTCTGGGGTTGTTATTAAAGCAGGATCCACTACGCAGGAATGAAGGAATGTCCACTGACGTCTTTCTCATGGGGATGGGACAGCAAGGTGGGGCGGGTGGAAAGTGTCAGCTCGCGTCAGTGTAGCAGTTGCAAAATGGATCACACAGGACTCAGGTTCTGCGTCAGTTTATTCCTATAACACAACGTGGGACACACTCAACCATCGGTGTAGCACACACATCCAGTCAGATCCCAGTAGCTCAGCAGCTGTGTAGGCAGCTTCTCTTTTTACATTAATCACAAATGGAGTAAAAAAAAATAAAATTGTGTACAAATCAGCACCAAAGAAATATGTTAATGCACAATGCAAAACAATATAAACAAAAATCAAAATTACAATACAAAACTCAAATTTTTTACTTTACGTAAAATAACACATATAAAGTAATTAAATTTAAAGCTATAAAACCATAACAAAAATCTGTGCATTTATTACATACCTATAACACAATGTGGGACACACTCAACCATCGGTGTAGCACACACATCCAGTCAGATCCCAGTAGCTCTACAAACATTTTGGAGGGAAAATTTCAAACAGCTTTAAAGGCCAACAGTTTAATTCTAAATGAACCTAAAGTTATTTTTTAGACACATAAAAATAATTAACATTATAATTTATGCAGTACAAAAGTGTGAGAACAATTATGAACAACATAAACATCACTAAGAGTGAGGGGTAGCATTAGCACATCTTACCAGCAGCTGTGTAGGCAGCTTCTGCCTGGCTGCTGCAGCTACCTCACAGAACCCCACTCTGTGCCACATCAATAACCACCCTCCCAGAACAACATCAGGAACCAAAAACAACAGACATCTCAACTCAACAAAACAAGTGTTTTGAGAAGGTTCATAATAATTATTAAAAAAAATAAATAAATGAAATCAACTCAGCTACATCAGGAAGGAGCCGATACTGCGAGGACATCTGAGGATTGAAATATTGCCACTCCGGGGGCAAAGAGGTTAAAATCAGAGGTCTTGCTTTCAGGAAGAACGCAACGGAATCGCAGGGAAGGAGTGACAAAGACTCAGATGTAAATTTAACCCTGATAGAATAATACCTAAATCCGCCATAGTCCAGTGGGCTGAGACTGAAGGTAACACTGCCTTCCCTATCCTTGGGACCCCCTTGTCAAGTCCCAGCCCACTGTGGTGAGTGAGCGGTGGAAGACCAGAAGGCCATACATACAGTACACACTCTGTGTGTCTCATAGGCTCATTCAGCCATGTGGTTTGGCAGCGCAAGCAGCAATGTAGGTGGCTTTCAATGATGATATGGAGACCCATGTGTGCTGAAACTAAGTATTCAGTTTACCTCCACCATTAAGACACATTACACATTGATTCAGTGTGTGAGGGTGAAAGTGTTGCTTTATTGCAGCTAATCCCTCATGATTAGCCCAGACTTGACATTGTGTTGCTCCTTATATTTGTCCAGCAAGTCAACTTCGGGAGCCTCAATAAGGAAGCCGAGGCCTAATCTTCTGCAAGCAGAGCAGGAAAGAGCCGGGCATCAGCTGACCCGAGGCAACGAAGGAGAACGACTGTTTCCAGGAACGGCGGTGGCGCAGTTAGCCTACATGCCAAGTCCGAGGCATTACTGACCTCGTCAGCCAAACATATATCAGCACCGCTTCATATCAAAGACCTTTATTTTGGCATTTCGTGATGTTTGCTTGGAACTGGCGCTTTTAATAAATTCATTGGCACACAGAGTTAACGCACAGGAAAAAACACTAGCTAACACCCGTTGACGTCTCACTGGGTCATATAGGCTTATAGGAAACTTAGATAACTTCCTGCATGATAGCGGTGGGGACATGCAGAGGTTATTGGCACAGACCATCTTGTGGGACATAAGGAGCAGCTCTTTGAGGTCAAGGAAAATAACTTTTTTGTGATGTTGTAGCTACAGTAGCAGTAGTGAAATTAGTGTTTTCAAGTATATTTCAGGTTAAGCTGTCGTAGCCAGACGGAAAATAAGTACAAATGAAGTTACACACTTTATTTAAGAACCGATTGATCGATCAGAGAATATGTTGTCTCAACTAACGTGTAGCTTGACCTGTGCAACTAGCATGTTTGCTGCATCCAAGCTAGGCCTAGAAGAGGTGTTGCCCTCATAAGAGCAACTCTGCAACTCTTCCTGATTAAGAAATCATTTGTTCCACCTGTTTGACCGACTGCCGACCTGTCCATGGTGTACCCTGCCTCTCTCCCCGAACGTTAGCTGGAGATAGACACCAGCACCCCCGACGACCCCAATACGGACAGGGGTGTTAGAAGACAGATGGCTGGAGCATACTCATGTGAATTTTGAGTGAACATTTAAAATGTCGTAAAAAAGAAAATGCAAATTCGGGGTGTGTCCATCAACTCAACCAGGCTATGCAAGGCAGAATTTCCTCAGATGTTGATCCCATGCATGGCTGCAATAAACAGGATGTAGAGGCTGCAAACTGTCATGAGTCAATTGTCTCAGAAAAGTTTTATTTTTTGAAGGTTTATTTAAGGCTATTACTTTAACACGTCAATTTGGATTAAATCATTTGTTACTTTTTAAATTAGTTAAAGATTTTACACACCAAAGTGTGTAAAACCCTAACCCAGGCCTGAATGTTTGTGATGATGTGTTCATGGTACGCCAGTAAAACTGACGTGCAAGCAACAATGGCACACAGCAGCAACTGACGACCAAAACGCTTCCCTTGGTCGGCTGGGGATGAAGCTTTGCTTTGGAAAACAATCAGATGGGATACTGGATATTATTTTGATAAAATCCTCGCTGAAATCTCTACTTGTATCATTCTGGTGAAACCAAGATGGCCTCATGAGTTGGGTGTATTGTTTTGTCTCCAGAAAATTAGATAACACTTGCAAATTGCTCAGAAATTACACTTCTTGACTTAAGAAATACTACATGGTTATAGTCACATTAACAATATTGAATTGTAGTGAAAAGGACACGTCGACCGAACAGTAGCTGCTACTGTGCTCCGAAACAGCCCCAAGAACTTTCCTTGAGGCGATTTTTCTATTTATTTCCTGTGTTTGCCTTTTTCTCCTTTTAAAAATAAAGTTATGAAACCTATTAACCCGGCGGTTAAGTAGCCGGGCCCTGATGTTGCTTCAGACCCATGTGCGGCTTGTCCTCCTCTCCTGCCTGTGTACACTGAGCCAGTGCCAGAGCGGGCGCTCCGCTGACTCGGACACGGTGCCCTTCCACTACGCGGCGCGCTGCGCTGAGATGCTGACTCCTCGCTAGGTGCCAAGTGATTTTTATCACTGGGAAAACGGCCTCCTTCCAATCTCGGCCCTCTTAGGAGCATATGAATACACTTTACACTCACTGGAAGAAAAACAGGTAACCCGAGAGCTGGCTCGGGGGGCCAGAGCTGAGCCTGCAGGTAAAAAGGACTGCAGTGTGTCAGCATGTGTTCGGTGTGGCATCTGAGCGAGTGTGTGCGCCCGACTTGTTCACACTCCCAGATACAGTATAAAGAGAAGTGTGTCTGCGTAGTATTTTTGGGCTGAGCCGTAATGCTGCGTAGACACTTTGCACCTAGTTTTGGCACCGGGGGTTAACGAGACGAGCCGTAACCGTAGCTTTTTAGCCGGGGACTGCATTCTAGTGGCATGCAGAGGTAGTACAAAAATTTGTTTTCCCCTGTGTCAGTTTTTTTTTTATATCTATAAATTAATTGGGTTGTTTTTTTTCCAGTCACAGACCGGTTCTTACAGGGATCCAGCCTCAGGAGTTACCGTTGGCAGCTTTTCCTGAGAGGCCAGATGTCTAAATTTAAAGGTTTTCTCTAAAAAAACAGAAACAAATGTCACTCTTAACAGTTAAATAGCCTGAAATCGTAACCAGCTCACCAGATTTATTGTTTCATTTCCAATAAAGAAGTGTATACAGGGCGGGTCCAAAGCTTTTTGGGTCCCAAAGCACATTTCCATTTGGTCTCCCCAATACCATCATGTCAACACCAGATTCTTCATCTATCCTCATCTACTCTTTTGTGTGTAACATAACTACTATAAGTAGCAGAATCTGTAATGGGTTTACATCATACCAGTGTTATTATCGCGTTAGTAACCTTAAAGATGTATAAATTAAAAGAAAAGAGGAAAAAAAAAACAACTTTAAATTTACAGGTAACAAGTTTTATCATACATTTTCCCAGCAGAGGCAGCATGAAGAAAATCATCCATTATTGGTGTAACTTTTGTAAAAGTAATAAATGGTTTTGCCATGTGTAACAGCATTTGGTTTGCTCCTTGCCAGCCGCGTTTTGTACTGAACACAAAACCCTGTTTTCCTTTGTTCAACTTTTCCATGCTGTTAGTAAGTACTTTAGTGATATTTTGTCAAGGTGGTTGGTTAGATTTTCTGAATCTTTTCAAATGGCTGGAATCAGCTAAAACCTGAGGCCCGTCTGACTCACTGTTAGTCTTCCCCCACTCTGAGGTTTTATTCACTTTTCTGCTAACTCGCTGCATACTGCATACAGTCATATTCAATCAGTGTTGTATAGTAACGAAGTAAAAATACTTCGCTACTTTACTAAGTATATTTTGGAGTACTTCATACTTTCCTCGAGTAAGAAAATTTTTGATAACTTTTACTTTTACTTCACTACATTTCCGAACTTAATTTCATACTTTTACTCCGATACATTTTCAATGTGTGGTTTAGTTACTCGTTACAAAGAAGCGAGAGAGAAACGCAAATGTTTTGATCCCACCTACTGATTGACTGCAACAAAGCCTGCTTGCCTGGGCTTGTTCATCACCACCAATAGGATGCACAGGTTTCGCTTCTCCCCACTACGTCAGAAAGTCCAGCAAACGGTCTGATTGGTTAGTGCTCCGTATGTGTAGGTTTGTGCCGTTAAAGTTTTCGTTTGTGCAGCTTTGGTTTCCGAGATATTAAAATGATTTTTTAGGCCGTCCAGAGTTCACCATCCCCGCATTTTGCTCCAAAACAAACCAAAGTGGGCTGGTTCGTTAATGCTCCGCTTCTGCAGGTTTGTACCGTTAAAACAAACGAAGCAGTTGTTTTCAATTTGGATTTTGGCTATTCCGATATCCGGTGTGAGCGGCGCCTAGCTCGAGGTTGATCCGATTCATGAACGCTAATTTCGGCCAGCCGTTCTCTAGGTCTCCCCTTCCTCAAGGTGTCGGAGTTTCACTCAGGGAGAGTCAACAAATTTTACATCCAAACTCCTGAGAAACTAATGGAAATAGATTTCTTGCCTTGTGACCAACTGACACAAAATTCATGACACAAAATATTGAGTATGATATAGTCATACTCAATATTTTCAGTAATAGTAATCTTAAAAAGTATATATTTTGGATGGCCTAAAAAATAATTTTTAATATCTCGGAAACCAAAGCTGCACAAACGGAGCTCTAACCAATCAGACTATTTGCTGGATTATTTGAGTAGGTGGGGTGTCAGCTTCACGGAGCTCTGTTACCTTTTTCCCATTAAACACCAAGTTAACAAAAAGCTTAAGGCTTACAAAAACTTTATTTTCTGTCCTGGAGGGTTTACTAAGAAGCTGGTTCAGTTGTAAAGCAGGTCAAGTTAACCTAAAGCAGGTTAAGTTAACCTTGTGGTTTAGGTAAAGCACCTAATTTTCTTAACTAAATGATGCTGCAGGTTTATCTATTAGCAGGTTTCATTTTGCCTGCACTTGGTTGTGTTCATTATTTTAAGTGTATTTAACAAGTTTACCAAAATATAAAAAATGTCATTCAAACTGCATTTGCCTTGTTTTACTTTTTACTTGTACTTTTCATTACATTACTTGAGTACATCCATTTTTACAGTACTTTCTGTACTTAAGTACAAGACGTTTCTTTAATACTTTTACTCAAGTAACATTTCAATCAGTGACTTTTCTTTTACCAAAGTCATATTTTGGAGCGGTACCGATACTTTTACTTGACTCCGAGATTTCAGTACTTTATACAACACTGTATTCAATAGATTATAACATGCGGTCAGACGAGGCCCGTTTGTCAGATTAAAAGTTTGAAAATAACCACCGTTAAGTGTGGCATTGAGCACACTTTTCATTAAGCTCACATTTCGGTTTTTAAAAATACTTTTTTTAACTAGTCCGATTTAATATTCTAATTTTAAATGTCATGAGTTGCTATAATTAGATAATCATCATAATTAACAGAAATAATCTTGAAACATTCATCCTTGTGTGGAAACTGGCTAATAATTTATTTTGTTGTTGTGCATACAATCAATTAAAATTAGCACAATAATGTTTATCTTCAACAGCACTTCTAAAATCCTCATCATTTCTCATCATCATTCTCGGTACCTAAGGGTGTCGGTTCGATTAGGGAAAAAACATTTGCATATCTTCAGCTGCTGCGCTTTGCTTTCACTCCTCAAACCTGTTCCTCTCCTCACCTGTGGTGGCGCTGCTCCAACAATCGCTGAAGAAAACGACATGAAAGCTTCTGAAGAAGACACTAGCGCCATTTCCTTCTTTACAAGATTCACACAATATATATATACAGTATATATATATATATATATATATATATATATATATATATATATATATATATATATATATATTTAAAACAAATTAATCAGAAACAAATAAGGCAATTACAGTAGTGGAATTCTGTATAAGGCACATATAGAAGAGGCATATTTAAAATGGAATACATAGTAATATTGATAATAGAAAAGTGGTATTACAATAAGTAATAGTGAAACAATAACTAAAGAAAAGGCAAAAGGGGATTCATGTATTAGGATTAATATACATCAGTGGGAAATTCCATTAATATTTTGATTCACACAAAATAGGAGGAGCGTTTCTGCCGCTAGCATCGGTTTGCTAGCTAATGTTTGTTTTATCGTTCTATTTACCCAGAATGCCCCATGCTGAAGCCCACTTCCTGCTTTTGGAAACAAACGATATTGATTGTGCATGTACACAAACCACAACTTTTTTTTCTTTACTTTTCTTTTGAAGCGTTCGCAACTTTATCACTAAAGGTCTTCCATCTTTTGTCCTCATCCAGCCATCATTTCAAACTCACTTGTCCACCTGGGATACGCCATCGCTTTTCTCATCCGTTTGCAGCTGTGCAGTGCAGCCATTTTCCTCCCAACCTCAAAATCTTAATTTTTGTTTCTCATCTCAGATCATTTCCAACTACTTTGCTGCAAAACTTGGTAGCAGACGGTCGGTATGTTCAGTATTTTCACTGCACTGTCCCTTTAAGACGTGAAACTCACTTCCACTGCTGCCATATAATGCGTCATTGTGTATTTGGTTGGCAGCTCCGCTCGCGCACGGACTTAATATGAGCATAAATGGTGGTTGCAAGCAATTTACCTCAAAAAAAAAAAAAAACATGAAATAATAAACAGATATAGCTGCGGATAGCAGCTTTGATTTATGCCCCTGTCAAACCCTCGCTCGTATTCTAAACGCCCGTGTCGTCGTAATCGGAGGTGATTTCCATTTTAGTTTTAATCACACATGAGGAAATTAAGCCATCTGTACAGGAAAGATCTCAATAATTAGGAAACTGGTGCAAGCACTCCTCCTGTTTGTGTCGTTTCAGATGTTCAGTGTTTGGGCACATACAGTAAGCACTCAGTTTCACATAAATATATGTATTCACTGCCCCCCCCACACCCCCACCCCGCTCCATCCATCCTTCCTTCTTTTTTTTTCACTAGAGTTATTTTAGATCCTTGCATAAAAAAAAAGAAAATAAAAGCGGTAAAATCAAAACAAGGCTAGCGTCACTCATAATATTTGGAGTGGAGGGCGATTTATTTTCCTTTTATTAAATGCTGATTAATATGCAGCGTTGAGTAGGCTAATACTGAGGGTTTTATTTCCCCTGCATCCTGTGCTGCGGCAGCCGAGCCTCAGAGGTGGAATCAACCTCGCACAGACTGGAGCTCAAGCTTTCGGTCTGGTTCGCATTAAGAGGAAGCGCTCAGTTTTTTCTTTCTTTTTCATTCTTTTATCAAGGAGTCTTTTTTTCTTAAGAATTTTAACTGTCAAATGTCACAGTGCATCCAGAAACTATTCACATCGTTTCAGTTTATTTTATTTTATTTTATTTGCTTAAGTAAATGTTTGTTTTTTGGGGGGGGGGTTTGGGTGGCATGATGGTGGGGGGTTCTATTCTTGACTGATTTCCGAAAAACTTAAAAAGTCTTCGTCCCACTTTGTTATAACAGGTTATTTTTAACGTGCAGGGCTTCTCCAAGTTCAACCAACTCAGATTTAAGACTTTTAAAGACGTTTTTCTAAAGAACGCTATGAATTAAATTTAAGACTTCTATCGCAATCCAAGTGTACAAAATAAAATTGCATTTTATATTTATCTGTTCTGTTTTGGTTCCAGCTTCTCCATAGTATTAACTTTGTTGAAACAAAATTTTTAAACTTCACGCAGTTTGTGAGGTGACCTCTGCTTTTTTCCCCTTTTGCTGCTCAGCTCTCACTCTCAGTGGCTCCGCCCCACTTAGAACTGTGCTTTGATTGGCAGAATGGCAGCTTGTCTTCTCAAAAAAAAAAAAAAAAGGCAAAAAATGAACTAAAATGAATTGCAAACTCGGTTTGGTTACTGAGTTATGTTCTGTTGATGGTTCTGGGTATATTAGCAGCTAGCTAGCGATAGCCTCAACTGTTGGAGTCACAGAACCCAATAAAGATGTCTGCACATGACTCAAAGTTTCACGTGACAGAAAAATCCCTCAAGAAAAAAAAATGCATAAAATATATGATTAAAAATGGTCTTGCCATGAGGAACTTCAAGACCTGTTTTTAAAGTACTTAAGGTAAAATTACTTCCTTTCCCCCCGATGATGTTTTAAGACCTTTATAGGGACATAACATTTGAACTTTAAGGATGACACACTGGTGTAGAGTTTTAAGGAAGGAGACTAATGTAAAACAATTTAGAATAAGGATGTAACATAAAATATAGAAGAATGTAAGTGTTGTGAATACTTTCCGGATGTTCTGAACTGCAGGGCCGGGTGCTTAGATCCACTGTAACGAGGTCAACGCTAGCTATATTGAACATCTTCAGATTAGCTGTGACCATGCATCATGGGGCGATGAGGACGACATCAGTGCTTTCTAGCGGCTGCAGCACACCCTGACAGGAAATGTGCTGCTCAAGAGCAAGAGTTTGCTCGCTCTGCCAAGCCTACATGGGCAAACTTTGGACACAAATGGCTGTTTTCTTCCACCAGAGTTTGCTGGATGAATCTTTGCGAGACACTAACTGGCTGCAAATATGTTTTCTCCGTTCAAAGCCCATTTATCATGAGGAGGTAAAGCAGACGCTCAGGTCAGACTGCCATGCCTTGTTGCCATTCCCAACATGAGGGCTGGCCTTGGATTCCAACTGACGCCACTTTCAGCCGGGCTATGTTGTCCCTTGCTCGGTGAATGTCCACCAAGAGGACTGACACGCCATGAACTTTTCTAGTTTTTCAAGTCGGGACCACAAACTTCAGGTATTTGACTGTATTGTACAAAGAAGAAAACCCAGCGCTATTCATTTTTCCTCATTCATTGGCTTCTACTGAAGACCTGGCAGTTTTCACTGTGTGTATTGATGTATATTAAGATAAATTTGGTGTTTGAACTGTTGAAGTTGACAGCTATGAGCATTTTTAGACAATATGTTGGCAATATTTTGCCCATTCGCTGTAGCTTTAGGTAGCACAGCTATCTATTTGGTCTCTGGCGTCGGCTTGATGAAGTTAGCTAAACGTCTGCAGTTACTTTTTATGATAAATTTGTTTTTCTTTATGTGGCATACAACAAAGCTGCAAATTGGAACACATCCAGATTTCTTCTCGCTCCTTTTCCACAAAAGCAAGATTTGGCAATTGTACAATTTAGTCGTGCTCTTTCTAGACTTTTCCACCTGAGCGATGGGTTTCTGCAGCTCCTTCATCATTACCATTAGCCTCTTCATATCTAACGATGCAAAGTTCTTTTCTATTTTCTATTTACTGACAAAGGCAATTGACTGCACAAGACTTTTTGGAATCACAACAAAGGGGCTAAAATAAAAACAATAATTTCAATACTATATTGCAGTTATATATTCTGTGACGTGTCACATAAAACTCTAACACAATACACACTCAATTGAGAGGTCGCAAGAATTTCTGTAGGGTGGCGAAGCACCTTCTGTTTTGGCCGAAACAGAAATCACAGCTGGCGTTTTGTGCGTCTGAACATGTAACCTTAGCAACAGGCCCGTTAGAACTTTCACCGACTGCTCTCAGAAACTGTTCGGTTCAGATTACCGGGCCCATTCCATGCTTTATATCCACTTCAACCTTAAAAAGCCCCAACTGCAAATAATAGCATGTAATCAGATTTCTGCAAATCGAATCAAATGTACAATTGGACGTGGTTGGAAAAGTGATGTGGAACGGACCCGGACACTCTGAGCAGATTCACGACGTCAAACGTGGAGGCTGAAGAGTGTGTGTGTGTGTGGTGGGGGGGAAGCCATTAAATCATGTAACTGAAAAGTAACATGGACACTGAATACATGATTCAATCTTGACTCCAAAGAGCCAGTTTCTTCCGAGGAACGTCAGGTATAAAATGCAAACATGCGCAGTCGACAATAACGAAGACGCGCGGCGCCGCGGAGACGTCCGACCCTGGGAGGGAAGCGTTGACTCACGCCGGCCGGACCGCGCGGGGCGCCTCGGCCGCCTCACGTGACAGGCTGTCCTGGAACAACTCAGTAACCGTATAACAGGCTGTTTAAACAGGCCCTCTGAGAGATGCCCTCTCATTTCCTGCTGGAAAAGCTGATCAATCACAGCTCTCATCGCCACGGTGTCGGCGAGAAACCGAGCTGCTCGCGGAGGTGGAGCGCGTTCGCTTGGCTTTTCTCAACTTGTATTTTGAATTCAGATGCAAAACTTTTGTCGCCCGTTCAATCGACCCGAAATATGACAACAAATTCATCACCTCAAGAGAAAAAGCTCATTTTTACATAGAAACTAAAACCGTAGAGATATATATGTATATGTTTTTGTGCAAATATTTCAGAAAACGGAGCAAATGTAAAGTAAAAACAAGACTGGATTACATTTTCAATAGATGTAATATTTCTATCGATTTCTTGGCTGTCATCTTTCTGTGCTCTGTCTATAGACGCTCTCCCCGCCCCTCAACTCGTCCTTTTTTTTACTTTTTTTCCCCCCTTTTCTGCCCGCTACTTAAAACAACACGCCGTGCCAGCGGCTCTCGATTTCCACCGCTTCAACACCATGTCGTTTTTCAAGCGAGGCCTATCAGAAGCGTTTAGGCTGAACGCAGAGCAGGCCTGGTAGCCAAGTCGCCTCGGACCGCTCTGACTCAGACCACGCTCAGCTCCAATTTGTCCCTGCACAGGCCAATGTGTGTGGCTGCTTGTTTGGGGGGGGGGGTGGCTGGGAGTTCTGATTGATGCAGCATGTACTCTGCCTTCTACCAAATCTATTTCATTCGGTTTAATGTGAAAGATTGACGCGGAGCAGAATGCCTGGTTTTGTTTTGCGTTATTTCTTTTTTTTTTTTGGAGCTAGTTTTAAAAGGGAGAGTTTGCCTAAAGTGCTCAGCAACTCTTGAAGAATATGAGATTCCTTAAAGGGGCAGTGTCACCATCATTAGCAAGAAAATGTGGTAAAAGTACAGGTGAGTACAAATAGTTTACAAAGGTAAAAGTTTTTTGGGGGGGGGTTGCCACCTGTTTAAAGGGGCAGTGACATGTATTTTCTAGGCACATAATGACATTTTATAGCACAATCCAAGTAACTACGTTACTTTCTTTTTTTTTATTTAAAAAGCTGCAAAGATCAAAAAATAAAATGATTAAATTAATTTGGTAATTACACACATTGAAATTGAGCCTCTGTCTAAGTTTCTTTCTGAAACTCCTCCTTCCCTCTGTTAACCCTTTATTGTCATTTTTTTACCTGTCATTTTTTTACCTGTCATTTTTTTACCAGTTCAGCTGATGCACAGTTCCATCAGATGCGAAACTTTACGTCTCGCTTGTCATCTGTTCAGTTGAACTGAAATGTAACAAACAAATTCATCAACTCAGGAGAAAAAGCACCAGCTGTTTGCTAATTGCTGCTGACTAGTCTGAAGGATCTGAGTGGAGTAATTGGAGGCAAAGAGGGTGCTTCTAATTTTAGTGAAAATTTTGTTTTAGAGTTAATAGAGGAGCCATGTTGCGATGACTTCCTGTAGGCGGCGTGTCGGAAAGAGCAGGGGTGTTTAAAGACAGAGCCCCGATTTAAAGGGGTTAAATTACAAAGTCAACGTTCTTTCAAGTCATATTTGAGATATATAGATATATATATGGCGTTTTTATTACAAATGACAAAAACATAGCGACTTGATTATGCTATAAGGTGATACTATGTGACTAGAAAACACAACACTCAACAGTTAGTACAAGAAACCAATTATTTTATCATAAAAAGTAGTTTATCTGTGATAAGAACTTCTGCTTATTTTCTTGCTAATGGTGATACTCATAAGCTACATTGATAGAACATAGTCGACTATTTTTTCATGATCTCATGTCCTCTCTTGTCTATCAAAGCAACATGTATCACTTCATATCGCTATTTTCTAAGTCACCACCTTAAATCTTAACCTTATTTGCATCTAGATGTTCTTCTTGGACTCTTGACACCTCTTGCTTCCATTCTTTTGGTGAGAAAATAAAAAATTAAGAACACCGCTCGGCTAAAGGAAAGTGGGGGAGGGGGTGGAAGAAACCCAGCGAACTGGATCTCCATTACAGCCTCATGTATTATAGCAGACTTTAGTTTTATGAGCTTTTAACAAGTTTCCCAGGGGCTGCAATAATTTTTGTGGTTTATTTTCGGAACGTTGACTTTTTCTTCTTCTAAAACGATCAGCGAGGGTCTTTCAGCTCTTCAGCCCTTTTCCTCTGCTTCCATCCAGCATCGCACTCCGTCTTCAGGCCACTTCGCTTTCGCCTGCTCGCCTCGAGTCAATGTCAATCTCTCGAGTTTCCACCGGAGCGGTTCCAGCTCACCTCTTAAAAGTCACCGGCTGGTGATTGACAATCGGCAACCAAAGACTAATAACAAGGCGGGGGGGTGGCGTGGCGGGATGGTGACGGTGGAGGGAGAGGGGGGCACGGAACTCCGTGCGAAAGGGGTTCAGACGCCGGCGTGTTTGTCGGGGCATACCTCGTAAGCCACAACATCTTGTAGCCGGGAGTCATATTCAGCCAACAAAACATAACTCTTAAGTCAACGCATCTGGCTGTCATTTTGTAAAGCCTGAACCACTGCAAGAAATCATCTCCATATGTGCAAAAACGAATAAGAGGAACACACTGACTGTAATATTTCACCTTGCCTTTGGATGCAAGAAAAAAAAGCAAAAACTATTGTCGCCTATATTTCTATTATTTCTTGGTTTCCACCTATCATGCTTATCGTCTCATTCCGACTTTCCCTTTTCTCTCCTCTGCCTTTTCACACTCATCCCTGCACCCCTCCACCCGCTGCGTTCTCCTTCTGTTCCTCCATCCACGCTGCGTCACGTCGTTATTGTGCGAGTCTGAGCCGCTCGTCTGACAGCCAGAGTGTAAGGCTACACCTCTGACCCAGGAGAGTCAGCAGTCTGTAGTTGTAGCAAGAGAAACATTTCTCCGAAGAGGCAGCGCTGAGTGTTGCCGCGAAGCCTCGTGGCAACGATGGAAACCAAACGGGGAGCCACGGTCAGCTTACACCCTAAAGCAAGGAAGCAGTTGTTCACGAGCTGGAAGGTTTTTTTTTTGTTTTTGTTTTTTTTTCTTTTTGGTTGGTGCATTTGCCATTAAAGGATTATCTTTTGAGATCTACCTTGTGAAGAACTTGGCAGAAACACTTGTACTCACTCCGTGGACTTCGTTATGTTACAGCCATAACCCTAACCCTAACCCATTGGAATTTGAATGTAATCTCAAACGGGTCAATATGAATACAAAAAAACTCATTCAGACAGCCAACATTAACAGGTTTTAATCTCTTTCTATTATTTTTCTTAATGCGTAAAATGCCTGCATAGGTCTCTGATGGGGTGAAATATCACCCTTGATCAGTTTAAAAATAATATTCACCATATTCAGCAGGAATGTGAATAAATAGAAAAAAAAGTTCAAGGATTATTATTCAGTTATTATTATTATTATTCAGTGTTGTGTGTTATTTCATAATATGGTAATTTAGGCCCAGAGAACAGAGTTCAGGTTTGGAAGCCTAACATACAGTAGCTGCGTTTCCATTACAAATGTGCACCAAACCTTTTTGGTCATCGTTTCATAGCAGTTTTGCAAAACACGCCATTTTAGAAAATAGATGTAGGATTCCCTCGTTTGTCGTTGGTGAAAGTTCATGAGCCATATCTCGACTTGTGCGTTTGTTATGGTTATATTTACCCACAATGCCCCGCTCTTAAGGTGTTGGCATACGCATCCGAACCGCACCAGAGTTCACTTCAACCCGAACCGAGTCTTAGGTTTTCAGGCGGACCAGTTCAACCAGCGCAAGCAAACTATTGTCCAGTTAAAGTGGACCAAACAGAGCTGGTGTGAACACATTCTAAATGTGCAATGATGGCCGAGACAAACAACTAACTATTTTTCACTACGTAAAATGCTTTATTACGTAAAACTCCCATGAAAACAACTGAACTCAAAAAATTCCCCACTGCTGCCAAACTTTGTCACTTCATCCATTTAATACTTTTTTTTTTCTTTTTACCTTATTTATTTATTTATTCCAAAAGTTGCTGCATTTCCTCCAGACAAGCTAAACGGACAAACACATTGCCAGTGTTTACTGTCATAGCAACAATGTTTGGCCGATTAAGTGATCTAAGCATTACTCCTTTGTAAGCCTTACATATATATATATATATATATATATATATATATATATATATATATATATATATATATATATATATATATTCCTTTGAAACATTGTCAGTGAAGTTATAAATAAGATAAATAACCACAACGATATTTTATTCCTCCTTTCCAGTTCAGAGCTTCTTTCATTGGACGTTTGTGTTCCCCTCAGAGGAAAATGAGTCAGCATTCTGCACACTAGTCACGCTCTGCTCTCGCCCAGCATGTTTGCCTCTGTCCGCTGGCCAAGTCGCTCTCATGAAATAAATCTGCTGCTTTAAGCCACCTGAGCTGGTGGCTTTATCAGAATCCGGACGACCCGGATGCGTGGTGGGACGCCAAAGATGTTTTGTGTTTTGAGCGTCCCCCGCCCCGCCCCGCCCCCTCTTTGGCTAAGGCCTGTTGCTTCTTTGCCAATCAGATTTTTCCTTATCACCAGCCAGACTGCAACCAAAGCCAGTCAAACTCCTAATTCATTTCCGGAGAGGAAATGGCGGCGGCAGCGGTGCTGTCGGTGCTGTCGGTGTGCCGGCATGCGTGGCTCTAGTGTGCTGGCAACTGGAGCAGGGTGGAGTCCGAGCTTCTAGTGAAGTGATTAATTTTAAGAAGTCATATCTGCACAGAGGCCAAGAAGTCCTGAATCATGTTGAAATGAAATAACACACAAGTCATGTATAGAAAAAATAAAAAGAGAAGCACTTTGGATTTGGAAGTATGTTTCTGTTTACCATATTCTTCAACGACACCTACTTATGTAAGGATTCATTCAGAGAAAACCCCTGTGGCAAAAGAATATATAGAATTCTGCAAGTTTCAGCAAAATAGACTTGAAGATGTTGGTGGTAAAAAAAGAAAAAAAATATATAAATCTTTTTTTCATGTTTGCCGTGAAGATATTTGTTCTGCTGGTCAGCCAATGGATAAGCCATAAACTTCTGGCTTATGGCTACCTATTCTAGCAAGTTATTGTTAATTAGTCGCGTAAAATTTTAATGCGTTCAAAGTTTACTTACCGGATTCCCGGCCGGAACCAATGTGTTCACACGTTTCTGATTTGCCTGTATATTTGAAGCACAGTCAGGGATGGATGACAAAGATGTTTCTCTGATCCTATTTTGATGGCAAAAATGATGGAAAAATGGAAAAGACCATTAGTGTATTAAAGTTAGTACTGAGAGCAGTTAGCATCTCAATGCTCAACATGTTTAGCAGCACATGTGTCCCAAACACAAATGACTGTCCCTGAAATGAACTCCATTAAAAAGTTTCCACCACTCGTCTAAACATCTGATATACCTTAAAATCCTTTAAGAATCATTTTAGCACTACCACAGAAGCTAACATCTACAGCCCTTCTTACCTTTTGCTCCTGGACGTTCAGCCAATCGGTGACAAGGACAACAAATGGAGGACATGGATTCACTGCTTTACACAAAGAACCACTGAAGGAAACAACAAAAAGGCCCCAGAAGACGACACAAAGCACAATTTCCTTCTTAAGAACAAACATTGAGTGATGTCAGATTTTAGTGGTTAAAATCCAACGTCACCACGAGCCAAAGGCTGGATTTGCATGAGGACCAGCGTCAAATATGGAAACCAAACAGGGAGCTATGGTGAGCTAACACCATTAAGAAAGAAGCCAGTTGTTCATGAACTGGAACATTTTTGCACATAGATTTTCCTACGTAATTTAAGAAAATAAAAACCTTGCCATATTGGAAACCTAAACGACACCGATGCAGGGTTAGAGGTCCACTGGATGTTGCTGTTTTTTTCTTTCACATTTTACCCCTGAAAGCAGCGACACAGAAGCCTCTAAGGACGACACAACTTCCTCCTTGAGAGAAACGGTGTGAGACTTCAGCGGTTGTAGGATTTCTCTTTTGCAAAAGACTTAAGAGCCATTTCCAGAGAGTCGTGTGTTTGTTTTGGTTCTGTTTACCAGAAATACCCTGCATTTCAGTCTGCTTGCTGCTTTTAGAGCAGCCTCTGGTCCGCTTAGCATAAGTAGTTTCATTTACTTCACCCGAACCAAGATTTAGATTTTTAGGCGGATCAGACGAACCGGACTGTCAAGCCAAACCCCCCGAATGTTCGGCTAACGAACAAGAGTTTCGATTGAAGCAGACTGAACGGGGCTGGTGTGAACGCACTCCTCCTTTTGACACACAAGTCTGTCCCACCTCAGCTGAACACCTTCTGCCAGTGTGTGTGGAGCAGAGCAACACACACACCGAGAGCGTGTGCTTTGAGTCCACACGGGTAGCAAACCTGCGGCGGGTAGCAAACCTGCGGCGGGTAGCAAACCTGCGGCGGGTAGCAAACCTGCACCGGCCCCTCCTCCATTAAGAGGTAATGGTTTCCACATTATGCAATAAATTAGTCATTTCTGTCACTGTCACTTTTCCGCTGCTTTCTCAGTTTTCTCATTTTGACCCCTGACGTCTGGCAGCGTCTGACCTTCATCTTCTTATCTGTTATCGTTATCGAAGGCGTTTCTCTAACTGTTTGTTCTTGCTGAGGTTTAAACACTTTGTTCTTTGGCAGAGTTTCTCTCACTACCCACAGGCTGTTTGAGCTACGTTGTAAAATAAAATAAAAATAAAAAATACAAATCTTACTGTACTTTAAGGCATATTAGAAGGGAAAAAAATAAATGAATAAATTTGCTATTTAGCCCGATGGCGCAATTTGGTGTTCAGAGTGCTCCTATATTGGTTTAGGTTTTTAGGGTTTGGCGTACATTTATTTTTCCTCTCCTGCCGCGAGGAGCATATGTTACGGAGCTGCTCCCTCCAGCCCATTTATGCGGTTCTGTTTCTGTACCATAAATAAAAAGGGGGAAACACGGGCCCCGAAGCAGATTCTGCCCGAAGCAGATTCCGGTACCAGATGTCTCCGCTTTTTTATTCGTCCTGTTTTTGTGAAATAACAGGTGATTGAAGGAAAAGCGCTAATGAGTTCCAGCTCCAGCGGTCCAGAGTTACTGCTCTTTCTCTCCTGCTCCCGTTTTTCTGTTGTTGTTTTTTTTTTTTTATCTGCGAGAGAGACTGAACTCTCCCTTCTATCGAGGCGTTCTAGCGAGATGCCTGAGCAGGTGTCTCGAGCTCTGCTTTCGAGGCCCTCCGGGTTTTTCCTTAGCTGTATCGAGCTCGGTTCGTGGCGGCCGCAAGTCGAGCAGTTTCAGAGCGAATCCTCTGAGGAGACTTTCGATGCCCCGACAAACGCTTCCGGGCAGAAAGGTCACGATATTGAGATAGGAGGGAGGGAGGGGAGGGAGAGAAGAAAGGATGGATGGATGGAGGGATGAAGGGAAGGATGAAGGGAGAGAGGGAGGGGGGGGGGGGGGAAGGAGAAGGGAGGGGGGGAAAAGGGAGGGGAAGAAGGAAAGAGGAGGGATGAAGGGAGGGAGGGAAGGAGGCGCGTCAGCAGTTCTTGCGTGAAGAACCTTGAGAGGGCCACGGAGAGGGAAGCTCAAGACAGATTATGTGGACATGATTCAGCAGAAAAAGAATAAGAAAAAAAAAAAGCAAACGGGTGATGAACGAGGTGAGGAGGAAACGCAGAGAAGGGTGAGTCAGCAGCTAGATGGAGAAAAGCAGTCAGAGGACTGACGGGAAGAAGTATGGCTGGGACTAATCATCTTTTAAATAGTCCAATGATTGATCTGATTTATTTATTCATTTATTTTTTTTGAAATGGCATATTTTGCCAGATTTTTCATTAAACTGCTTCATCATTTTTTTTTTATACAATATTAAAAAAACATTAACATTACCAACACACACAAAAAAAATCCCCAGGGCAAATATGCAGTCAAAACAAATTTCTGACACCAACATATGAAAATCTCAGAGCGGTCTTTCCTGGGATTGGAAGGTTGTTGGTTTGATTCCACATGTTGTGATGAAGAGCTTCAAGTGGTCAAAGTGATTGGGAACGTGCGACATAAGTTCAGTCCATTTATTAACATTGTAGAACTGATTTGTGGACTTTCTATTTTTATTATTTCCTGTCTGATAACTAGAGAGCAAAAGATGCTAACAGGAGATTTTGATCCAGGTGAAGCCAAAACTACTTAGTTTGAGACGTTTTGTGTAGATCATATTTACAGACGAGGCATTTTTTTCTTTTTTTTTAATCTTAAATCCAAAATGAATATATTTTTTCACATTTTGACTGAATTACTGCTGACTGTATTGTTCTTTTAGCAAATGGCCTTTGTTGGAGTCTCTGTACTCCAGTTAATTAATTGGTTACTAAATTAGGTTATTCCAATATTTTGATTCATATTTATTAATCCCATTGTGTTCTAGAGTCGTGCTGCTCCAGGTGGCAGAATGTTGATGTAAACTCTGTTTCTCATGTTCTAATTTTCTCTTTATTTAAAAGAAATAAATAAAGACATTTCAAGTCCACCGTTCCTGGCAGAAACGACACAATTTTGGATGATTATACTCTCTGGTTTTGGAAGCTGTGCAGATGGAAGGAGTTTTTCTTTTCTTTTCTTTTTTTTTTCTTTTTAAACTTTTGGTCATTTGCTATGATGCGTAACCGTAGCAACAATGTGGTTCACAACCAGAAGCAGCTGATTAACGTTTGCTGAAGTTGAAATAATAACTCGACCGGAGCCACAAGCCCCAGATGAGCTGGAGAAGGAAGCGCCGCGGATTCAGAGCAGCAGCGGAGATCATAATGGGCGGCGTGAGATCACTGGCTAACAAGTTGGATGAACTTCAAGTCCTGACAATGACTCAGCCAGAGTATCGGGAATAAGCAACAAGTTTCCGTCCATAATATTTACAGAGAGAGTTTGCCAGTCCTGCTCCGGCCAGCAGGCGGTCACTGATTCTGTTTATTACCTTTGTGGACAGAATTTCAAGGGGCAGCTGAGGTGTTTAGGGCGTCTGTTTTTATGGCCTCAGTGGCCTCCTCTTGTTTTGGTTTTTTTGTAGGTTATATCGTCCTGTTGGCTTCACCAGACCATCGTCTCCAGGTTTCACTGGAGCAGCTCACAGCCAGGATGGAGATCAGTTCCTCCGGATCCTTTTGGGATCTTTGTAGATTGAAAAGACAGAAGAATTTTTTTTTTTTTAGATTGAGCTCATGATTTTTGGGGAGTTTTTTTCAGACATTTCCTAGAAAGGACAAAGACATTTCTGAGTTAGAAAAGTCTCAAATTTATTAGAACAAATTCGGAAATTTTGAGAAATGTTCTAGAGAAAGCAGCACACTCCTGCGTTTCAAAAGACGAGGATTTGCTTGAACGAATTCTGAATTTTTCTGAGTTTGAAAAGTCGAAAGCCTGCTGGGAAATCTCAAGATTTTGATGTTCATCTCAATTTGTTTTGGGAAAAATTTGAGCTTAAAATGTAAAAGGTTAGAAAAATTAGAAATTTGGAGAGTAATCTCATCAATTTTATATAAAAAAAAACAAAAATGTAACTTTCTGAGTTTGAAAAGTCGACAACTTGCTAGAACAAATTCAAAACTTTTGGGAGAAAAAGCCTGGGCTTTTTTGAGTTGAAAAGAACATTTTCAAAACTGATGTTTTTCTATCTGTGATGCCCCTGACACGCCGTCATACAAATGTCCTTTCAAGGACTCGAAGGAATTGCTAAGTTAGGAAAAACAGGGAGGACAGTTTCACCCTCTGGAAATCAACAGCTATTTTGCTCTTCTTATTTCAACCAGGATTTAATGATTAGCATTCTCAGTTAGCCTCTTTATATTCAACAGTTTGTTTCCAAATGTTTCCATCTGAACTTTTCCAATCCACCGTACTTTCTCATTTTGTGACATTGCATCTGATACATATTTTATAGGCGTTGTTTTTTTGTTTATCTTTCTTTTGGCTTTTTATTCATTTATTGAATTTTTTTGAAACTCTGTATTCCATTGTGAGTTTATGGAAAGGTTATGCATGTGTGTTGCTCTTTTTTTTTTTTGCTTTCCCCAGAGTCTGCTGCTTTTTCGCCTTATAGCTGCTGACTTGAAATGCACAAAGTGAGCGACTGCAAACATTTCCAGCACCGACAGATTTAGTTCCACCTACAGACCTCAGGGGGCCAAAAGCATTGTGCCGACAGACTGATGCGCTTTCACCTGCCGCGGGATCTCCATATGGCCTCCGAGGATGGGACCAGTATCAATAAGCAGCCCTGAAAACTGCAACAGTTTGGCTTTCACTTGGATTTTGCTTTACAAAAAAAATAAATGTTCTGCTAGAAAGTTTTCTGTTTGAAAAAGTTTGAATCTCTGTCCACACAGAAAAAAACAGAAAAACAAATAAATCAATAATGAATTGAAATTTGAGATATAGGAGTTCTGAATGATTTTGCCACTTTACTTCAAAGCAAACAGTTGACACCAGATATTTATATACACTGTAAAAAAAAAAACAAAAAAAGCAAATTTTTTAAATCAGACCACATTTTTCTTGTATTAGTTTCATTAGTTACCAAAATAATATCTATTTCCTAAATTTCCTAAAAAAAACACCCATTCTCATGTAATTCTGCGCTCCATGGGGAATTGTGGCACTAAGAACCAAAGGAAGTTAAATTTGGCATTTGCAAGTTTGCCTCACTTGACTGCTGGGTGGCATTTCGTCGCTCTGGTTTCCGTGGCGGCGACCCTGTCCTCACATGAAGCTGCTGATAACACAGATTGTGTGTTTGCATGTGTGTGTGTTGTGTTGAGGATTTGAATCATATATTTTTTTTACAGGATGCCTCTTCTGTGTATAGATTTATAACAATTCCAAATTTAGTAAAAAAAGAAACAGCCTTTGTTTTTAGTCTGGTCAGAGGACGGCTGGGCTTTTCTATGTTTAGCTGTCAGCATTTCCTCAAAAGTTAAAATAACCTCGGTGCTGTTTTTGGGTGCGTTTTTCTTTGTTTCTGACTCTGCACATTCCAGCCGGATAACAGTTTTAACCAGTCGTGTGTATTGAGTTACAAATTCTTCGCCGCGTGATCAGAATCTGCTGCTTCCTTTACTGCCCGAAATATTTTATTCCAAAGCATTGCGTTCTGCTAAAAAAAAAAAAAAGTCACACTTTGATGAGCCTTCATCAGCATTTCAAAACTACTGTAGGCTATGTCATAAAAACAATCTTAATCTGTGTTGGGGATTCTCCTGCTGAGGTTGCCGTTGTGTCTCTTCGAGTTGTTGAGCTTCCCTAGTTGCACCAGGTCGTTGTGGTCAGACAGTCGAGATTTACTTAAAAGTCCTTATTTATCAAGGCAGGCTTCTAATACCTAAAAATGTGTATCTTCTGGTTTTATGTGCTTTGTTTATGCCTTCTTCTTACCTTAGATATTGCCGCAGCAAATCATTCATCTCCATTTAGTCCTATTATCTGCATCCTCTACTCATGATGGGCGAGAAAACAATGATACCTATCGAGACGGTATCACGTGATCAATATCAGTACAAAATACATCCAATGAAATGTTGATGATTTCACTGACCTGCAATCCAGAGCCAAAGAGTTTTCTCAGGGATGGAGGCTGAAGAAAGGCTTTAGTTGCTAAATTTGTCACAGGCAATGTTGGCAGCATCAACTAACGCCCTCATTCTTTGGTTAGCTAACTTCAACTCGCTAAATAGCGCCCATGACGGGAGTTTTATGTAGCCCTGAATGCACTCAGGCATATTTCAATCTCTCAGAGGTCCAACAGACTCAAGGCAGATGCATGTTGGACAAAATTTGCACAAAAGTCAATTTCTAGGCTTTTGACTCGCTTAGAAAACTGATCTGCAGCAAACAGCAGTCAAACCAAACTGTTTTGTATGTTTTGTCTGACGTACTTGTTCATGTTTCTACACACACTCGTCACTCCACAAGAGAACCTGAACATGTTGAGCCACGCATCCTCCAGTTCTGTTCTGCCGCTGAATCAATCAACATGGCTGGTCTCATCACCGCCTTGTCCACCTTCCCGTTCGTTCTTGGTGATGCTCTTTCACAACGGTCCTTTTCTTCACCAATTCCAACTTGCCTCTACGCTCCTTCACCTCTTTTTCTCTCCGTTGCTCTGGATGGTTGATCCTGAGCACTGTACGTTGTCTTGTACCGTCTTTGCCTCTGCTCCCCGTCCCACTTGTCCCCCTCTCATTGGCACACGTGGAATCTGTCTTGCTTTATTCCAATCTCTATTCCGCTCCTTTCCGGCACGCATCTCGCGTCTCCAGCATTCGTGTCCTCCGTTACTAGAAACACACCAATGAGTTGCTTTTGCAAGGAAACGTATGTAGAGAAGGAAAACATTTCCGGTTACTCTGGCGCCTTTCTGTATCTCACTGAAATGGCTTTAAACTGGAGGAATGGCATGGTGGAAAATTTTTGTTTCTTCTGAAACTGTGAAATTTTTAAAAGCTTTGGTACCCTTTCAAATCGGTCCATGTCTACACACACGCGCATGTGCGCGTGCTCACATAAAATCACATGTCTCGTTTGACCAAAATGCTTATGGTAGCACTCCTGGTGCCTGCAGGGCTGCAGGGACCACCCAGGAAGAACAGCGTCCACAGGAGCCAGGAAGACTCCATATCCCGACTCAGCAGTAAAGGGGTGTGCTTCATGTGTTTGTGTGATACAGGGAACGGTAGCAGATAGCGCTTGGTTGGAAGTGAAACGCTCCTGACAACGTAAGGGACCAAGTTTAGCGGCACCGGAGTACAGACTGTTTCCAGGCTACAGACCGAAGGTGTTCTAACAGTTCTCCTCCTCCTCCTCTTCCTCCTCCTCCAGAAAATCCCACTTGATTTCCACTCAATAAATTTGTGTTGATATAACATCAGCTAGTGGAGCCGTAGTTCAGACCTTTAAAACGGAGCCGCTCGGAGGCCTGTAGTTGTTAATCCGTTCTGCTGGTTGTCTGCATGAAGATGGGATTATTTATACCATGTGTGCTCGGAAATGGCGTGATCTTATTTTTATTTATTTAATTTTTTTTTTTTTTAAAGAATGTGTCATTTTCTGTACTTTTATCGCCGCTTGCGCTCACGTTTACCTAATGGTAACCGGAGCGCAAGAGCAAGCCATTTTGTCCTAATATCCTCCTCAGCGATTCATCCAGAAACGGAGCCACGCAGACCCTGGCTGACCCTCGCATACCCTGGCTGACCCTGGCTGATCCCAAGCGCCCGAGCTGCAATTACAGAGGCGTACTGCGCGCACACAATCATAAACTTGCAAACCTGTCCAAATTCATCCTGCGTGAGACAGACACCAGGACCGCCCCGGGTGCACGCTTCCAGGGAAGATGTGACCTTAATTGCTTAAGTCTTAAATTATCTTTAATTGTGCTTGCTGTGTTGCTTTATGGTAATGGGACTGGTTGGGTTCAGGATGAGGTATGGTTACAGCAGGAAACAGGGCAGTGAAAGGTCATGCAGTTTGAATCCAGCTGAGTCCACACACACACGCACGCACGCACACACACACACGCACGCACGCACACACAGACACAGAGATACACAAAAACATGTATAGTTATGCGTGTTTTTATTCGGTGTTATAGGTAAATTTGTTAGTGTTGTTGTGCAGGGAAGGATTTTGACAGCAGAAAACACTAAACATTTCACATTCACAGTGTAAAACTTTTTTTTAAGGACTGGCTTTGAAATGAAAGCACACGCTGAAAGTAATTGCAATTTGGATGGAAAACACAAAATGTATCCAACTAGTTGAACTTAACTTTTCTCATATAGTTCTGTTAGTGAAGATGCTCCGTGTGCATGATAGGAATCATGCAGCTCGGCTGTTTGGCTTTGCATGCCGGCCATAAGACAAGATTATTAAAAAAGTGTCTCGACTATTTACGTTGCTCATTTAGCTGGCATGTTTGACAGTTTGAGTTTTTTCATCCTTCGCAGCAGACTCTCAAAAGTAAACAAGCTTTAAATTAGATTAAACCCTGTAGAGTCAGAGGGCAGGTCATCATCCACACCACAGAGGTGAAAATTCTCCTATGGATCTCCGGTAAGTGAAGGAAAAACAAACTTATTCTGCCAGGCGATAAAAAGGCGTCAATCCTAGTGGGATTCTTCATACACCCATTTATCATTTTGGAGTCTCAGTGGACATTTCATGTCTTGGCAGGTGAGATGGGGTCCCAGTCTCTCCTGCCATTTGTACAATTTTTGCTGTCGAAATAAAAACACTACACCTTTGTTGAGCTCGCCCTCATAGGAGAGGAACTTTAGCTTATTAGAGGCAATTGTTGGCTGCCTGGAAACCACCGAGACGACTTCAGGTGACAAACACCAGAACGAGAAGGTGCTTTATTCAGAAATCAGGCCATCGTAGAGGCTCGTTATTTCTGGTTGTCACATGGAGAGGGTGGAGTTGCAACAGCAGCTGCCCGGCTGACAATCCATCAGTGTCGACACATGGGAATAACGCCCACCCGGCTCTCCCGCCGCCCCTCGTCACTTCTCTTTATTTCGAAGTCCGCTGGGTGACGGCAGACAGCGAGAGGTCAGGGGTCAGAGAGGACATGGTGTGCTCTGCCATGGAGACATGCTTTCATCAGTGGCGGCTCAGCAAATATTAAGAGTGTGGATCTTAGCGTATTAAATGCAGTGACAACGGTTCACAGTTGACTTACCCGTCTCAAACGTCTACTTGATTCCTTTCTGGACTTTCATCAGGAGCATCATGTGACAGCATGCAACCCATATGACATCATAACAACATCATTCCAATGAGAAAAATTGCGATCCAGTGCAGATTTAGCACCTTCAGTGTGTGTTTAAGGGGAAGAAGTGGAGGGGCGCCATATCAGATTATTCACACTTCCACAAACAGCATTTAAATCCAGAAAATAACTACAATTAGTCTTTTAGTCTTTTTTGCCAACATTTTACATCACATATAGTCCATACCCTCTCAGATGGCATAATTTACATATGACATGACTGGTGGGTGTTTTAAATGACTACTCCATTGACGCACTTCATTATCAATTTACAATGTCAGTGTATTGTTAAGGACAATATGCACAAAGGGAGCATCTTCTCTCTGCGTCTCCTAGTGTAGGGCAGAGACATAATATGACCAGTTATCTGCCAAAGTCCTGTTCAATTAAATTGGCACTTGGAAAAGTATTCAACAGGGGTGTAGTGACACAATAATCAAACAATACGGCATTCTGATCAAAATACAATATGTATCACAATATTTTGCAAACGATGCGATTCGATGCATTTTGCGATTTTCTGAAAGATTTTATGACAGAGTGGATTCAGTGACATTTTGTGTTCCGTAGACTTGGATTTAATTCACTGATAACTTATTAAAAGCACCAACTACACAATATCTGACTCTGATTGGACAGTCTAACAGTCTACAGCTGGACAAAATGAGTCAAAGAGGCAGTGAGAAAATTAGTTTCTGTCATTTAATTCGAGTGGATTTGACATAAAACTCAAAGTTTCAGCAGTGATCCAGGAGCCGAGTGAGGAGATGATCAGCCTCTGTAGACTCTCAATATGCAAATGATGGCACTTATGGTTTTCTTCTGGAGATACTGTGGTTATATTTTGGAGTAAAAAAAGTCTTTTGGATTCTGGGGAAAAGGCTTTTCTACTTGGCTCCCGGAGTTAGCCGTGGCTGTAATCTGTTTACTAGCAGCTGCTGGGGGAGCGGCTCTGCCTCACCCCGTAGTGATCGACTCCTTGCAGCCGCGCCGCGCCGCGCCACATCGCGCCACGCCACGCCACGCCACCCTGCGCCATGCCGCCATTCCCCTGCCTGTGCCAGGAATCTCATCGTACTCTCAGTCTCTGATTCGCTTTGTCAGTTGCTGATAAGAACAATCGATCCGCCGTCGTCTTCATGGAAATCCTCACTGCGCCCAGACTGCGGTTGCGGGTTCCCCCTCTTCGTTTTCCAGCTCAAAACAGAGCGCCACTGCATGCTGCGTGTTCATTTTTCAGTCATCATTTATGTACAGAGCAGAAACCATGGAGCTAAAAACAAATTAAGAAGTGGATGCCACTAGTCGCTCCGATATCCAAACTTTGCATTCATTTCGTGATCTCACTGCTTTTGCCGCTGCTCCGTTCCGCTTCTCTTTCATGGTTACTTGCACAACTTCACTTTGTTTCTTAGCAACAAAATGCTAAGAAACATTATTTATTGAAGATATGAGATTTCCAAAACCAAAGGAGTCTCATGCTGCGTTTAGTTTTTTTTACGTTTGGAAGCTCGTTCCCTTTCACATGACCGGAACATTTCTCTGACTTTCTTAAAAATATGGTTCACTTATTTTAGCATAACTCCAATTTTACTTGACCTATTAACACAATTTAAAACCTGGTGTGTCATTTATAATATGCTGAAAGTGAGACTGGGGGAGGTTGTCACAAACCAGACATGTTACGAAGAGCGTGTCACCTTATGGACCCTTATGGTTTAACGTATCGATACTCGTGGACGAAAGATCGATACCTTCTGAAGGTGGAAACAATTGATAAATATCACAGAATCGATATAATTATACAGCCCTAGCATTCACACCCTTCTAAAGCCATCTGGCGCCCCCTTCTGGATAATTTTTCTACTTCAACACAAGGATCATCTAGATCAGGGGTGCTCACACTTTTTCCGCATGTGAGCTAATTATAAAATGACCAAGTCAAAATGATCTACCCACTACAAAAATCCAAAACATATACTTATTTATAAATATATTGAGGATTCTTTATACGAATGCCTCTTTTACCATCTCTCCATCTTGAAAAGACTTCTTGTTTTTAACGATGATGTGACTCACCCGGAACGATGCTTCGGTGGCGGCTTTCGCTTTTGAAGTTTGTTGTGTGAAAAATGACTGCTGTTTGGACAACTGGGATTTTAGTTCCTTCACCTTTTTCTTTCTTAGCTCGCTTTTTGGTGGGAATGTAGTGTCGTATTTTCCATGAACAGTTTGAAAATGCCGCTCCACATTTCCCTTCTTTGGCATTGCGATGGTAGCCTGGCAGATGAGGCAAACACACTTCGAAAATGACATCGTGAAAAAAAAGTCCTCCTCCCATTCCGTATGAAAGTGATACGTTTTTGTCTTCTTACTTGGTCCAGCTCCCTCACTCATTTTTAACCCTTTCTTAGGTTTAAGAGAAAAAACCGAGAGCTAAAAATTGGAGTTAACTCGCTGACTAGCTTGTCAGTTTTCCTACACTTCGCGCAGCTGTTTGCGCATGCGCAGCGACCTAAGCGTCAGAAAAAATCTGATGTCATCTGACTGGCTTCCCTGTATATCAATCAAGTGACGGGATGGATGATAGGCTGGCATCTATTTTTTTTAATGCCATGCGATCTACCAATACTACCTTTGCGATCGACTGGTCGATCGCGATCGATGTATTGAGCACCCCTGATGCAACAAAAGGGCCAATAGAGTTCTGTGGCTTTTTCGGTCCATTTAACGAGAAGAAATAAGCAAGAAATTTCTCCAACACTTTATCTTCTCAAAACTAAAGTGAAGCTTTTTGGTCCTGCACCAACACTTTGCGTTTAGGGAGCGAACCACGGATATATCTGCATAACAAAACGTTCAGAAGTCAGGGCCGGAGCCATCTGTCAAACAGCTGAATCCAGCCTAGATTTGTCAAAGTGTTCCCAGGAACGACATGTGGTAGCTACCTACCACACAAGTGGAAAAATGGCGAGACCTTGAACTGATTGCAATGCGGTGCTTCAAACCCTTAACAGAGCTGCGCATAAACATTTGCCAACTAGCCTCGGTTGACTAAAGGGCAGCTGCTTCTCCATGTTTTGGTTCTGGTTCTGGGGATGTAGAGGAGACTAGAACCAGAAGACCTGAGTGGTCTGGAAGGTTGATGGAAAAAATCATTAATTTATTTTGGTGCAAAGCCATTCAATGATTTATACACAAAGACTCTTAAAGTCTATTATCTGAGCTGGTGAAAGGTCGTTAGAACTGGGTTGATGTGCTTCTCTTCCTGGATCAGCTGCAGGTGACAGAAGGCTGATTTTGTAACAGTCTTTATGTAACTCTGAAAGTTCATCATTACACCTAGATTTTGGACCTGATCTCTAGTTTGTAGTGGTCGTGACTGAAGTTGACCATAGATCGTTCCTCTTTAGGTCCAAAAATGTTCATTTGAGTTTTGTTTCTGTTCAGCTGAAGAAACTTGCGGCACATAGATTTGTTTCAAGCATCTGTTCAGTGATAGGGTGTGTTCAGAGTCAGCATCTGTTCAGTGATAGGGTGTGTTCAGAGTCACCTGGTAATATCGTAATATGGAGCTCTTGTATCTGCAACAGACTGGCGACCTGTCCAGGGCGACCTGTCCAGGGCGACCTGTCCAGGGCGACCTGTCCAGGGCGACCTGTCCAGGGCGACCCCACCTCTCGCCCGGAACACAGCTGGAGATACGCAGCAGCAACTCCCGACCCCGTTAGGGAGAAGGATAACCGGACAATGGATGGATGGATGGATGGATGGATGGATGGATGGATGGATGGATGGATGGATGGATGGATGGATGGATGGATGGATGGATGGATGGATGGATGGATGGATGGATGGAGCTCTTGTATCATCTGCATAGTTATGGTATCTAGTCTTATTAGTCTGAAAAGGTCTCAGGGTTGGACCTTGGGGTACTCCACATGTGACGTATGAATACCTATTGGAAAAAAGAAATCCCTGTTTTTCATGGGAGATTTGAACCAGCTGAGTACTGGACCAGAGAGTCCGACCCAACTCCCCAGTTGTTTCAGTAATATGTCACGGCCAGCAGTGTCAAAAGCTGCACTCAGGTCTGATAGAACCAGCTTCGTGGTTCTTCCATGGTCTGCATTTCTGTGGATGTCATTGGAACACTTTGACTAGGCCAGTCTCAGCACTGTGGTGTGGTGAGCACAGAAACCAAACTGAAAGACATGGAAGCAGCAGGTCATTGTTCAAAGACGCTATTTAACTTTAGAAACGCAGATTTTTCAATAATTTTCCTGTTGAACAGAACGTTGGCGATCAGCCTGTAATACTGCAGTAAAAGTTTCCAAAATCACTTTAGGCAAAAAATGCCTAAAGTGATTTAGGCATTTTGACGGTTCTTTTTTTCTCTTACTCTCTGCAGATCAACACTAAGCGTTACCTATTTGTTCTTGCTTTATAGATTTTTTTTTCTTTAAACACGCTACATATAGAAATGCACAGCGAGTTTGAGGGAAGACATCGCAACATGCAGCTGCTGCTGTTATGAGGGAAACCGCTCTGAATGTCACACTTCAGTGACCCCTTAATAAATAAATCCAACAAACCCGATGTATGATATTTCGAGTGTTTAGAAACAATGATAAATTGAACGCAACACGATCCCCGCCTCATGTTAAAGGGAAAGCCAAATCCTTGTCCAAGGAATGTTTAAAGTGCAAAAAGTGTTTATTTTGCCGGACTTACCTTATTTGAAAGGCAGTGGAAGTCCTCCAGCGAGCAGCGTCGGTTGCGACCACAGCGCATACCTGGAGGCCGTGAGTCCGAGGGCAGCGACAGCCCGGCCGACCTCAGCGAATGTTTGCCCAAATAGTTTATGTTGACAAACACAAACTATATGGGTGGGAGAGGCACTTACAGCAAAATATAGCACACTGCCAGGTACATTTCTGTGGCTTTCCATGCTGCGTGCGAATATGTGCGCGTGCGCCTGTTGACACACTTGTAGCTGGATATTTAACAGGTTTGGCAGGAGACCCTCACTTACGTGTGGTCCTTCTGTAAACATGTCACTGCTGGAAACGCGCGCATATGATGCATAATGCATCATACACGCGCAACATACGTGCTTTTCGCTTTCCTCTTCGCCCAGGCATGTGCACAGATCCACAACTCCTGGTGTTGTATGTAAGACTGATCAATCAGAAAACACCGGAAGCATCCAGGAGTTTTTGAGTTTTCATTATCTGCTGTCGTTTCTGCTTTTGCTCCAAAAAAATGTCCTCCTGTAGCGCTTGGGATAACTTTTTATTTTTTTATTCCCGTTTTATTGTTTTTGGTGGTTTTATTTAAAATATTTCAAATGTCTTCCAGTTCCAGCCTGGAGTGTTCTTTACAAAATTGAAGTTTTAGTGTTTGAGAGGAAAAAACTAGCTGCTATCATTAAGCCATTATTTCTCGAAAACGTCTGTTGCGATAATCGCTGGGACAAGCTATCGTCCATCAGAATTTAAAGTGACAGACCTGGCCTCAACTGCAATTCAAGAGCGGCGCAAATGAACATCTTTTAGGAGCTTTTCGGTGGAAATCCTAAATGTAAAATTCATCCATGGTTTAGCCCGGGCAGTTTTTTGTGAATATGATCCAACTATACAGCAACCTGTGTATAGTCGGTGCATGTTTCTAGACACGCATGTTTTGATCTCTGAGGCAGATCTAAAATGATCATTTCTTCTACTAAAAAAAATCAAAAATACGCAAGACCCAACTCTGGCTCTAAATGTCATCCACTGGCCCAAACTGGTTGAAACTGCAACTCCAAATCTTTCCTAGTGGTATTTCACTAAGGATACAGTCAGTGCTATCACGGTTCAGAACGAGTGCATTCACAAGCAGAGCCACTGAAACATGCTCGTAACATCGTGTTTTCCGATGGGGTGTGCACCAGTTTTGCTTTTTATTGAATTTATAAGAATCGACTGAATTGAAATCTGTTTTTTCTTCTTTTTTTTTGCCTCCTCTTTTTGGTGGGGGGAGTTTTATGGCTACGAAAACAGAATTTGTGGTTTCGACGGTCGAGGTTTGATGCAAACGGCTTTGGAACCTTTTAGGCAACCTGGCGTCCAGGAGACTAAAGAAAATATTTTGCTTTCCACCCTTTTGAGCCTTTTAGCCTCCGTGAGAGGGGAAAAGGAAAGAGGGGCCGAAAAAAAAAAAGTAGAGGAAAAAAAAAAAAAAAACTTTCCCCAAGGTCAAATGTCCTGAATGGGACTGTTGCCAGATTGACACTATTACCATTTTCCTCACATGGTTAGAACCAGAAAACATAATAAAAATCCTCTTCCTATAAGCACATAACAGAAAACATGAAAAAAAAAATTGTTGGACACAAACACTACAGAGCGTCTAAGAAACTTTATAGAAGAAGCAGAGAGATGATCAGATAACTGCGTGTGTTTGTGGAACCTGCATGGAGGCAAATAAGTGAACTCCCTCCGTCCGACTCCACGGCTGCGTTGTGTGCATGTGAACATGTTCCGCTTCCACAGCGCATTATGCTCCCTGAGAAGTTTAATCTGCAATCGACCATGATGTCATACACACACACACACACAAACGCGCGCGTACGGCTGCTTGTACAGTAGGGGCGGTATAGAGTGGGAGCGTGCGGCCTCCTGTGTGTAATTAGGGTACGGCGAGGGGGCAGCCTAATACAAAGTCCATTACTGCAGATCGGAGCCTGATTGCATTCAGAGGTCATTTTCATTTGAGGCCCTGCTGGGAATGCGCGGCCACACAGAGGACATGTCATCCCCCGGCCCCCCCACATTACACACACACACACACACACACACACACACACACACACACACACACACACACACACACACACACAAAACCCAGCTGCCTCCATAGAGAGAAAATGGGTTATGTGAAGTCCACATATTTGCGTACTGGTGGTCCGCTGCAGCTAAAGCCGGTGCTTGAGGTAAGAAAAACCTTTATGGGTGTTCTTCACATATTAAATAAAGTTTATGGTGAGTTTATGGCAAATATTTCTGGAGTTGTCCGATTTTCAGTACGGAATTATGCAAAGGAGGAAACAGGGAAGAAAAAACACGAGGAGGTGAGTATGTAAGGAAGGAGAGAAACAAAGAACAGAGAAGAAAGCAAGGAAGGAAGGATAAAGACAGGAAAAGAGCACAAGGAAGGAAGAAGGAAAATGAAGAGGAAGGCAGAATGAAGGAAGAAAGGAAGGACAGATGGCAAGGAAGGTAAAAGGATGGACCAAAGAATGGAAGGAAGGTAGAAAACAAGAAATAAAGGACACAAGGGAAGAAAGATGGACACAAAGATAGAAATAAATTACAGAACCAAAGGAGGAAGGACTTGAAAATGTACTTGAAAAAAACTACTTTTGAAAAACCGTAGATGCTAACATTAGCAGTGGAGGCTGCTGCAACATGAGTGCTCAGCATTGAGATGCTGTTTCAGGTTTGAATGGCTTCGCTGATGGACTGACTCCTTTTAGCACAACTTGAAATCAACAGTGGCCTTTTTCAGCACATAATTTTTTTGGCACCGCTGCACCACGAAAAGCAGCTCCATTCTGTGTTTCTGTTTGCAGATGTCACGTGTGCATCGGAGTTGCAGGCACACCGGAAACACACAACAAAGGTTCCTACTCTGGAGTTTCGCATGTAGAAAAAAAATAAAATAAAATAAAAAATTTATATTGTGTTAAAATTTGCTTGAAATTAATTTGAGTTGATGCTGTTAAGTACCTGCCTGAATGAAAATGCATTGAATAATTTGACCTCTGACAGCCAAAGAAAAAAACCTGTGTGTGCCACAATTGCATTGTCCATCGAGTTTATCCACTAAAGCCGTTGCAACTTTGCACGCCCCCGCTCCCCCGTGACTTTCCACCCAAAGCGTTCTGATCTGGCTGGACACCTGGTGCGAAGATTTCTCAGACTCATGGAGAGAGCTCTGGAAGATGACCCAGAAAGCAGCTGCGCAATCTCATGTGTGGCTGCAAATGGGCGTTGATCCACAAAGCCATAATCGCTGTCTGGGAGAACGTGGGCGATCTCAAAGCGCTGCTGCTGCTGTTGCTGCTGTTGCTGTTGCTGTTGCTGCTGCTGCTGTTGCTGTTGCTGTTGCTGCGCTGCTGCTGTTGTTGCTGCTGCTGTTTGCTGCTGCTGCTGTTGCTGCTGCTGCTGCGCTGCTGCTGAAGGCTGTTGTTGTGTTGCTGCTGTTGCTCCTGTTGCTGTTGCTGCTTTTGTTGCTGCTGCTGCTGCTGTGCTGCTGTTGTTGCTGCTGCTGCTGCTGTTGCTGCTGCTGCTGCTGCTGCTGTTGTTGCTGCTGTGTGCTGCTGCTGTTGTTGCTGCTGCTGTTGCTGCTGCTGTTGCTGTTGCAACGTGCAATACGTCCGAGCGTAACTTATGTTGCATAGAAGAGTCAACTAATTTCATCCTATAGATTTGTGAAGATGGTAGAAAAGTACAGCCCAAGACTTGCAAGTGAATACAAATTTATTCCTTGCTTTTGATTTGCAAAAACTTGTGAGAACCTTAGATCGTTTCCCTCTCCACTTTACAAATATGCTCCACTTTTTGTTGCTTTATCACATCCCAGGCAAACAGATTAACGTTCGTAGTTTTAATCTGACAAAATGTCTGGAGGTTTAAGGAGTTACTTTGTTTGGGATTCACCTGAGGGGTTGGTCCCAGTCCGGTGGGGAGCTGTCAGGCCTCTGATGTCCCCCCAGTGGTCCCAGTGACCCCTTCACACTGCCAAACCAGCAGCCCTTTATGTCTGTTGTCAAGCAGTTGAACTGCTCAGGGGGCATGAGGTATGTGGTCTGGCCTAGAGGTCAGAGGTCAGTGTTCCAGCCGAGAGAGGCTGATTAAAATGTGCCTTCATCTCTCCGTCTCTGATCCCCGTGTCTCAGCTGGACACAAAGAGAGGAGGGCTGGTGGACGAGAGAGGAGCCGATCCACCGAACCGTTTTGACGAACCTCCCATTTCTTTCCCCACTGAACTTTTCACACACTGGCTTCGCTTCCATCCATCCATCCATCCATCTTCTGCCGCTTATCTGGGGTCGGGTCGCGGGGGCAGCAGCTTAAGAAGGGAGGCCCAGACTTCCCTCTCCCCAGCCACTTCCTCCAGCTCCTCCGGGGGAATCCCGAGGCGTTCCCTAAGCCAGCCGAGAGACGTAGTCCCTCCAGCGTGTCCTGGGTCTTCCCCGGGGCCTCCTCCCGGTGGGACGTGCCCGAAACACCTCACCAGGGAGGCGTCCAGGAGGCATCCTGACCAGATGCCCGAGCCACCTCAACTGGCTCCTCTCGATGTGGAGGAGCAGCGGCTCTACTCTGAGTCCCTCCCGGATGACCGAGCTTCTCACCCTATCTCTAAGGGAGAGCCCAGCCACCCTACGGAGAAAACTCATTTCGGCCGCTTGTATTCGCGATCTCGTTCTTTCGGTCATTACCCAAAGCTCATGACCATAGATGAGGGTTGGGAACGTAGATCGACCGGTAAATTGAGAGCTTCGCTTTTTGACTCAGCTCTCTCTTCACCACGACGGACCGGTAGAGCGCCCTGCTTTCACGGCGGACGCTGCACCAATCCGCCTGTTGATCTCACGCTCCCTTCTTCCCTCATTCGTGAACAAGATCCCGAGATACTTGAACTCCTCCACTTGGGGCAGGACATCTCCCTCGACCCGGAGAAGGCACTCTACCCTTTTTCCGACTCAAGACCATGGTCTCAGACTTGGAGGCACTGATCCTCATCCCGGCCGCTTCACACTCGGCTGCGAACCGCTCCAGTGAGAGCTGAAGATCACGTCCCCGATGAAGCCAATAGGACCACATCATCCGCAAAAAGCAGAGATGCAATCCTAAGGCCACCAAAACGGATCCCTCAACACCCTGGCTGCGCCTAGAAATTCTGTCCATAAAAGTAATGAACAGAATCGGTGACAAAGGGCAGCCCTGGCGGAGTCCAACCCTCACTGGGAACGAGCCCGACTTATTGCCGGCAATGCGGACCAGACTCTGACACCGGTCATACAGGGACCTGACAGCCCATATCAAAGGGCCCGGTACCCCATACTCCCGGAGAACCCCCCACAGGGCACCCCGAGGGACACGGTCGAACGCCTTCTCCAAGTCCACAAAGCACATGTAGACCGGTTGGGCGAACTCCCATGCACCCTCCAGGACCCTGCTGAGGGTGTAGAGCTGGTCCAGTGTTCCACGACCAGGACGAAAACCACACTGCTCTTCCAAAATCCGAGGTTCGACTATCCGACGGACCCTCCTCTCCAGTACCCCCGAATAGACCTTGCCAGGGAGGCTTAAGAGTGTGATCCCTCTATAGTTGGAGCACACTCTCCGATCCCCCTTTTTAAACAGGGGGACCACCACCCCAGTCTGCCAATCCAGGGGAACTGCCCCCGATGTCCATGCGATACTGCAGAGTCGCGTTAACCAACACAACCCTACAACATCCAGAGCCTTGAGATACTCCGGGCGAATCTCATCCACCCCCGGGGCCCGGCCACCGAGGAGCTTTTTAATTACCTCGGCAACCTCGTCCCCAGAGATTGGAGAACCCAACCCAAAGTCCTCAGGCTCAGCTTCCTCAATGGAAGGCATGTTGGTGGGATTGAGGAGGTCTTCGAGTACTCCGCCCACCGACCCACAACGTCCCGAGTCGAAGTCAGCAGCACACCACCCCCACTGTAAACAGTGTTGGTGCTACACTGCTTCCCCCTCCTGAGACGCCGGATGGTGGACCAGAATCGCCTCGAAGCCATACGGAAGTCTTTCTCCATGGTCTCTCCGAACTCCTCCCACGCCCGAGCTTTTTGCCTCAGCAACCACCTGAGCCGCACGCCGCTCGCCCGCCGGTACCCATCAGCCGCTCCGGAGTCCCACAGGCCAAAAAGGCCCGATAGGGACTCCTTCTTCAGCCTGACAGCATCCTCACCGAAGGTGTCCACTAACGGGTTCGAGGGTTGCCACCACGACAGGCACCGACAACCTTGCGACCGCAGCTCCGATGAGCCGCCTCGACAATGGAGGCACGGAACATGGTCCACTCGGACTCAATGTCCCCCGCCTCCCCCGGACGTGTTTGAAGCTCTGCCGGAGATGGGAGTTAAAGCTCCGTCTCACAGGGGACTCCGCCAGACGTTCCCAGCAGACCCTCACAACACGTTTGGGCCTGCCAGGTCTGACCGGCATCCTCCCCCACCACCGGAGCCAACTCACCACCAGGTAGTGGTCAGTGGACAACTCCGCACCTCTCTTCACCCGAGTGTCCAGGACATACGGCCGCAGATCCGACGAAACGATGACAAAATCGATCATCGAACTGCGGCCTAGGGTGTCCTGGTGCCAAGTGCACATATGGACACCCTTATGCCTGAACATGGTGTTCGTTATGGACAAGCCGTGACGAGCACAGAAGTCCAGCAACAGAACACCACTCGAGTTCAGATCGGAGGGAGCATTCCTCCCAACCACGCCCCTCCAGGTCTCACTGTCATTGCCCACGTGAGCGTTGAAGTCCCCCAGCAAAACGAGGGAGTCCCCAGGAGGGGCACTCTCCAGTACCCCCCTCCAAGGACTCCAAAAGGGTGGGTAAGCTGAACTGTCATTCGGCCCGTAAGCACAAACAACAGTCAGAACCCGTCCCCCACCCGTAGGCGGAGGGAGGCTACCCTCTCGTTCACCGGGGTGAACCCCAACGTACAGGCGCCAAGATGGGGAGCAACAAGTATGCCCACCCCTGCTCGACGCCTCTCACCATGGGCAACTCCAGAGTGGAAATACATCCAGCCCCTCTCAAGGAGACTGGTTCCAGAACCAGAGCCATTCGTCGAGGTGAGACCAACTATTTCTAGCCGGAACCTCTCAGCCTCACACACCAGCTCCGGCTCCTTCCCCACCAGAGAGGTGACATTCCACGTCCCAAGAGCCAGTTTCTGCAACCGAGGATCGGACCGCCAGGACCCCCTCCCTCGGCCACAACCCATCACACATTGCACCCGACCCCTGTGGCCCTTCCTACAGGTGGTGAGCCCATTGGAAGAGGGACCCATGTTTCCTGCTGCAGCTTCGCTTCCATCGACCACAAAATTGCGCAAATTGAAATGCACATCATCACACAGCTCTGGCGATGTGTCCGGCAACACCGATGTGTCGGCGCCCACAGGCAAAACCAGTGCGCGTGTTGCTTTCAGCAAGTCACGTAGCCGACACAGGAACTGTTACGAAATGAAACCAAATTATGCTTATAAGGAAGCGAGTCTGTTAACAGGATGCTTTTGCCAAAAGGATTCTTGAACTTTCATGGTACAGTGTCAACATGGAGCCTTATGGCAAACGTAGCTTGGGACCATTTTGATCTTACACCAGAAAACCAGGTGTTTGGTTATCACTTGGTTGTTGTTTCATCCAGTTTCTACTTGATCTGTCTGAATCCAAACTGACTAATAGTTTACTTTGTTATGTTCTGCAGGTTAAGTTGCATATGTTTGACAGAAATGTCTTATTTAAATAAATCCACCTCCTCAATGCTGAGGCATTATCAGGCATCAGAATGAATCCCAGATACACCAAGGATAAACTCAGGTCTACAGCAATTCTACAAATTACTCAGTTGCTTTTTCATAAATTATTTCATGTAAATGTAGTGTTTACGTAATTAATTAAAAAAAAAAATTTACAGCAGGAGAAGTTGTGTCAAAAAAAGTGTAACAGACAAAATTTCAAAATGTTGGGAAAACGTTTTTTTTTTTTTTTATGAAAATTTGTGGAAAAAAAACAAAAAAACCCAGCCCACAAGAATCTTCATCCAAACACGTTCACTTAAATTTTCACTTCCTTGTGCACGTTCACATTATTTGTTGACTGTATCTGAGAACATCAAATATATTTTGAATTCAACTGAAGATATGAAATAAAGCAATAAAGTAATACAATGACTTAAACCTTGTTGTATAGACCAGGTCATCAAATCAGTGCGTCGCCTGCCTAGGGATTTCCGAACGTCCAGAAGGTGTCAGTATAGACCTTTTTCACGCTTCCGGGTTTTAAAGCAGACGTTGGGTTGGACAACTTCCGGTGGCTGTAGGGTTAGCATTAAAAGGTTAGGAAAATGGCTCAGTCTTGGCGCAGTTGTTTTTGTTCAGTCCCTGGTTGTTCATGTGGGGCAAGAAAACAGCCATACCTGTCCTATCATGCGTTCCCGGCGGACCCGGACCAACGGAGGCAGTGGATCCAGGCGATCCGAAGAGATACATGTCCCGACTTTTGCATAAAGACGGGGAGCACTTTCATATGTAGCCGCCACTTCACACCGGATCCACCAGCAGCCGCCTTAGAAGTGGAGCTGTTCCTTCCCTGTTTGCCTGGAATAACTTCACTGCACCGGCAATGAGAGAGTCTGCTTTCTAGAGGGCTAAGAAACGGCAGTTTGTCCTCTCAGAAAGCTAGCAGGCTAAAGATGCTACTGCGGACCAAGATTATGCGGCACATCCACCCGCAGGTAAACGTCTAATTAAGATAATACATTGTATATATTCTCTATGTAAGATAATTTTCAGTCAAATATAACTGTTACTATAATATTATTATTATGAGCACATAATAATGAAATGATGAGATTCTGTGGTTATGTATTTTGTGGAGAGATTATGCTGTTTTTCACAAACTGTACTGGCAAATACATTTCAGAATGTAATCAGAATATAATTGAAGTTTAAATTATGTTTGTCTCCAATATTCCACGTAATTTAGCAAACTAAGTTAAGCTTCATTACGATGTTTGTGTAGTTCATATACTGTAGCTAGCGGTTAGCTCGCTAAGCTACGTCTTTTCTTAACTTGACAGCGGTGGATATATTTTTCGTGGAACAACTTGTAAACTTTCACACGTTTGTTGGTGGATGAATTAGCCGCTGCGATTTCCTCCGCATCAGCGAAAGAAAGGGCTGGCAAATTAAGTAAGGACGATGAAAAGGACCGGAGGAGGAGAGTCGTTTCTCAGAGTACTTGAATTACAGTCACCAAAACAGGAAGTGCCCTTTCAGATACAGCTTCTGGTTGGCGTGAAAAAGGTCTATTCAGTGACGGTATCGACACAGCGTCGATATAGTTTTGCTCCGGGTCGAAACGCTTCATGACGCCTCATCTACCCGTCACTACACGGTTCTGCGTCTTTCAGATGCGTTCAGTGAAATCCCTCCAGCGCCTGAGTAAGATGCTGATGTCTTCCTTGGATGGCTGATAGATGATCAGGGTGTCGCACCTGGGCTTAACTATGAATATAACAGTATGTAGGAGCAGAGGGAGAAAGTCCAGAGACTCTTACCTTGTGTTCCACACCTTCACTCATCCTTTGCTTTTGACTTTGTTGAAGTTGATATAGAGGGAACATTTGATGTTGTTTTGCACTGAAGTGTAGATCTGCTTTCATTTCAGTTAAAACACTGATTGTCACGGTTGACTTATATGATGGATGAACTGCAGCAACCTGCTGTTGAGCTCAGAGGCGTCACATGAGCTGTTGTTTGCGTGTTTACAGAGGTATTCGCATGTCAGTTGCGAGCCATGAATGTTGCACACTTGAAAAGTATCTTGAGGTGTCTTTATTTTGCTTTTTCTTGGGCCATTTGGACAGAGAATCACTGCTGAATGTAATTTCTGACATTTGTTTATTTCCTTAGCTCAAAACTCTGCTCCAAACATGACTTTTTTTAAGAGAGAGAAAATCATTCATTCTTTATCTGTTTTTACAGTTTTCAGTGTTTTGTTTTTTTTTCTGCCCCCCACCTCATTTCTCTTTGCCTTGGCACCTCCGCGCCTCCTCTGGCTTGGCCTCTGCACACACTTTGGTAGGTTCCTATACTCTCATTCTGGAGGCACTGGGTTCTTGTTGGTCATTAATACGCGAGTTAAATGGTCTGTGACTCTTCCTGGCCTGGCGACCAGGCAGAGATATATGGGTGAGAGCCGGCACTGTTTCTAGCAGACTTCCCCAGCGACTGGAGGACTTTAGCCCAAGACGTTAGCCAGCTACAGCCCTGTTCAGGGGACAGAAAGGGAAGAGTGGAGTGATGCTGGAGGAAGGGAGATGGAGAGAAAGGCGTGCACAGAGGTTTGCAAAAACTATTATTCTTTTAACTGTGACAATCCAAAATGTCCAAGTAAACTAACAACTTGGCAGCAGCGCACGGTGTAGTTTATAGAGCGGGTGCAAATTATAGACGGGCTATTAGTCCTGGACTCTGCCATCCCAGGTTTAATTTCTGAACCTGGAACTATTGCTGCATGTCTCTGCCCTCCTGCTCTTCTATCTCTCTGCCCATTTCCTGCCCGGTATACTGCAAATAGAGGCAACCAGCCCATTAAAATCCTTCAATCCTCCAGTTCAACACATAAGTGAGCAGATACTTTTCATAAAACTCCAAAAACTCAAAACTTCACCACACATCAGGTGAGACATTACAAAGTAAGAGCATACATTACATACTGTACTAATGTAACCCCCCCTCCCCCCAAAAAAACCCATCGTTTTTATTATTGCAGTGTTTTTTTCTACAAAGGTTTAAATGTTCAGTCAAAGTCCATATCTAAATCTAATTAAGAAGTCTCCGTCCTATCTGATTTACATCCAGTTTCCAGACTTTTGATATGTAAAACTGGTAGAGATAAATCCAAAAGATCATCTAGCTGTAATTTAGGAAATTCAAGCCACTCTTCTAAGATTCTTTTACATTTTTGTACAAAACCCCCCCTAAAACTTTGCCTCTTTTTGTTAAGCCATGAAGCATCGCCGTACAATACATTAGAGTTTGTCCTTGTAACTTAACAGAATATTAAAAAGACCTCGAGATATGAATACTTTCCAACACACCTCATGCGTTTGACGGGGCGTATCGGTGCTATGAATGCTTTCTTTCTACGGGGCGTCACTGATTTAAACTCAAATTTAACCGCTACCCTCGGAGACTCTCTTCTAAGTAGGATTTGCATAATTATGGACTCCAAAGGCGACAGTCTCACCAGGCCTGGATCTAAAGGAACCTCTGTGGTATTTGGCAGCGCGGCTGTGCCAATTACTGGTGTTTCCCGATGAAAAATTGCAATAATTTTGCTTCCACCTTCAGCAAACTTCAGCAAACATTTGGGACGACAAATCAACTGACCACAACTCTTCCATCCGCAGGCCACCTAGGCAGAGAACCCCCTCACCCTCCCAAGCCCCGGTCCACCTCTCCCATGACGAAGCGTTTGAAGACAGAGCCGGTGCCTGTCTTCTGCCGTCCTGCGACGCATTTCATTTCCCCACCGCAAACCTCCGGACGGTCAGACTCTGCATGTCACCCTTGGGTGTCAAGAAAAACCTTTAAAAAAGTCAGAGAGCAGGAGAGCACCCTTCATCGGCCACGATCGAAATAGCATCCAGCATCAAGAACCAAATTAAATATGAAAGTCAAGTGGTGGGTGGACTCACCACCCACGAGACGCACACACGCTCCAACCTCATCCGGTAAACAGACGAAGCTTTTAGATAGGGGGGCAAGGTGGTCCGACTCCAGCCATTCCCTACAACTGGACCGAGCTGGCATGCGTTTGAAATCCAAACCTGGTTTGAGAGGAGGGATGCTACGCCTTTTTTTATTTTGGCCCGGGCCACAGACCAGCAGCCATAAATTTGGCTCCTGGACGGAGGTCGACAAACGGAGAGGAGAGGAAGGATGAAGGGGGAAAAGGAGATGCAAGATCCGTAAGAGTCTGCAAGTTTCTGCACATCAGACATGTGGAGTATTTGAAACACAAAGAAAAGCTGAAAGTTTAAAAGTCAGTCAAATTAAGGTTATACAATATTCAACATTTTCACATCGTCACATTGTATCAAAATAGTGATGCACTGGGATAGCATGTGATCAGGCAACATAGTAATAGGGGAAGAATGAAAATCGAAAATGACAGATGTTTTTTTATTTTTTATCGCTTTTTCCAGCATATTGTTACAGGATTTCCCACAGGGTACTATATTAATTATATTAATAATATAATTATACTAATTATATTATTATAAGTATGGCAGGCTGCCAGGCTTTACACCAGGCTAAGTTTTTTTTATTTTTATTTTAAATAGTTTTATTTTAAATTGTACTCCAAAAACTCCAGATCGGGCTGTATTTACGTGTACGACCCCTCTGTGAAGGGGCGCGTATCAAGCACAAAAGCCTCACCAGTTGCACTCATTTGAGTGCAAATATCCAGAACCGCAACTATAAAGATGAAAAATGCATATAATATATGTGAATGCCATTTGTTTGCGTTTTCAAAGATGCTACAGTTTCAGTGTTGATGTCTGAAACTCGGCAAGTTTCTGTTGAAGGATTCTTGAAAAACCTCGCAGGTGCTCATCGAAATTTTTCTGCTTCTCTAAAAAGACGTCAGCGAGAAATTAGATACAAATACAAACTGAAAATAATATTCCATCAACACTTTACGATCGTCAGCCTGTATCGCTCTATCCCATTCAATCTCAATGCTTTAAATCTCTTTCTGGTTCTAATGTCATAAAATTGGAAGGAAAAAAGAAAGTTCAAAGGCTGTGAATACTTTGCAATGTTCAGCATACGCATTTATTTATGGGTTGTTTTTTTTTAATGTAAGAAAAGTCAATTAAAGAAGGTAAAGTGTATTAAGCAGTGAAAAGGAGTCTCCCTGGTCAGCTCACTTGGCCCATGAAAGAAGACATTCAGGCCGGCGGGTGGCGACAGGTCTGGCATGCGGCTCCAGGAAAGTAAAATGAAAATAAGAAAAGAAAAAAAAAAAAAGAAAAAAAGACGCTTGATTTGAAGACCGCAGAGCAAAAACAGGGAAGCTGAAAAGGTTTTTCAGCAAACAATTTTTGTTTCTTTCTAGAAAAATGGAGAGGAAAGGGGGCAAATGTGCAAACGCTGCATAAAACTACTTATAATCTACGTTGAACAAAAACGGAATCTTAATGGTTCGCTTCCTCATTCACGCAAATTAGTCTATTCATAATTTTAACCGTGGACAGAGGAAAAGAGTGTGTGTGTGCGTGCGTGTGAGTAGGCATGGACATTGATGCAATTTTTTATGAGGGAGACACCTGTGGAAGACAATCATCACCTCATAATGCAGCTGCAAAAGCCCAGCTGCAACGTAAGTGCAGTACCCATCGCGAAAGACCAACGACCGTCATGGCAACAAAAGAAGCACCAACCAACAGAATCAGGGCTTTGAAACTAATTACTTTGCCCCACATGGAAGCACTATATGTGACCATCGTTACAGTGATGGTTCGACACCAGGCTGATTTTCAACTAATTATTTTTTTTTTATCATTTGTTATTTTTTTGAAACAGAACTTGACTTTTCGTCGTCTTCTTCTTTGGGAGACTACAAACAAACTTGTCGCTGCCAGAACTTTGCTAGGATTTTGAAGATTCTACGAGAAATTTGTGAGCAAGACTCGCATTGCAAAACCTTTTATAGTTCACATCTGGAACTCATGCGAGGAATAAAAGTTATGTCAGGCTGCTTCCCATTTAACTTATTTGCTGTTTCACACCTTTGACATTTTGGTCCTTTGAGACTGAACTGTTTTAAGTTCGACATTTAGCTGTTTGCTGCATGGGCCTAATGGCAACAAACGATTTAAAGTAAATTGCCATAATGGAATCCAGTGGTGGGGACCCTTCTGACTTTTTAGTTCACCCTTTTGCTAACTTTGAATGCGACCCCTGGCAGTGGAGACATACCTGCCTTGAAAACAAACAGTTTAGTCATTCTCTACAGTCAAATTCAGTGGTTGGCACATTTTCTCTAAAATGCCAATGTTACATTAGCAGAGCTAACTTTTTGCTTTGCATTTGTTAACTTTGGAAACATCTGGAAGTCTTAACTGATGCATTTTTTGTTTTCTAACGTCTAAAGCGCTCAGTTACTTGGCTGTATCTTCAACCGAAAGTTTAAAGGCCAACATTTGTGTTTTCAGTTTTGGTTATCGAACGTGAAGGATACACCTTTAGGTTCACACTCTTATTTTGAAGTGGGTATTTTCCAATAAACACAGTGCTGGTGTCGTGCTTTATATTGGGAGCAGAAACGGTGTGTGTAATTAATGCTTAAGGATTAATGCAACTAACGTTTTAGTCACGGGTGACACAGAGTCGAGCTTTCTCCCCATGTGGGTTCACCCTCATAAAGGTCGACCTTTTTCTTTGTTGTTGTTTTTTTTTTCTTACTAATTCTGCTGTAAAAATGCTGGAGTTTTAAGATCTTTTGACTTTTTGAAGCCATAACCTACAGGTTGCACTTCATTGGCTCACAGTTTAGGTTCTGGTGTTGAAGAAGAGATGCAACTAAAAGTTGCAGGACAGTTACTCTCCAGGATTGTGGTCGGGCACTTGTGGATTAAACTAAAGACGCAAGAGGGCTAGGGTTAGGGTTAGAGGCAATGGTTCTCAACTTGAAGAAAGTAGATCGTTCTTGAATGAGGATGGGACAGGAGATGGATAGGATTGAGGGCTCATTTGCATTGAGGCAAATATAAGTATGATTTCTCCTGACGGTGTTTTCTTTATTCATATTTATAAGCCATACCAAAGAGGTTCCAATGCCAACGTGATGAGTTTAATGTTTCCTTTCCATTAATTAACACTAAAGTCCAGCTGTCTTTGCAACCGTCTCAGTTCGTAATTTTGTCCCTACACCATCGTTGCTATGATGTCACCATCTTTAATGAACACTGGTGAAGCTGCCCATCAAGCCTTGTCTTTACAGCAGAGGGTTAACAGTAAAATACCACGTTTGTGTCGGGGAGGCAAAGCCCAGCCATGTTGGAAGTTTGTCCACCGGAGTGCAATAAGTGCAGCTTCCCTGCAGGCCCTCCATTCATTTAACACTGAACGAATGGCGCCCCGTCATCCAGATGCCTGAAAGTTAAACGGGAACATAACGAGGCGGGTGGATGGAAAGCGTCTACACTAAAAAGCAAAATTACGCCACTTCATCACAAAGTAATTGCTGAGCCACTTGAAAATGTCACAGATTAACAAGAACTAACATTATAAGCAAATCTACATGGCGATTTTTCCTCTGAATAGCCCCCTTTTTTTTCTTTTCTCTTTTTTCTTTTTTTTTTAGCTTTAAAACTTCTTGGGTGCGTTTTGACACTTTTACAGAGAGCGGGTATATTAGCGAAAGAGCAACACTGACAATGAAATTGGGTGTTTGAGGGTGATAAAACAGGAAAACCCGGCGAGCAATCCATTAAGGTTGACCGTGTTCTGTTTGGAAAGTTCTCCCTGGCAGCAAACTCACTCCCAATCATCGAGCTCTACTGTAATCACTTTATGAGGCCAAGGTATAATGAATATAGTGTTTAGGTGTGCAGATCCAGTCCTGGCTCCCGATCCTCCAGAGGGAAGTGTACATTTCTGTGGCATCCTGTATTTATTTAAAATACCCTCTGTCTGGTCTCGTAACACAGACGTGGGCAAGTGGGCATAGAAACCCTTTTCTACTCAATCCATTTTCATGATGCGGTCTCACATTAGCGGCACTCTCCATGTGTTTTCAAAAATAAAACGGTAAAAGCTGCCTTGCTCTGCCTTTACTCAATTTGTATAAACTTTTACCTACAAAAAGCCCACAATTTGTTTCCATTTTTAGGTTAAGATACACAATTTGTCTTACTATTACTGCAGAGGTGTACAGTAAAAGGTGCATTAAAGCTAAATCTATCTAGACTCTTGTGAGGGTTGCTGGGTCTCACATGTAATGTACCTACCATGTGCCCATGGCTTTAAATAAATAGCAAGTGTAAGAGCGCTTGGGCGTGTTTGGAGGAGAGTTGTGCTCATTTCTACAATCGGACATGCATCAATCAGAATATTTAGGTCAAGTCCAGATCTGGTTTTGCGAGGCTTTGACTGAAACGGACCTACGATACTGTAAATGTTGGTACTGACATGACGCCTAACCAGCGGCGACGTGCGGCGAACTTCATAGCTGGTCAGGCAGGTCCGATGTATAAATGTAGACGCCGCATGTTGTTATTCACGTAGGGAAATTTCGCGCATGCGTACAACGCACAAAGATCAGAACATTCAGTCCGTTGTAGAAGTACTTTTTATGAATAAGTGATTGCTACCACTGCAACTAGCTAATCTAACAGTAGTTTGCTTATGTTTCTTTTCTGGATTCTTTCTTACTTTTGCTTATTTCGGTATTAGAATATTACAAAGTTTTGAGCAAATTAGTAAAAAAAACCCACAAATATTAAATAATATGGTGACTCAACTTCAGGTAGATGAATATAATGGTCAAATGCAGGACAAAGATTTTAAGCAAATCACTTCATTAACTAATCGCATAATTAGGACAGATTGTAAACTTCATGCAACCGAAATACTATTTTCCCACCAAAAGCGATAACAGGAAAGGGTTGCTGCATTCAGCCATATTTATATTTCTGCTTTGAATCATATAAATTTACAAACTGTATATTTCTGAGCACTTGGGTTACGGTGTGGTCTCCACTTGATGCAAGAAAATAGGATTTTTGTAGTTTCTCCCTGGCTGAAACTGTTGATAATGATCATTTTGAAAAAAAAAAAAAACCCACTTGGTATTTTATTCTATGTTGCATGACTTTGTATTTTGTGTTTATGATGTAAAGCACTTTGAAATGCCTTGTAGCTGAAATGTGCTATACAAATAAAATTTGATTGATTGATTGATTTTGGTTTGGTTGGATCGTTCTCCAGCAGCTTTGGTTACATTCCAAACAACGTTGTTGTCCAATCCAAACTCAAGTGAAACAGTTCACTGACGAATCAAGTCGGCAAAATTGATATTTAAAACTCCTCGTTTGAGAATTATCGCTCCAGTTTCCTCGTTTTCCTTCCAAACCTTGGACTACGTCAAGCACATCTCGTCATCTAACAGTGAGAGTTTCTTGCCTCCAGATCTTGATAATTACTTGGCAATTGCAGCACAATAATTGTTGTGGCTGTGGGGTTGGCTGCAGACATTGGTGAGTCAAACTGGATACCAGACGTGTGCTTGCTGAAACAAAAGAAAAGCCCAAAGTTGAAGTTTCTTGCAAAGGCGTTGATTGCCCTTGACATGTTTCACATGTCGGTTCACAACAAGAAACGGAGCCAATCCAGTTTGATATTTTTTGTCGGACCCGGTATTGTGATTCTCAGATCGGGTGTCGGGGCCACCGAAGCAGACCGCATGGTCCTGTTTTGCTAGAATTTATATTTTGACTGTTGTTTCACTGTAAATGTTTCAGATATCAGTAAAAAATACAAAAGAAACTGGTGAACACTTAAATAAAATGAGTTTATGGTTTAGGGCAGAGTTTGTAACCCTAAACTTAACCTAAACTCAGTTCATACCTTAGTCCTAAACCCTACCCAAAGTCAGCACTTGTTCTTATGGGCTCCAGGCTTTGGACCTCGTAAGGAGCAGTAGGTCTCCACAGCGCATGTGCATCAGAGTCAAGGCCAAACGCACACGTACACTCCCCTCTCTGTCGCACATGTGTTTGCAATAACAGCCCATGTCTGTTCAGACTAAATGCCACTTGATTGTATCCAATGGAGAGCAGGTGACCTGTAACCTGAGTTTATCGCTCCGAGAGGGTTATAAAGCGGTCCTGCCAAACATTTGGGGGCCTGGTCAGCGGCCCCTTCATCAGGCTGTGCAGATGCCCTCCCACTGTACCCGGTGGCGCGTCAAATCACTTTCACACGGCTCAGTCAGGGGCGTGGCGGACTGTGCGAGACCTCGTTGAGGCGCACTGCTTACGCTGCATTCACGCGGATTGGGGCTGACACCTTACAGGCGTTCTGGCATTTTCACGTTCAGGAGGACATCAACTCCCAACTTCCTTCTGTGGTTGAAACGTATTTCAATTACCTTCCATGCAGCCGGTGTAGATCAACATGATTACTGTGCCTTGGACTTTTCTTGCTTTTCTTTTCCTCTAATTTTTCCACAAATTGTTACAAACATCATGTGACAGCACATCCAGCTGCCATGTCCACGGACTTCAATTCGGAATTATGTATATATGTGTTCTGAAATAAGAAAAAACTTTAATATCAACAACAAAAACATTTCGTGCAAAGAAAATGGAAATGACAAGGGGAGGATTTGGAGCAAAATTGCTACTGCAGTTGATAAACCCGGTAACATTTCAGCTGTTCTTCATTAACGTGACATAAACAGGTTATCATGAGTTGAGCCGTTTTTTCATTCAGTGTCATCAACAGAAAGAGAAGAACCGATAAAGCCGATAATTAAAATGAGGTTGATAGTTTTAATTGTCCTCTGTGACGGAGGAGATGTGGATGGACGCCCAGCCCAACTCCTGGTTGCTGTCACCTCTAATGCAACAACACTTCCTGAACCACAGAAGCGAGCGCCTGTGATGGCCGTTTTCCTCTAACCAATCTTTTACGGGGGTCTTTGGAAATTGATGAGTTCTGCGGTCTGACTATTTATGTGGGGGAGCGAATGGAGACTTTAGAAATTATTCACTGCCTACATGGCGGAGGTGATTTTTCTTGAGATCCTTTATTTACTCAAGCGGGCCTTGGTGAATGCGTGTGCTTTCTTACGCTGTGACTAATGCGGCTTTACATCAAGACGATCTCAGTTTTTCAGAAAAATGTGCATGAAACCTTTGGATAATCATCACTTTGGTGAATGTTTGAGATTTAAAGCCTGAAGAGGCCCTTTTTTTACCTAGAGTTTTACAGTTTGTTGCCAATGTTAAAGATCTTTACCAATTGTGTGTGTATATATATATATATATATATAACAAGCATATATATATGCTTGTTGTATAATGAAAGATTTGACTAAATCCAATTTTAGATTGCCAAAGGGTTTGATCAAAAACAACTTGTGGAGTTTGGTACATCCTGTATAAAGCCTTCAGAACTTTGTGTAACAAAAATATAATGTGATAATAATAATAATAAAGTATATAAAAAAAAAATGTCTGGTGGAGTAAACAATTTGTCATTTCAATCCACGCCAAGACTTTCTTCATTCTTCAGCATATTTGAAGAACTCGTCTAATTTCTTAAAAAGCAGTCAATGCTGTAGAATAAATATTTTTCATATTTGTTCAGATCAGAACAAAGTATTGACTTTGACTGAAGTAACTGTTACGCCGACCTGTACCATGTGGATGGACATTTCATCCTAAAATGGAGTGGCCTTGCCTCCCAGAAATTCATTTTAAACAGAATTTAACAGTTCATTTTTTGCTGGACTTTACAGCTCTGGTATGTGTTCAGTTAATATGCATATTTTATAACATATTTTAAAATCTAGCATTAGCGATACAGTGGAACAGCTGTTCGCCTAAAACTTGAAGGGTTTAGAGTCGATGTTGTTATTGTGGACTTTAAATTGCACAGATACAGGCCTGTTAATTGAAGTTTGGAATATAAACTGAATGTTCCAATCATGTTCTCAGCGCCGTAATCTGGAGGCTCACTTTACCGAAATGCCAACTTCCCTTCATAAAAGTGAAAAGACATTTCACTACAATCTTTTCCTAGTAAAATTCCAAACTATTACAACTATTTTTGTGTTATTGCGACTTTACTGAATGACTCTATCTGTTCTAGGTTTTGTCTGGGCCTAGTCCTGATACTACCTCAGTGCTTTTTGGATGAGATCTAGTTCCTTGATGAACAACACTTTTCGTTCACGTAATGCTCAATGGAAGGGAGTCGAAAATCTATTCTGACTGTGGCTGAAGTTTCTCCGTGTTCTCCCGCAGTTTCTGTCCTGGCTGAGCCCTTTGCCACAAAGGGGGGAAGGAGGCAGTAGCTCGCTCTGATTTGGCCCTGGGCTGAGCAGTCGAAAGCGTACGCCAGAGTGAATCGGCAAAGCTAACACTTTGAGCAGCAGATATGCGAAGCCAGCGGCTGTGGGCTTTGACATCCTGTATTACACCTAATTGCCGCCAGACATCACAGAAATGTCTGCGCAGAAATCCCCCTGAACCACCTGCTGCTTGTTGTGTTGACCTTCTGTTCCCGGAATAGCGCGGACCTGAGCAGCGCGCACGGCGTCATCGCCTGACACCCAAGCCGAGAGATGAGGGGAAACGGGAATCCCATGAGGAATTTGAATTGGAGACGCGTCGAGACGGTTTAGGGGTTATTTCTGGGTGTGCGTTTCTGATTTCTGTTTCTCTAACTGTAATGAAAGTATGGCATAACTGTAATTAGGTGGAAACTGTCAATGCGTCCCACGACGAGAAACGTGCAAAACGTACTCCAACACGCAGCCTTGGAGCAAATCTGCGTCCTTGTTTGGTTCGCGTCAGACTGATAGTGGTTTTCTCTCGGCGCAGTTCCTCTCCTGTTCTGCACCCACATGAAAGAGACGGGGGAAAAACTCCACACCCTGACAGTGTGATGACGAAACAAGTTCATGGACTCTGATCCTGTAATGGCAACCTGTCAACATCTACACCTCACTCATTATGACTAATCGGACCGCTGAGCGAAATCTAGCACTGAGCTCCGCTTAGCGGAAATATTGACCTGGTTACTAAGCTTGAAATAAAAAATGTTGAAGCATTTTGTGACTCCAGATGGGAAGGAAACAAGCTTATTCTAATTTCTTGATCTGATACATTTGGAAGATAAGTCTTGATCCGGGTCAGTGGTGTCCAACCTAAAATGTTAAAAGCCCAATTATGATTAAATGTTTTCCTTTTCTTCAGTAACAAACAAAACAGGCAGTTTAAACAAGCCTGTATGTAGGAGAGGGATTTATAAAATGATTACAGATCAGAAGCCAGGCGAGGCTGTCCACAGGTCTGCCTGTTAAAAAGAAAATCCTACAACATCCTCAATGTTTTGTAGGTTTCTTGTGTGCATATTTTGTCAGCATCAAGAACAGAATGTTTCATTCTTGTTTTATTTAGCCAAGTTCAATAAATGCGTGTGCCCAAGTTTGCTTTTCAGTCAAAGTCCTATTTACCATCAACTTAAATTAGATGCAAAAAAGCAGGGTTAATGCAATTTCTCTCTCTCTCTCTCTTTTTTTAAATGACTTCCATTAGTGAAAATCACACGCTTGCACTTAGATCAAGGACCACCTAACCCGACACCAAGTCAAGACCAAGACCAGCGCCAGTAAATGACAATAAAATGTGAAACATGATCAAAATCACTGAAACTGAGCCACATTCCCTCAAATACTTAACACACAGAGCTCGAATAAACAGAAACATCTTAATGTTTATGTTTATCGTGTTGATCGCAGAATTTCAAACAATTAAAGTTTACCAAAATGGCGTTTTCTCAGCCTTTCACGAATTTATGTTGTTTTCAAATGCGCTACATAACAAGCTCAACACATGCAAGGTTCCACTTAGTGTTTGCTAATTACTGCTGGCTAGTCTTTAAGAGCGGCGTGGGGCCGCTTCATTACATATGATTAGAAAGGGGGAGGAAAAAAGATGTTTGCTTAAAATGATTCAAAAACGATTACATTTATTGCTTCCCTTTTATTGCCTTTGATTAATTGCGAGTTGTTCTGTTAGTCTTAGTTGGATGTCTATGTTTTGCTTTGCTTTTGCTCTTTTCTTTTTTTATCAGCAGCCCTTTTCGCAATTCACAGAAAGAGGAGGAGTTTCTTAAAGAGACAGAGGCCCAATTCCAAGGCATTAAATGACCAAGTTAAGTTTCTATTGACTCACATTTTTTTTATATACGTAGTATTTTTATGCATATGTCAGATATATGTACAAAAATGTATTTGCGCGTATAGTTTTACAACAACTGAAAGTGATGCAATTATGGATAAAAAAAACATAATTGAGTTTAGCAGCTGTAGGACATTTACATTTGTGAGGTTTTAGTTGGAGTTGAACCTCGTTTGAGGTCATCACACCAGAATAGGAGCCAATTTGAGCAACATGTACTTGCTATCGTAATGTCGACATCTTCATCATATGTTCATTTTTAATTGGAATTCCCCCTGATAATGTAAATGCAGTTACAAAAAAAAAAAAAAAAAGGTGGAAAAATCAACATACCCATTTCAAAGAAAGAAATTCGGCTCCATTAGATTGACCCAACAATATGAAGGGTCTATCACAGGGGTGTCAAAGTCAAATGGACGGAGGGCCAAATAAAACATTTGGCTACAAGCCGAGGGCCGGACTGTCCAATCTTCATTGAAACCAAGATTTAACCTACTGAAAGCATAACAAATATATTACAATATGTTTGGATAAATAAAGCAATATTTTCTTATGACTCTGTCAGTCATTTTTAATTTCAGCAGGCACAAAATACAAATGTCCTTTATATAAAAAAACTCATAACATGAACATTAAATGTATGAAGTGATATTATTTAAGGCACCATCAGTATATTCTCTCATTTAGCAAAAATGGGCTGAATTTAGGCAACTTCAAAGAAATAAATAATAAACAATTTTCTATCATTCACTCAACTGAAATAATTAAAAAGAAATATTGCCTCGAAATACAATAAAATAAAGTGCAAAAATCTCTTGCTACTTAAAACCAATAGCAATTAACACACTGGACTCAAATGTACATTGACTTTCCTTTCTGTGCTTTCTCTGGGTTAGTGTGAAAAAAGGAATTACTGATTAACAAATAATAACAATCAAAAGTCATTTTCTCTGTTAAATAGGAGACAATTTTTTCAAAAGACTATTGTCCACTTCACGATCTATTTTCCATGAAAGGCCGAAAAACAAGAAACACTCCCAGGAACGGAGTCGGCAAACAAAAACAACATAGTCAACACAGACAAGAAAGCTTTAAAATCCCTGAGGGGAACAACCAAAAACAAGACCTTCTTTGTGTGCATATTTAACTTTTAAACTTGAACAGAGTATTAACTTCAAATATGTAATTGCACAGTAAACATTACTGTATTATTACTGTATTTACATACATTTATATACATTACTGTATTACTGTAACACTACATTACTTGTTTGAGGCTGAGGCTGATACTTGGTGGTGTTTCATCTTTTGCACAAGTTCATCAAAGTTCGGGGTCAGGCTCTGAGCTGAGGAAATCCTCAGAACTGAGTAAAGGTGTTCAGCAGTAAGTCGACTTCTGTGTGATGTTTTGTTCAGCTTCATTAATGAAAACAGTTGTTCACACAGGTATGTACTGCCAAACATAGACAACTTTTGAGCAGCCTGGGTGCGCAGCTGGGGCATTGTGTCGGGAAGGAAGCGCGCAAACTCCGCAGCACCCACTGCTTCGTATTTTGCCTTCAGCGCATCATCGCATTGTAGCTCAATCAACTCCATTTGGAGGTTTGGCGGTGAGCTTTCCACATCAACGGCAAATGGATTGCTGAGCAGTGCAAACCTGTTTTTTTGTGCTTCAAAGTCAGCAAATCGGTGTCGAAAGTCAGCAGCGAGTATACTAATTTTATCAGCAAATTCTGTGCTCGGGAAAATACTGGTAGATAGCTCATCTTTCATGGTCTGACAGCTTGGAAAGTGGCTCAAGTTTTCTTTCCGCATGTGTGCCTCCCACAGAGTCAGTTTGGTTTGAAACGCCTTCACTGTACTGTACATTTCAGAGATGACACGAGCCCGACCCTGCAGCTGCAGGTTCATTGCGTTCAGGTGACTCGTAATGTCACACAGAAAAGCCATTTCACACAGAAACCTTTTGTCTCGGAGTTGTGCTGTGTCTTTCCCTTTGCTGTCCAAGAACAAACAAATCTCCTCACGAAGCTCGAAACACCTGCGCAGCACCTTTCCCTGGCTTAGCCACCGCACCTCAGTGTGATAGGGCAAATCACCATACTCCGTTTCTAACTCGCTCAGAAATGACTTAAACTGGCGGTGATTTAACCCTTTGGCTCTAATAAAGTTAACTGCGCATGTGATGGTGCTCATTACATCTTTCATTTTCAAGGCTTTACCACACAACGACTCTTGGTGTATGATACAGTGATAAGCTGTTAGCTCACGTGTGACGTTTTCCTTCTGCATCTTCTCCCGTATCTTTGCCACCAGTCCACTCCTATGTCCACACATCGCAGGTGCTTGAGACCTCCTCATACAAATCATGTCCCGTAGTTGTGCCATGCATAGGACGTAGCGCTAACAACTCCTCTGTCACGTTTAGGCTGGAGTCCACTCCGCGGATGAAAACTGACAACTGGGCAATGTCAGAAATGTCTGTGCTCTCGTCCACAGCCAGGGAATATGCGATGAAATCTTTTCCCTTTGTAACAAGCTGCTCTTTTAGATTGTCAGACAACAGGTCTACGCGATTAGCAATAGTATTTCTGCTCAGGCTGATGTTTGAAAAGAGCTGTCTTTTGTCTGGGCAAAGTTCGTCACAGACTTTAAGCATACAGTTTTTGATGAAATCCCCCTCTGTAAATGGCCGGGCTGATTTAGCGATCTCCTCTGCTAAAATAAAACTGGCCTTGACAACAGCCTCGCTTTGTGACTGGGCTTTTCTGAACAGACCCTGTCGAGATTTGAGGCCTCGTTTTAATTCCTCGACCTTCTGTAGCCCTTGTTCCATGTCCAGAATCTTGTTTTTGTCTTTGTGTTTTGTTTCATGATGCCGTCTCATATTAAACTCTTTCATCACCGCCACACTTTCTCCACATAGAAGACACACAGGTTTTCCAGCTACCTCCGTGAACATGTACTCCAACTCCCACCTTGTTTGAAACCCCCGGTTTTCACTGTCCACCTTCCGTTTTGCCATTGTTGATGGGTATCTGTAAGATAACTTTTGCTGGTATGCTAATGACTGATGCTGAATGACTGCTGAATAAATTAAGCCGCCTCCCGCTATGCTCCCGCTCGGCGCGTCCCCGTTGCATTGTGGGAAATGTAGTATTCGTGCGTACATTATATCTGCGGGCCAGATCTAATAATAGATTAATATCATCACGGGGGCCAGGTAAAACCCTCTCGCGGGCCTGATGTGGCCCGCGGACCTTGACTTTGACATATGTGGTCTATCATAACCCAGTTTGCTGCCCTTCTCCGCGGCTCATGGAAACTCGGCGCGGATCAAAAACATTCGTCTTCGCGCGCTTGTTTGTGTTCAAAGGCGCGAGGCGGTGAACGAGATTTACAGCCCCCATCAAATAGCGGCTCACGGTTGGAAATGTAGCGTGAATGATGTCATGAAAACCGTCCCGGCTCCGACGCTGCGATTCATCACGTCGCATGGGAATCGTGAACGAGGACGTCACAGCGAAGAAAAGGCGCCAACGCCGCGGAGAGAAACTCTTGTGTTCAGCGCCGGCTTCTGTCCACCGATCCCTGCCAGAAGAGCAAACTGCGCCGCTTCTCAGTTATTTTCCTTTTCTCCTTGAAAAAGACAAGTGCAATGTTAGTAGTGTGTGTAAAACATTTAATAAAGTTTTTAAAATATATATGTATACAGTTTCTGGTTGTGGATGTGCCATCACTAAATATTTAGTTTGTAAGCTAAGTATTTAATTTCAAACTAAATATTTATCTCTTAGCTAAATATTTGTGTTCTAAGCTAAATATTTAGCTTCTGACCAAAAATGTAGGTTGGAAGCCTAAATATTATAACTTCAGGGTAAATAATTGCCTTTGAGCTAAATATTTCATTTGTAAGCGCAATGTTTAGCTCCAATCTAAATATTTTGTTTGCCGCAAGCGTTTTAGCCATACAGTACATATTTAGGTTTTGAAGCTAAATATTTAGCTCCGAACTAAATGCTTTAGTTGTCAAATTTATAGTGTCCAGGTAAATATTTAGTTTCGTAACTCAATTCTCAGCTTCTAGATGTTTTTTTTTCCGACGTGCTGAATCGTTTGCCAGGTAACAGGAAGTGAACTACCAAAATAAAAGCCAATATTTTTATGAACTCATGCTGTGTGTGGCTGATTTGCTCCAGTTGTTGCTTGTTTCACCTCTTCAGTACTGTTTCATTTCCTCTTGACATGAACAACGTTTTAGCTTAAAACGTAGGCCGAGGCGTTTCTATGGCAACACCGAGGTTTATCAATGGATCTATGGTAACATCAGATCCCACAGGGATTACAATAATAGCCTGGGCTCAGGGTTGAACATTTTGCTTTTAACTAAATATTTAGCTCTCTTGCTTTAGATTTAGTTTGGAGTTATATATTCGGTTTGCTACTTAAATAGTCGGAACACAATTTTTCAATATTATGTCACCAAATATTTGACTCGCAAATGAAATATTTAGATTTAAACTGTGCCATTTACAAACGATTACATGGTGAAAATTTGAATTTGCAAAACGCCCCATATTTTTTCCTCTTACGACAGGATAAAGAACCCAAACAATGGCTGTTCATTTTTTACCGCGAAACTTTGCAACTTACTAACCACCAGGCACACAAAATCCTTACAAGATGCATATTTGGTTAAACGCCTCTCCTTTTTGCTTTGTGGGAGCAAAAGCGGGAACAAACTAGACTTGTGTTGAGAACTAATCGGAGGTGCTAAAGTGAAGATTATGACGCCAAAAAAAACCCAACAAAAAAACCAACTTGTGGCCTCAGGCCAAGTATTATGGTTAAATATTCAAACCAAACACAATCAGCTGAATCAGGGCCAAGCCCAAAATAGTGCAGGGAATCCTGACTATTGTAATACCTGAATGTGGGTGTGTGTGCGTGCGTGGGTGTGTGTGTGTGCGTGTTCATGCATGGGTGTGTGTGCGTGGGTGTGTGTGTTCGTGGGTGTGCGTGTGTGTGTGTGGGTGTGCGTGTTCGTGTGTGTGTGTTCGTGGGTGTGTGTGTGTGTGTGTGTGTTCGTGTGGGTGTGCGTGTTCGTGGGTGTGGGTGTGTGTGTTTGTGTGTGTGTGTTCGTGTGTTGTGTGCTCTACACACAGAAAGAGACATCGGGTTTGAGTTTAATAAACAGAGTGCCTCTGCAGAGCTATTTCTGGAACCACACAGAGCTGGAGGCTCTGATGTTCCCCAACATGTTTCCGCCTCCTTTCACTGGAAGGTAGAACAGTTTCTGTCTGGCAGGAGATACTCGTCTCTATTACCCTCTGTCTTAGTCTTTCATTTTCAGATGAAAGCCCAGTGGAGGTATGAGTCAGCAAAACGGTTATAATTCAACCCGAAGATTATGTCTTATGTGAGCTTAGTTTTTAATTTTCTAATCGGCTGAATTGTTGTACATAGTAAGAGTTTCACTATCAGTTTCTCCATCATAATAGACTTTTTTTTTTTTTGTATTTTCTTTTATAAAATTAGTAAGGGATGCAATATTTGAATGCAATATTCACGGGTTAGTATTGCGTTTGTTTCAATCATTTTCAGACTTATGTATTAGATCTCCTGCTGAAATCACACGAGGAAAACCGCGGAGGCTTGTGCCGAGTTTCATACGCTGAGTTTCATATCTGTTTCATGTCTTATTGACATGACGAACTGAAAAATGACAAGTCAAAAATTCCCTTTGGTGAAAACGTTTTAAAGCAAGAAGCGACGCCGTGACGACTTCCTGAAGCCGGAGTTTCAGAAAGAGGAGTTTTTAAAAAGACAGAGGCCCAATTTCAAGGCGTTAAATTACACAGTCAAGTTTCTTCTAAGTCATATTTGATATATTTAGCATTTTATGGCAACTGAAGTTAACGTTGATACTTGATGGTGGTATGAAATGCACAATGTGCCTGGAAAGCACATAATTCTGCCCTTTTTGTGAAAGAAAGAAAGAAAGTAGTTTTTATTAATCCCTTTTTGAATCAAAATGGAGCATACTTGTGGAGTCGCTGTAAATACTTTCTGGAGAAAAGATGTAACTTGGTCGATAATTGCATTCCCTCCAGAGAAGGCCTTGCTGCTGGAAACAAGCTTTGGCTCCGTCCCGGATATGATGGAGCGGTGACTCATTTTCAGAATTGAAAAAAAAAAAAAACTTCAGATAAACAAGCACAGAACTATAATAAATACGGAGCAGAGAAAGAAAACACATTCAACCTTTTAGCTAACGGGAGACGGAAACGGGGCCAGAATGCGGTCGCTGCTGTAGGCTTTAAAAGCTGGAACTGACAGGGTGCGTTAACAAGAGCGTTTCTCTCACGCCAGGCCCCATCTCCAAATGTCAGCGTGCCGTCGTCATCCGTGCTCCCGACGAGTTTACTAAATTAGCAGATTACATATAGATTAGATCTGAAAACTTGCGCTCTCGATGGGGCGCTTCAAACCCAAACGCTACCTAGAAGTGAGTCCAAGTCTCTTTCTTGCCTTCGGCAGAATGACTAAGCAGTGATCTATGGGAAACCAAATCAACAAGGAAATTGGGCGAGATCTTTGCCCTCCTCGAATGAGTTATAGAAGCCATTTCAGCCATTACCGTGCCACAGGAGACATTCTCAGACATTACTCTGATTGATTTTGATGGCAGTCATTTCGTCTTCCAACTGATCCATTTTTATTTTACTTCTCATGCCTTTTTAAAAATGCCTCTGGAGAGACAAGCAGAAAAAACAAAAAAAAAAAAACACCCAAAATGACGTGATTTTGGGTGTAAATAGCGATGAACCGAAGCTCCAACAGTCTGGACTTTTCCAGTGAGAGGAAAGCCAACGCTACCTGCAGAAAGGCTTCTGTAGAGTCGTAGCCACGGCTATAAAAGAAGAGGAAATTAATTAAATGCAGGGCGGGCGGTTTTGGCGCCATGGAAAGAATACACCATTTAGAGTCTCGAGCCAAATGGACAAAAATTAAGGTGATCAGTCATATTTTGCTGCTTTTTTTTTTTTTTTGGACATTAAACATATGTTTTTTTTTTTTTGTTTTTTTTTTCATAGAAGTCAGCTAAGCAATTTAGACAAATTGGACAAAATTGCGAAGGTAAACACAGGGAGAGGTCTCATAATGTTTCTCTCGCTCTTTTCATTTTCCCTGCTCTCCTGTTTGGACGCCGTTTTGTTTAGTAAATCTCTTTACCTGAGTTTTTCTGTGACGGCAGCAACTGGAAGGAGTGAAAGGCCCCATCAAAGCCGCGTTGTAGCGTTTGAGGCTACAGGTTATTTCCATGCTCCGTTAACCGTCCTGAAAGTTCATTTTAAAATCGAACGTGGATTTAGTCTTTTCGTTTCATGACGCGTTTTTTTTTTAAATCAAATTGTTGGTATGCGAACCTGGTGCGAGTAAATTGAAAACACAACCAACACAGGTCCGTTGGTGGGTTTGACTGCATGTAAGAGACTGACAGTTATTTGTGAAACTTGACACGGTGGCTGTTTAGCTCTCTAAAGTGCCCTGAGTGCTCGATGTTCTGTTTACAAATTGCGTTACCAAAATGGCCTCCTGCAAGGCCCAGGAAAGTGGATGTGCTACCAAAAGAGTTTTTGAAAGTAAAAGTGAAAGAACTAAAAAAATGAAATAAAATGAAAAATAATCCAAAAAGTCAACCTTTTGTTTTTGAGTTGTAGGGTTAGGTTAGGTTATGGCTCTGTTTTTATACCCCCAAAGTAATGGGAGGAAGTTTTATTAATGATTTGATTGTACATATTTGTCAAATCTAATTCTCCTTGGTACAAGAGTTAAAAACAATAAGTATCCTCAGTGACAGATTAGCCACTCTAGATATAAATAATTCAACCAAAAGCAGGGAACTGATTCTATATAGAGCAGGGCATTCCGGGTAAATGCAACCGAAACAAATGTGCAAGTCTAGTGCCAGTGTTAGAAATGTCTTGCAGTTGCGTACAACGTCGTCTTCAGAAGTTTTCTTGTCATCTCCTTCAGTGGTTCTTGATGCAGTGCCGCCACAGGTGAGTAGGTAAACAGGTTTTTCACAAGGTTTTGGTTCGTTTGACACATTGCAGCATGAAAGCTAACTTCACCATTTAAAAGTGGAACAAATGTTGCAAATTTGTTCCCCAATCCAATAAAATCTACCAGACTATCAAATGTTAAAATACCTGACGGGGGCAGTTTTTCAGGGATCTTGTATAGCACGACCAAGTAACTATTTTAATTTCAGTTGATAAAAACATGCTATATATGTCAAATATGAATTACAAGGCCTCTGCTGGTTTAAAAACTCCTGCTCTTTCTGGAACGCCGCCTTCAGGAAGTCATCACAACATGGTTCCTCTATTAACACTTCAGCAACGCTTTTATCAGTGTTGCACTGAGAAGGGTCTGCCAAGTTATTGCTAATTGTTGGAGCTAGTCTGTAGAAGCTGAGTGGGGGAGTCGCGAGGGAAAGCTGCTCTGGGAAGCAGAAGTTTGGAAACTGCACCGACTCAAAGGCGGGGCTGGGTCCACCCAGGCGTTCTGCACAGCTGAACGGTTGCCATGGGAGATTAAAGGATGCCCCAAACGTGTGTCAAAAAAGCAAGGCAATTCTCCAGGTATGTCTTGATGAGGGACTAACGGAACGTAATGTAGAGCTCCAAAAAGTTAGTTTTACATAACACTGCTCGTTTCTTGACGTTTGACCATGTACAGATTGAATTTCTGCCATGTGATTGCTTCATTCTCAATGTTAACAAGCAACAGGAAGGTGCACTTAATAATTTGACTGAGTGCATTTCTACACATAAAAACATAATACAAATACGTTGCTCAGCTGATCACGAGGGATTAGGATGCATTCATAGACAGCGGTTGGTCAGCTCTACTGCACCACCCTGCGGTCAGCTTGTCAGTACAGCCTCAACCATTGCCCTCCAGCACCATGTTTCCATTCGGTACAACAATCCTAAGATGAATCACTGGCTAGCGCCATGTATACACACACGCACGCACGCACACACGCACACACACACAGTGAAGACTGCTTTCACCTTTCAGGCCCAGACGTGCTCACAAGGTGGTGAAAAAGGAAAGCGGGTTACAAGGTGGACGGCTAGAAAGACCACAGAACTGAGGCGTACTTGGGAAAAGTAACAAATACAGGTTGCTAGGACACCGAGACGAAAGTTGTTGCCGTTTCTCTATTCTTTCACATGCTTCTCGGGGGCCGACTGGGCATGTAGTCAGTCCTCGCCTCTGTTTCACAGTTTAGGCAAGGAAATTGTTCACATTTGACAGTTTTAAGCCTCCTTATTAGCTGGAAGTGTTATTGAAACGATGATTGCGACCACACGTTCGGTAAAACAGACTCGGGAGAAATAAAACTTTAACGGTTCCTTAAAAGTGCGGAGCCCGTGACTCCGTCCAGCTTGTCATCTATTTGTCTAATGACTCCTTCACAGTTTAGACAGAGAGGTAGATTCTGTCCATTTCTGTATGCCTAAAAAAGCACAGTGCTGCCATAACCCTAATCACCTAATTGCCCTGCCCTGCCTCATTAGAAAACAAGCCTAACTGGAAAATCGCCTTAAGTGGCTCAAATTAATGAAAGCTTCACGTCTGGTGCTGAGTCATCTAAAGGATCAAGTCGGTGTGACGTCACCACGAAGGAAATGATTACTCCATAAACTGTCAGTGGTCATTTGAGTAGCCGTGTGGAGACTGACACTCGCCATGTGTGCATCACTGTACAGGTCAAGGTTTCACTGTGGTGTTGCGCGGGCATTGAGTTGGCCCTTCCTTTGTCGAGCTTGAGAGAACCGTGAAATGACCGTGTTTACGTTCAAAATACTTTGCTTTTCGTCAACAGGCTGATGCTGGCCAGCTTCCTCCTGAGGGCTGGGATATTATTTAAGACTTCAGAGGTTGTTTGCTCTTCTGCGTTGTGCTGGCATTTTTTCTTTTTTTTTTTTTTGGTGGTCAATCTTAATTTATAATTCTGGTAATCTCTGTATTTGTTCCCTTCCCGTGTGTGACTGGGTGTTAAGTCATGCTTTGTGGATGTTTTAACATTCGTGTGGCTTGATGACTCCGTGCACGCTCTTCAGAAAGCGGCCCAGCCCACCATGACACTCGTAAACTCTCTGGTTTCTCTGGTCTTCTGGATACAGTCAATCAATGCAAAGGAAAAATAAATAAACTTAAGAGGTACCTTTTTTTTTTTTTTTTTTTTTTTAAATTCCGATTAAAACATAAAAGTTCAAGACTGAATCCTGGAGATGATTAATGATTAAGGAAAGTCATTTTCTTTCTAGTGAAGATTATTTTCTCCCCTGGCCTCCGTCTGCATGTCCATCCAGTCTGGCCACGGCTCCGACTCCCAGGCCAAACTCTGAGGTCGGGGTGATGAATTTGGCAAAATAAGGAATCAGTAGCACCCATCATTTCTCTGCTATCAACACTTCAGTCTTCCAACAGAGCACGTGCAGTGAGACGGGACGTGAACGCTAAATGCTTTCAAAAGATGAGAGACAGATGGTTGGACTACTGGAAAGAAAAACACTCACTGCCATTCAATTATACTTTTATGCTTTTAAATGAATGTTTTGTTTTTTTTCATATTTATCGGAGTTGAACTTCTGGCGGGATGCAGAGTGTAAAGCAGCTGTGGAAAGATGTCGGGGGTTAGCTTAGTTTAACATAAAAACTGAACTGGGTTGGACTCTTATTGAAAATGTCAGCATTTCAGATGGTTGAGAAGCAAATACATCATCATTAAAAGTTAATGTTTAGGAAAACTGAGAAAAAAAAACTAAGATCAAAACCGCGTGGCTTTATGGTTTGTCTTTTTGTTCCATAACTCAGCATGGTTATTCTTTTCAAAGCTTGCAGATGGACACGCTACTAAAATAAGACCTAAACGTCTACATCAACTCATGTCACATGACTTGTGTTGACCAACAGCTACAAGACCCGACGACGACTTGATCGGGAATCTAGACAGAAATGAAGGAATGTGTGTCTTGTTATGTGATGATTCCCCAGCATCACTGAGACAAGGCGACTGCACTGGACCAATCAGGAGAGAGACGACACAAGGTCAGAGGTGACGACAACAACAAAAAAACCTGAAGCTAAGCTAGCTCTTTTAGTTTTCTAGTAGTCTAAACTAATTGGCTCATGGCTGCAGCATCTGAAAAACAAGTAACTTGCAACTAATACAAGGTCCAAAGTGTTTCATAGGGCTCAACTATCACAATAAGTCAACCATCACAAATAAGGAAGATGTTGCAGATGTTGACATTTGCTGTAGTGCTAAAATGTTTTCCACTCTTCACATTAATGGACGATGAGATGTAATTTTGTGCTTGAACAATTAAAACAGGCAGTTGTCAGCTTGTTTAGTTCAGGTCTCAAGCACTTCCAGATTTCTGCTTCCTGCTTTCAGAGCGGTTTCCCCTCTGTTTCCGTCGAAACGCACCGGCGTTCACTAAAACTGAACGGAGAGCTCGGTTTCACGTGAACCAGAGTTCACGTTTTTTTGATGCGCACCAGAGTTCGATTGTGCATTCGCGCTTCCTAAAACACACCAGACTTCCGAAGCTAATGAAGTAGCGTTTGATCAAAGCTTTAATCTGTGAAAACGGTCCAGTTTCTTCTTGCCATGCAACATTCCGGAGTGAACGTTTCAAACGCAGTGTGCCAATACCGTTTCAAACCACGGTGAGGTTCTGAACAGCGGCATGTCTCGCCTGTGCTTTGAGACTAATCGGTTTTGAGTACGGCTGACGCCACCTCCATACCACCCTCCAACAGCTCATATGTTGGGTCCTTTATGTCGCCTCCCCCTGCTCATATCTAATTCACTGACTGCATTCAGTGTCTCCATCACTGCCCGTCCAGACGCACTCAAGTAATTCAAGAATGCCTTGTTTGATTTGGGTCAGGGCCTTTCAAAACTAATACCTGTAAGCCTTATAATACAGTAATTTGTAGCGGCTGGGGTAGGAGAAGGCGGATTTATCAATAACTGAGCTTATTGAGTTTTGATTTGGGGGTTTTAGCAGGCAGACGAGGGGCACACTGATGGGTTAGGTTAAACGGGGGTTACTCAATAAGGGGGCGGCTGTTATTCCAAAACTGAAGCGGGGGAACTTATAGCGTGTCGGTGAGCAGGCACTGACAGCCTCGTAGACTGACACTCTGCGTGTCTCCCGTGGGGGAAATGGGTGGAAGACATACACGCAACGCAGCCACATATATGTGCCCAAGAAAATGGAGGTATTTAGTCCAGCACACGAGTTTTATTAAAGCCCTACTATAATTCACCTTTTATCTATGAAGCATCAACTGTGTTTATTTTATGTAACGGAAAGGGAAATCAAGCATTCTAAGGCTCTGTGTATGTCTCGAGCATTTTCTGGTTTTCTCCCAGAACCGCCGTATTGTTGTCACCAGATTTAGATTCGGCTCCAATAGCGTAACTGTGGACCTCTGGGCTGCTTCTCTGATCAACGCTCTCGTTGCCTCATCTGCCAGTCTTGGTGGACTTCCGTGTCTCGGTAGGTTTGCCGGCCATCGGCTTCCTACGAAAGCTTGCTTCTGTGTTGTTTTTGAATCTTCCTTCCTGCTCTATGTCTTGATTACGTCACGAACCAGCGCTACGGCAGTGAGCCGGTAAAACACAAATCTCTCTCATAGGTCGTTCCTACGGCGTACTGCGGATATCGCACATTCCCAGTCCACAGTCCCATCTCATTAATTGCAGAAGGCTTCCAGCAGAAGATGTTACGTGACGGATCTGAAGGGTGTATTTAATGTACTTCCAAACTGTTCTTTATGTGGAGTACAACCAAATACATATGTGGGCACAGAACCACAAACACACAGCCCACAAAGGGAATGCATTAGGTTTCCTGCTCACTGTCTCTGGGTCATACCGGGCTCCCGAGCCAGGAAAGTGGCTGCATAATGAGCAGCGGAGATGAAAGCAGCTCTCCGGGCAGCAGGAGGTACACTTCTTTGCGCTGGGAAGCTCTCTTTCTCTTTTTTTGGCGGGGCTGGGACTATCTAATTCCAAATCTCTGAGGACAGAACAGGAGCGGACACAGCAGATGGTAGTGATAAGATGAAACCACCTCCAGAGGGAACGAACGCAGGAACACATGTTGAATGGTTGTTTACCAGAAACCATTGCAACACTGGAAGACTTTTCTTTTCTATATTTCGGAACTATTTAAAGTTGGTCGAATGAATCAATTGGAATGGGGAAAAGACGTGTTTGATACAACATAGTCATTTTCCAAGCTTCCCTTCTTACGCAGAATAGAGACGTTTCTAATATTCATTTCAATTGAGACACATGAATATCAATAAAACCACATTGTATGATTTTCTTTTTTTAATAACCAACTTGCATTTTATTACATCACAGAAGTATTTGATACAATAAAAAAGAATGAGATCTAATATCTGGTACCACGTTTCCTGTTCTTGTTAGGGTTACAAACTGCAGCAGCGGAGATTTAGGCCCACGCCTCCTTACAGAGTGTCTCAGACTCTTTGAGTTTTCAGGGCTGTTGCTGGGCAACAGATTTCCAGCTCCCCCCAGCTATTTTCTTTTGGGTTCTGGTCTAGAACGTGACCAGACCACTTCAGGACCTCGACATGCTTCTTTCCGAGTCACTCCTCGGTCCCTGTGACTGTGTGTTTCAGGTCGTCGTCATGCTGGACGTTTCATCTTTAATGTTCCTACAGAGGGAAATAGGTTGTTGTCCAAAATCTCAAAATACTCTATCCTGTCCATCCTGTCCATCCTGTCCATCCTTTCCTCAATACTGTGCAGTCTTCCTGGTCTCTGAGCGAACCGTGACAAAGTCCGGTGGAGCGGAAATGAGTGCAGAAAGACTGAATGCCATGGATTGTGCTTCAACTTTGCAGCTGATGTCGACAAAGGGCAAGTGCAGCTTTAAAGACGAATGGCAAACTAAGTTTCCTTCACAGCATCCGTCCCTAATGCCACTGCCTCCAGCTTGCACCACCTGCCACTCGACTCTGACCCTCACTCGCCTTCTCCTTCCCCAAACAAAAGCTCCTCGTCTTGTGTTCACAATTCAGCAGGTACAATCACTTTTTTAGGACGCCGTTTCAAGAAGGTGCAGCAATTTCAATTTTCTATTTATGGTGATGTTATGGGAGAAAATAAAGAATTTTAGGCCATAGCAATCACAAAAAACACATCTTAACATTCTAGATTTGTGATAAATGAGTCATAAGCTATTTTGTTTTTTGTCTACCACACAGAAAGCAAAGAAAAGACGTGAAGTACGTGGTTTTAACCTGGCCAAACTTTTGGAAGACACTTTAGATATCCTAGATGATTCCCAGAAGTAGTAGGAAAATTCAGTTTTAAACTATTACTAACTGGTAAGAGGTTTGAAAGTGTGACATAGTTGCTCTTTTTTATTGTCTAGCCGTTCTGCAGGTTAATGATGGTTGGAGTTTAGGCCGTCTGCATGCGGTCCCTAACATATTCTGCTCTCAGACCCTCAAAGGAAAATAAAACACCCTGACATATGTTTCCAAAATCCAGTTGTGACTGTGGTTGTGTAGTTAATTAGAACCAATGTGGCCGCACTGTTAATCACCTCCATCCCAGGCCCACTCGCAGTTTGTTAATACTGGATCTGTGAGATTACCTAGGCTTAATGGACTCATTAATTACATTCCCTTCGTTGTGTTTTTAATTAGTCATCTGTTCATGTAACAAATCAGTGGTTGGATTTTTTTTTCCCCTTCTTTTTGGATCGCCAGGAGCTCCGGCGTTATGAGGCGTTACTCATAACAGCGGCACTTTGGCCAACTTGAAAGAGAGAACAAATGATGTGTCGGAGACTGGGCAAAAAAAAAAAAAGAAAAAGTGAGAGTGCAGAGCTGCGTGTCTGCTTTGTTTCTGCTGGGTTGTCTTTGGGAATGGCGAGGCCGGCTCAGAGGGACCGGTGAACTTGTTTTTTTTTTTTGTTTTTTTTTTTCCCAGCGTCCACAGATGGTCTGTGAGCTCGGTCAGCGCATAAATTCTGGTTGCTCGCTCTCTCTTAAAGTGGGACTGTTCTCATCAGTTGAGCATGAATGGAAATGTTTTTCTAATTTGTATATTTTCTGAAGTAGAAACCAAAGAGCCAGAGTGTGCTAATTAGAGGCTGTAAAGTACTTCATCATGTGGCGTTCCGTATCAGGGTCACGATGGAGAGGAAAAGCTCCGGGTGTCGGCCTCGGCCAGCTCTCCGCAGCTACTGCTTTCTCCTGCTTTCTCCTGCTTGTGTCCTTGTTTGTTTTCTGCTGGTAATGGCAATCAGATGCCTGGTGTTTATGACGAGCCTGAATCATTTGCATGTTGTCTAATCTGGGACGTGTGGACACAAGGAGGAGGATTTGTTGAACTGTGTGAATGCTCCAGAATTTGGTGCTTTTTATGGGCCCAAAGCAGGACCAAAAGCTGGCCTGAAATATGGCTGATTTGATGTCGAAAGGACAGCCGTCGTCATGGTTACATGAATGCATTTGGTGCATTCACGCCAAATGCATCTGGTTTACGTTCAAAGTCTATGTGGAGGCACGTCGACCAGCGAGGAAGTTGGAATGTCGGACGACTTTCCAATGCGTCCGCACAACAAATGCGATATGACATTTAAAAAAAACAAACACTCGAACTGAATGCAGGAAACCGAGGCAAATGGAGCAGCGCACGAACGCCAACGCTCGCCCGGATTAGCACGACGGTCGGAAAGCCAAATGAATAACCCGAAAAATAACTCAAGTCTTCGAGCCGGCGGTGAAAGATGCTGGTTCATTCGAATGAATGTTTTCCTCTTTTACTAGACGTTATTTGATATAAGCAGCATTGTGAGGCTTTTTTGGCTCTTGTGTAATTTATGGCACAGAGAGCCTGACTGTTAAATGCTGTTTAACTGGTCGCAGGTTTTTCAGGTGTTCTTTTGACCGAGCAGCTGCTGTATTGTGCCTACAAGTACGTAGCATGTTTAGGTCAATTAGGTGAATTTAGTTGAGTGGCAGACGGGTTTTTGCATATCGGTTATTAGTTTGTTTGTTTTTTTTCAGCCTGCATTGGGCTGATGAACAGAGAATAGCATCAACATCTGTCTCTAACACGCAAAACTTCTGAGATATACTGAACTAACTGAAACACATGATGCTTAAATCAACACTGTAGTGTGTTTTTATCGCCCGTGTCAACAAAATCTGGCAAAACATGCACATTAAAGGTTTATAAATATTTTCAAAAGCACTGTCAATATGAGATGAGGGAAAAAAAACATGCTTTGATTTATGATTGTCCCCCACACTCAATGCCTCATTCTTGCATATCTTAACATGTTTGGAAATGTTGATTAAAAAAAAAAAATCTGATGAATAGTTAAAGGTCCAGTGCAGATTTGATTTTCCAATCAAATTCAAACAGCCAGAACAGTTTTTTTTTTTTTTTTTTTTTTTTTTGTGGTTTTGATGATTACGGGCTTGTCGCTTTTTCTGTGTTTATGTTTCAGTTTTAAGGCAATGCATATATTACAAATTATGCACATCAACTTCTCATATTAGTTAGAGCTTCGCCCACTATAGCTGGCGTGCAGCTATAGTGGGCGAAGCCTCACAGAGGCCAAAAACCACTGGAAAAAGTGTGTGGGCTGAGACGTACATTCAGTCAGGTCTTTGTAACATGTGCAGGAGGTTTTTTATTTTATTTTTTTTTCTTCTTCTTTCTAGAACACGCCACAAAGAATGCATCCACTTTAAGTAGATTTACCAGAGCAGAAGCGTGCGCCTACCGAGGAGTATTAATAAGGTTTGGAATGAAATCGGGTCAACAAGGAACCTCACGGTGTGGCAGGGCTTTCCCTCTTTAAACACTAAAGTGTGACTTTAAAGGTAAGCAGACGCTCGGAGTGTAAAGGAGTCATGTGTGGTCACTCCAGCCGCAGAGATTATTGAGAAATGACGGGCTTAGGTCTAAATGTGTTTCACGTTTCCCGTTCTGACTGAAGCTCAACGGAGCCGATCTCCACGTTTCCACCAATGTTTACTGAACCGTGGCTGAAATCTCCACTAATATCTGAGCAAATGTAAACGGCACACTTGTTATTAAAACCACTGGCATACAGGGAGATGAACTCAGTCATCGTCCGAGCAACAATACGTGTCCCCCGAAGACTGCTGTTCCGTCAGACCTCCATTTATAGGGTGATTTGCAGGCCAACGAGATCAGCAGACTGGATCTGAAACGTTAGGCCGTCTAACTTTACTCCTTTCATTGGACGGTCATGGATTTTTGTGTTATAGCTCCAGCATATTTGGGTGTACCGTGTGTATTCTGTGAGTCATACAAACTCTGCTCCCACTGTCTGGATGGTTGAGATTTCACAGTCGAGCATAAACATTGCATGTTTCTTGTGACTGATTCCTTCATTTCCTGCCATGCGAATGCACACTAGAGATCGAGGAGCTCACTAATGTCCAAAATATTGGTTTTGTTGTCCATCATATTGACCGTTAACAAAACAAGAAAAAGAAAGAAAAAAAAGTCTGTTCTAGTTTTTTGCCCGTCAAATATTAAGTAATGACACAGGGTATTTGGTTGCATCACATTTTTTTTCATTATTTGATTAAATTATGATTCAACATCACATTGGATCAACTCAGTTTTTCTCTGCAGTGACAGAAATCCCTGTCTGTGGCTTGAATAACTGCAGGCAGCAAACAATGAAATTAAACAATCACACTGAAATTCGGAGCCATTTCACCTGCTGTGTTCTGAATGCACAGCCTCACAGCTTCCTCCTGCTCTGCATCTGGAGGAGAAATCTGTGCCGACTGGGGCTGAAATGATTCCTCCAGTGATTCGAGTACCTCGATCATTAAAACTCCTCGAGGAAAATTTATTTGCCTCGAAGCTTCGTTGAGTTATATTCCTTCATTTAGCGAACCGTGTTCGCTGCGTAAAGAAATTGGCATCGTGTCCGAGCCTGACCCAACCCGACTGATCAACTTTAACAGGAGGCCCAAGTCTGAAGTAAACTCAATATATTATTTGAATAAAGACTTTAATGTTTTCATTTGAGTAAATGTCTGTGAAAACTTGTGTAAAAGCAATTTCTTGGTTTTCTAATTTCAATAAATTCACAAAGCACTCAAACAACTAACTACATTGTCATAACGGGGTATTGTGTACAATTTTGAGGAAAAAGACAAACCTAACACAATTTGGAATAATGCTAAAACGTAACAAATATGGAAAAAGTTAAGTTGTGCAAATGCTTTTCAGATCCACTGAAAGGTTAGGCGGCGATTAGATGCTATTGGAGATATTTCTAAAAAATTTGATTGCAACACCGAAAAGCAGTGACTGACATATTCCTCTTAGCCGACCTGGGTAATGCAGCTCAAAGCTTCTCACTTGAATTCATTGGTGTAGACATATTTGTCTTAATTAAAAGCAAATCATTGAGAGCCAGACAGTGGCTCTCAATAATAATTACAAGTTTATGAGGTGTGTAATGGAAGCCATTGAACAATAATGCGCATGTTTATTTGTCTGGGTCAGTTTGAACAATGATTAAGTGCCAACAATTAGCCTAAAAACGGGGGTCGTTTAAAAAGCTGAACTGCTAGCTTCAGGTTAACAGCCTGACGTTCATTTCTAAGAAAACAGAAACAAGAAACCAGGAACATTCCACGGAGCAGGAACTCTTGTAAGCATACTTTGATATTCGTACCATGTACTTGGTTAGAGCATGTACAGTGGAAACACAACCATTTGTGGAGTTTTACTGTAGGCCTAAATTTTATTTGATCTATTAGCTTCCCTCGTCTTATAAAACTGATCCACAGACACAAGAGTCCATTATTATTTTTTGTAAAGTTTGCGCTGCTGTTTGAATTCATTATCCCATTATGGCGTTCTGTCCTTTCAGGGATCGCCGGGTTTTGGGATAAGGCAGGCCATCGTCGGGCGATCACCCTGTGCTCGTCATCGGTACTTGTGTACATTAGGTCTGAATACAAATTCCTACCTTAGTAGATACAATGTGATTCGCCAACTTTCCCTCGCAGTTTGCCAAGCTCAGACATGAAATGTGTCAAAGTCAATTTTAGAAAAACAAAGTGCAAACATGGAGATTGATGGCAAAAATGGTTTCATTTATGTATTTTGGTCCTATTATGGAAGGTTATTTAGCAAGGGCTGGGAAAACTGGAAAAACTTGGTCAATCAACTCAAGCGTCAATCACGAAACCAAACAAAATGCTCCGGAAACCGCATTTGGCGCCTGTTCCGTTCGGATCATTCTAAGGCTAATTTCATGAAAAAGTCGACTTTTTCCACCTCGACCTATCTCTGAGAAGAACCTGTTGAGAAAAATGGTTAGCAAAACTAATTTATATCTCCTGAAGACCTATATTTCTGCACCAAAGCTTCACACCCAATCTTCCAAGAGAGTGTACGCCATTCTTGTTTATCAATCTACTTTCTAAAAACCAATTCGTCTCCTGGCATCTCTATGTACCGTATGGATTACAGGGTAAACAAACTTAACTACATAGCCTGACGCTTTTTAATCATTCCTGGCTTTTTCGTCGAGTAACAGTCTGTCCTACAATCCATGACAAGTGTCTCAAGCAACATGTTCATGTAAAGTAACTGCTGCAGTGACGGGATAATCACTGCTGGCAAAACAAAGAGAGTTTGGATCTTGGAAAAGCTTCAACACCAATCGACCGTCTTCTTCAAGAACTGCATCCCTGAAACCTTTTTCTGTTCTTACCGGGTTGTTCATTCTTTTACGTCTGTCCCCCCGATTTACCGAACTATGTCCGCCTGCCAAAGACGTCTCCTTCAGCTTGCCATCAAGTTTTCCACAGACATGTAGACGTCAGGCAGTGTTTTGGTTCTGCGTTTCACTCACTTATGCTGAATCGTAAGTTTGTAACTTTTATTTTCTTTACGGTACATACGAAGCTTGTCTTCTTCCACTTTCTTGATTTCATGTGTCAGCACATCAAAGGTCTTAATAGACTAAAAAATTCTGAAAATGTGCCTTTCTTTGTATCAACTCAAATACCTCGTGTAATCAATTTGGCGCCCAGAGATTCCGGATTTGCCGAACAAATAAAACACAGACTTGACGATTTGGTGGACAGCATCTTTGAAAAACAGCGTCATTTACACCAAGCAACACACCAAAGTGCAAACTGGAAGCTAAGGAGACGGAGGCAATACAGCAAATCAGAGCGGGGGACAAAAGAACGGCGAGTTAAAGAACCTCTGGAGGAGGAAGAGAAGCAGAGAGCACAGGAACCAGCCAATTGAGTTTTATGTCATCTGGCTGGGTGTTTGGTCCATTTGTGGTTCTGCTCAGCATTCCTCAGCAGACCACTACAGGCCACAGAAAGCAGTGAGTCGCACAAGAGAGCAGGTGTGTGTGCGTGTGGGTGTATTGGAAGGTCTTTCTTTAAACAGAGGCAGAGGTTTATGCGCCCATGTCTGCTTCGTCCCACTGCGCTTCCACCAGGCGCAGCATGTGGGACGATGTATTGTTGCTCTTCTCTCTGCTGCTGCCATCCTTTACTAACTTTCTGGAGTTGATCAGGGCCGATTCGGTAGGTGGTTAGTAATTCCACAGACCTGGTGGTCTCCAGCCACCGTAAAGCAGCCCTGTAGGAAGACTCAACAAATGGCATCGTCCGCACTGCTGGCACTGCTGGAAGAATATTTAACGCCACTTTTTCACTTTGCAACATGTGAAAATCCCGAACTTTATGTGTTTTATTCAGTTTTGTGTCATAGATCAGCATAAAGAAGGCTCTCCCCATAACAGGACCCTGCACGGTTAATGAATGGACAGATTTAGGTCCGGCACATAAATATGCTTTGATGTAAACCGTTCAATTGTAGCTCCAGCTGTATGTTTAGGTTCACTGTCCTGTTGGAATGTGAACCTTTGCCTCAAGTCTTTTTAGGCAACTAACAGTTTTTTTTTTTTTTCGAAATGGTGCTTTTATTTAGCGCCATTTGTCTTCCATTCTGATTGGAGCAGATTCCCCGTCTCTGCGAAGGAAAAGCCCTCAACCACCAGGCTTTATGGTGAGGCGTTTTCTTCTTGCCTCTTTTCTCTTCTATTACTCCAGATTTGTGCAGTACACGTCTCTGCAGCTGGCTTGCCTACCTGAGCTGTAGATTTCTGCAGCTCCTCCTGAATTACCACAAGCCTCTTCACTGCTCCTCTGAATAACGCTCTCTTTGCCTGGCCTAAGAGTTTTGACCAAACATTTTACGTTAAAGGCCTCGGGGCGAGTCACACTACACATCCCATAATGCACAACTCCCGCTTCTCGTGATTTTCAGTTCAGGTTGGGGGGCCCCTGGGGGTCAAGCTGTGCTTGTTCAAGTGTCCAATTCAGCAAGGCCAGCATCTGATGAGCCATATAGCAATAAACAAACTCGACCCAAATGTCTTTCCGACTGCACGTTTTCTACGCGTTGTCTGGGCTCTTCACTGAAAACTGAGAATCTCTCTAAACTTTTTCATGATGCAATCACTTGACATTGAGAGACTTCTGAAGTTCACAACTTGGAATGTAACATTTAGCGAAATGGAACTTGTCAATTAAATAATATCGAGCATTCTCCTAAGAGAAAAGGGCAAAGCGAGGAAAAAAACTAAATATCTCCAACAAATCTTGTTTTTAGTTCTGTGGTTTTTTGCACATTCTCTCCAAGAACAAACTGTGCTAGATTTAAGTAGGCTTTCACCAGTTTATTACTTAACCTGTTAGGCTGCGTTTCAAGTCTTCGGACACTGCTGTGACTGAGTTCGACACCCAGGTTTAGGTCGATGGCCACGGCTTTGAACCGAAAGGTGTCACTCTTGGTTTACCAGTCGATCTTAGTCCTGCCGTCATCTATGGTCACGAGTTTTGGTTAATGCCCGAAAGAACGAGATCGCGTTCAAAATGAGTTTCCTCTGTTGGGTGCCGAGGGTCTCCCTCAGAGAGGGAGCGAGAAGTCTGGTCATCCGCGAGGGGCTCAGAGAAGATTTGCTACTTCTTCACGTAGAAAGCGCAAACTGCGCATATGATTGGAATTTCATTGTCGATTTCATTTCTCAGGGCAAATTTTATAATTTCGCATAATCCTAATGGATAGTAACAAGTTGGATGAAACTTGGCCGCCCAGCCTCGTTATTTTCTCCATCGTGCGACGAATGCACTGTCCAAAAAGATATATCTTTGCATTTGCGTGACCAGTGGATGTCCTGTGAAAAACGAAATACGCCAGAGGTTTGTTGGGACGTTACGTGACCGGAGAGAAGGAAGTCCAGGTCCTTTCCGCTTTGGCTGCCTCCTCCGAGATCTGACTCTGCTGTAGGGGGATGTTGAGGCAGTGTACGTCCGTTGAAGATGCCTCTGTCAGAAATAGATTTTGCCAGTATCATCAGATGAATGGAGAGAACTGAGGCCTTTGCAAACGGGTCGCACACTCTGCCCCCCGTGCCACCGCTGCGCCCTTGTGTTATATTTCTATTTTTTTCTTGCTTATTGGATCCAGTTGAGTTTGTCAACCCGGAACCAGCACATCGACCCGATAATTTACTTGTCAATTGTGCTTCTCCAAAAGTTCCTGCCATGCTCTTTAATCTGGGCCTGCTGTCTGACAACCCAAACTTTTTGCTTGTCTACACTGCAGAACTAAAAAAAAAAAAAATCTATAAACAGACTCAGTGGTTGGGATCCTCCAAGCAGAATACTTAAAGATCTTATAGGAGATACATGAGCTCTGGTGAAATGAATACATGTGCTTCAGTCACATGCTGTGGAAATAGACGGCCATACATGTGGTGGTGATGGGAAACGATGGCTCTCCACCGCCGTAGCGGCTTGGCGTGTGCCTCGCCGGAGCTGGAAGGAAAATGGGAAAGTGTGGGAAATGTAGCATTGGAGTGGAACCATCTCCATGATTCACTAATTCATGGCAGTGTGAAGCTGCTGCAAGCGCTTAATCATTCCAATAATTTGAATCTTCATCACCCTTCCTTCACAACTATCCCTATGGCCGTCAAATTTCACTCACCGTTTGCTGGAACCGATTTTTTATTATTTTTTTTTTTTACAAGCTATCCGTCAAGTAATTAATTAGGAACTGCAAGTGAAGCGGTTTCTGTAGCTCTGAATGTCTCATTCAGGAACGCTGTGATGTTTACAGTTTTTTGGGGGGGTTTTTTGTCTTGAAGAGAAAAATGTATGCTTTCTGATGCTCCGTGTAATGTAACAACCCGATCGGCTTGTTGGTCTTCTTTGTTCTCTCCTTTGACAAGACCAACTTTGTGAGACACAGGCAGAAGGATCTGACATTTCCTGTAGATCGAATAGGTCCTCTCATTTACTCTGTTTTCTGTAGTTACCCATTCGGATGCTTTGGGAGCATTAATTCCTATCCAGCCCCTTTAAAAATACACTAACCTAATGAACTTATGCAAGGAAAATTCATCCCTGATTTTCTTAACTTTGGGAAATGGACAATTGCCCTCACAATATTGAGACTGAAATGGAGTGTAAAGTTTTTCTGAAACATTATTTTACCAAAATGTCACTATTTTGAATCTGTCCGTCTCAAAGTGTGGACCTTGAGACAAAAAAGTATTCATCCTCTTTGTGGTTTTACCCTTTAGTCTCTTTTCTAAGTCAGTCGTGATTATCAAACATTGTTTTTTCAGAAATTCCCTGAAAATGACAGGATTGTATTTTCACAAAATAAAAGGTTTTAACATAAAATAAGCAGTTAATTTAAATATGCTGTCTTCAAAAAAATGACCTCTGCGGCTTTCGCTGGATCCTTGTCTGGCTTGAAAATAAATATTCTCCAAAGTCGCAGCTCTTTGGAGAACCATGCACACACACGCCTCCGACTGACTAAAGAATCTGCAGGTGTTTGCAGCGTGAGTTATACCTCCTCTTTTATTGCTGAACTCAAGTTCAGGCTGTTTAAGCTGGAATTTTGGGTCCTGCGTCTTCCACCATTTACCCACCCAACCCTCTTGCTTTCTTGTCCTGACCCCGACACTTCCTGTTCCTTCTCTTTTCGTCTTCATGCCATCCTACACATTCGACCTCTGACCCCTCCAAGTGTCATGTTGAGTTGTGAGACCATTATCACCCGTTTCTTTAAGCGAGACTCTAATAAAACGCTGGTGGGGGGAAAGCTGATGAAAGAGGCCTTGTCTGGCGGGAAGATTAAATGAAGCGGACAATGGGACAGGCCTTCTCTATTTTTTTCTGATGCCACCGTCCATCAGGGTTGTCTCCGGGTGGTTCGTCCTGCAGACTTTAAATAGCTGCCGTATGAGACAGGAAAAAAGGAATGCGTGGGTGAAAACGTAAATCAGTAGTTTGGAGGAATCTGTGAGCGATTAACATTTTTTAAATCTGCATGTATTTTTTTTACATGCAGATTTTCTTTTGACTAAACTGGGAATCTCTCATCCCGATACCATGAGAAAACCCCGAACCTAAACAGCTGACGTTGCTATTTAATTTAGAGTCGGATGCTTGCCAGTTTTTTTTTTTTTAGCTTTTGCCATATATATATATTTTTTCCAATTATGTCTCCAAGTAGCTCTATGCTACTTGGAGACATATATTCCTGCAATATATTGTATTGCAGGAAAATTCAAAGATCCTAGAGAGGAGAAATTGTGAGACATTTGAGGGAATCCGACGTTTCATTCATCCACCCAAACTACATAAAAACCAAAGGCATTTTCACACATTCTAACGCTTCCATTCAGGCTTTTAAATATTAGACTGACATCATGGACATTTCACCTTATTTCATTAAAGGCTGCAACAGTTTAAGCATATTAGTGAATATAATGGTAAGATATAAAATGTTTTCATCCAGTTTGAATGTAATGACTAACTACAGGCCATAAGTCGAGCAAATAGCAGAATTGTAAACAGTTCTTAAAATGGAATAACTCCTGTTTCTGGCACTTAACTGAATAGGAATCCTTTGACTGAACTCTGACGCTTTGCAAGTATTTTAAAGGAACCAACTATAATCCTTCGGATGTCGCGATATGTGTGTTTTCTTTTCACTTTAGAATTGCGAAAATTGTAATTACATTTCATGGAAACATGGCAATTTAGAAAAAAAAAGGTTTTTTGTTCGCTTTCACGCTAGGAGGAGATTTTTCATTCTTTATCATTTGAGGAATTGTGTCATACCTTGAACTGGCAATGATGATTCATGCTTTTCTTTCATCGTGTCCAAATGATTAAAATATACTTTCCACATGTCTAGATGTGCCGGTGGTGTGTTGTTTAAAATGCTGCTGCCAGGCCTCTGACAATTGTCCGATGCAATGCAACCAGTTCTCTGTGTGCTTTCAGAGAGCATTTCAGAGATCTTGTTCTGACTGGGAGAGATACCAGGTTATATCAGAAGGCTATTATTGCATCCATACGATCATAGAACCTCATGCAGGTGCCTGAGGTTCTATGATCTGGGTCTGTTAGTAGTTTCCCATACTAAGCTGGAAACAAAAGCAGAAAGAGGCTTTTGTTCAATTTATCCAAGACTCCTGACTTCTATTCCGCGGGAGCTGAGATAAGCAGATTCCGCGGCTTCCTTTAAAAGCCGTTTGAAACCGTCTGATTTTATGTTTGCTTTCTTTAAAACGTCATATTTTAAACTTGATTTATCTGCAGTACAAAAGAAATTTTACTTTGTCTCTGTCAACACAAATGTTTTAATTGCTGGGGCGTGTTATGTCTCTGATGGACATTGATTACAGTATTTTAAATGGGTTTTTTAATATTAGTTTTGTTTCAATGCTTGCAATAATTAAAACCTAAACTAAAGACAATTCTGAATTACAAAAGTAAATCTGATAACGTCCTGGCACTTTGAAATTGTTAGTTGGTAGTTTTCTAATGGAAATGAAACAGGAAGAGTAGAATATCATACACTAATAATTATTAGAGATCAGATGGTGATGACGGTAATTTTATTTATGCAGCACATTTTCAGAATCATGGCATTTCCAATTAACATAATCAAAAGTAGGTTAAATTGGAGACTTGAAATAATTTTTTTAATGTAAGCACGACCACTTAAATGACTTTGCACAACTAAAGGAGGAAGAAAAAGACCCGGCAGTTGCAACATTTTGCTGTAATTTGTCAATATTTTACTGTAAACCTGAGATGTTCTTTTGGGCAGGGACTTTAACACGTTCATTTTAATTAATTACCGAGATTTTGACACATTACAAAAAACGCTGCTTCTCTTGGGTTAAGTTTTGTTTCAGGAAACATTTATATAGAAATATTTTTGGTTTTCCCTCATATGTCTATTTCTTTACTAATTCAGCAGCTGAAAGGTTTTTCTGTTAAAATGCCCAAAAAATAAACCCTATTAGTAATTACTGACCCTGCAGATAAATTTTTTTAATCGAGTAATTAATATTAATTTAATAGATTCCACTTTTACCAGACTCCGTCATCTCTTAGGTCTACATTTTAAAACTGCAGTATGTAAGTTTTGGTCTTCTATAGAAACACACTGCTTATTCAGAAACAACCAATCAGAGTCAGGCGGGAGGGTCTTAGCGCTGACTAACCCCATAAACCCCCCCTTGCTCTATGATGCACTACTTCTAGTTCAAAACAACGGAGGCTAGTTAGCATAGCCTCTGGTGATAGCAGATCAACAGTTTTCCTTTGACTGGAAGTAGTTTCTGCGCCATTTACATATTGAACAGCGTGTACATGGATGTGATTGACATCACTAAGACCCTCCTCTTGACTCTTTTGTTGTTGATTTTTTTTGCCAAAACAATAGTAGCTCTGGGATTAGCTCAATCCTCTAACACAGGGGTGGGAAACTCCAGGCCTCAAGGGCCGGTCTCCTGCAACTTTTAGATGTGTCTCTAGTTCAACACACCTGAATCAAATAATGAGGTCATTAGCAGGACTCTGAAGAACTTGACTTCAGAAGTCAAGTTACCAAGTGCTTTGATTCAGCTGTGTTGGACAAGGGAGATGTCTAAGAGTAACAGGACACCAGCCCTCGAGGACCAGGATTGCCCACCCCTGCTCTAACAGATTATCTGTCACAGCATAGTGTATGTTTAATCAAATATGTGAAAAAAAAAGAAAAGCATTTTTGTATTTGCATACTGCAGCTTCAAGATAGAATCATGATGTGTTTGAGGTCACGGTATTTTCCTAGACTGTAAACAGCGAGTTCGGAAATGCAACCTTTTAGAAGCCCGGTGAGGGCGAGCGCCAAGGAGCCGCACAACAACTCCCATTCATAACCGGTCCAGGAGAGCCCACTGATAAAAAACAGGCCGCTTCAAAGTAGCAAGTGAAAACGGATGAAGGGAAGGAGATGAGGTCAGTGGAATTAAAAAGGGTGATTTATATCAAACCCAAAGGTCATCATCAAGCAACAAAGGTGAAATACTGCGACGGACACGTGGAACGCTTTTAGGCTACTCAGCCGCCACAAAATACAGCGACGCTTATTAACGAGCAGGTATGCTTCTTTTAAATATTACCAAAACAGACTCATTAAACCGGCTTGCATCATCCTGTTAAAGGCCCCGTGGCTGCAGCGCATCAGCGATCAAAGCAAAAACAACAAACTCTTTATTTGCGTACAAACGTTGTGATATTGGCTCTTCTCGAGGGAATTAGTTCATTGAGCTGGCTCCTGACTGGCTTTTAAACTGCACTCCAACTGTGCCTGTGTGTGACTGTGTGCGGCTCTGTGAGCGTTGAGCACCACATGGTGAAAAGGAGGATTATTGAACGTGGTGGAAGATGCCAAACATTGCGATAAAAGAGACTTTTCACGGTTCTCACTGGGCACTGAGCCAGAGAGTCTGTCCCCTTGGACACGGTTCAGGATTCAGGCACAACAGAGGTCACCTTCCACTCCATAACATTTTAATTTGGCCATCTTGCTTCCTTGCACTTCCCTCTTTTTGACTGACAGGGACAAATCGAGGTACAAATCTAGACAGTATCCAACTTCCGGCGTTGACCTGAAAGCTTCTCTCTTGCAGAGGGTTTCCTAGTCAACCGACGACTTAAGGTGAAAGGTGAAAGTTTTCCATGACAGTAAAAGTCGAACAGTTTTCAGCTTTCTTGTTGCTGGCCCGCCTGCTCACATCTACGCGCGCAAGCTCGAGATTTTGCACGGCCAAATTACAGCGGTTGGTCGGACGGATGCGGACAAGCAACCGTCGCCTCGTCGCACAAGATCCACGGGACACGAATGGAGAGGAGCGTTTCTAAACGAACGCTCAAAGCAAAATGAGTGTAAAAACCTCTAAAACATTTCCAGACATGTTTGGTCCGGGACAGTAAAACATTGTCTTAAACATATTTTGGAAACGTGCATGCAGGGCTGGGTTTTGATATGGGCCGTTAACCAGGGCTGCATCAGGAAGGGCGCAGCGCCACAAGAACTAGAAAATAAAAATTCACTACTACTTGTATGCATGTGTAGCGCAGTTAGCTTCCCTTACTTACTTTGAGTATTGGCAGAATACATTTCCCTCTTTCCCAGACAATTTCTTGCTTTTTAATTGGTTGGAAGAAGGACTGCCTGCATATTTCCATTCTAAGCTTTCAAAGTAGGCATTAGCATTAACTGTGATCAACCACAGCGCTTCAGTGGAATTAATCTCATTAGATCTTTTTAATCGACTGACACTACAGTCACCTTTAAGGTTCCAGTCAAACTTCTGAACCTCTGATTTTCAGCTGGACTCTGTTTGACCAGACAGAACCGACCTGCTTCACCTTCACTCAGCTTCACCGACTCTTGGCTGCATCCCTCGGGCTCCCTATCAGAAGGTGGGGAGTTGGCGTTTACCTGTGTGGGCCCATCGCTCGACGCGGCGCTGCCGGTTCCCACCCCACTCTCAACCTTAGAAAGACTCCCTAAACCAAACAAACGAGGGCCCCGGGGTTTGGCTGTTGATGTTTACTCTGCTCGGGCCCTGCCCTCCCATCCATGGCAACGCAGATACCATTTTGGGCCATTTTGGAGACGGGGATGGAGGGGATAATGTTTTTCCAAGTGAGCTGCCCTGTAGTAAAACAAACAGGTTTTAGGGAACACACGGCATTAAAATAATCCCGCCTCAGTGGAAGAAAAAGACCCACGTCAAGAGCCTAGTAGGGAAAGAGACGGAGATCATTTCAAAAGATTTGACATCTGAAAATTATTACCTAGTTTGTGTGTTGAAAATCAGCCAGGAGGTTTGCGTGCAGCTCTTTACAAAAGTAGCCATGACCCTTGGACTTTCCTGGAAAACCTTAACAAACTTGTAATTTGTTGGGATAATATGCGAAGAGGTGCATTTCTGTGGCGAACTGATCAAACTTTCAGTCGTTTTTCAACTGGATGTACGACTAAGCTTTGACTAGTCCATTGCAACAGAGAAATGTTGCGAATTGAACTGCTGAGCACTGTGGTGTTTTTTCTCTTCACTGAAAAAAACAAAACAAAAACAACAAGTGGAAAAGCTTAATGAAGCTCAGTTTTTTTTCCCAAGTTGATGATCTATATTGGGTCATTGAAAAAGCGTGCATGTGTGCGGTTAACGATGGAAGATTGATTACAAGCCTTCTCCTTTCATCTGCTGCAGAACTCCTCTGTAGGATTTAAATGTGATCAGGTTAAATATTCCACACATGTTCTTTTGATTTTATTCAAAATAGAAGTGCTGACATTCACAAATCTGTAAAATGTGCATACAAATAGAGAAGTTGTTTTGTCTGGAATATATAGTCACAGAACACAGTCAAGATGTCTGAAATAACTCAAAATGTTAACCTTGGTTTTAGTAGTCCAGATAGGACAAAATGTCAAACTTTGAATTATAAATACAGAAATTTAGGACAGTAGTTTACTGATCTAGTTCCCACAGGAGGCTACAGTAACTTATTAGCCCCACGATAGAAAGAAAACGACAACAATTGAGAAGTAAATTTCAAATAAAAAAAAAAAAAAAACCTCACAAATTTCTAGTTTAATCACAGAAATTTTCTAGTCAAAAGCGTTGAAATTTAGGAGCTTAAAAAGTAAAAAATTTGGGGAACAATCTGAAATTCTGAGATTAGTCTCAGAAATTTTTGCATTTTTGTTTCTTTTTAGGAATCTTCAGAGACTAATCAAAATTTCAGGCAAAATTTGTGCAAATTTTGAGATTAATCTGGAATATTCTCAAAAAAAACTTTTCAAAAATTTTTAACTATACTACAAAGAACTGAAATAGAGATTTTTTTCCTGAAATTTTCTTGAAAAAATAGACATTTTTAGCGTTAAAGCCAAAAATTGGCAAGAAAAAACTGAAATTTTGAGATTAATCTGGGATTTCCTCAGAAAAACCTAGAAACTCTGGAGCTTCAAAAGTTGAACAATTCTGAGATCTCAAATTTTCTGAGATTTTTGGTGGAAATGGACTAAATTCCACCCACAGTGACCCTGATGCACCGTCACGGGACACGTAACTTTTTTGTTTAAAGCAATCTCCATGGCGCAAACCGCCTTCAGAAAGCAGCAGAGTTTCTGTGGCGGCAGTCAAACCTTAAGACTGACTGATAAAAAGTGGGATCAAGTCATGCAAACAGCTCTGGGGTTGAGGTCGCAGGTTCACAAGCATTAATCACAGCTGTCCAGCTAATGGCGACAGCAGCATTCAAGACCAGGTTTGATCTGCAAAATCACATGTGACTGTTGTCTCCCTCAATCTGGAGGCCGCAGCACGGCTATAATAAGACAGCTGAGGAAAAGTCAACGCGATGTTTTCATCGGCCTCAAAACAGCTGATATGAATCTCAGAAACTGTCTGTCGGATTTTGACAGACGTCTTTGTTTTAGGCAACAAGCCTTTTAAAGTCTATGACTTTGCTTAGAGATGGTTTTATGATACATTTTGCTTGAAAAATGTATTTTCACATTTTGAAAACCTTTTAGGGGTATCAGTAATTTAGTTTTTTCTGGAAAAAAACACTGAGAATGAAACACATTTCTATTGATTGAATATGATTGTGTGTTTTTTTTCTTTTCTAATTTCCTGCCTAAACTTGATAATACCATTTAAATCGATCAAGTTTATTTGTGTGACACGTTTCAGCGACATCATGCAGTCAACAGTTGGGAAAACCACGGACAGATATTACGTTTTGTCAAAAATCATGGATGCACATGGAATAACTTTGGTCAATGTCCCATTTATCAGTCATCGAAAGCAGCTCTGAACAGGTGGGATTTTAGCATTGACCTAAAGGGCCTCAGTGTTTTGGCTATTCTGCAGTTTTCTGGAAGTTTGTTCCAGATGTGTGGCGCATGGGAGTTTGCATTGGTCATTGGTAGCAATTGCAGCTCATCTGTTTTGACTAACAGCAGTCAGATCACTGATGCTGTGAAGTTGTTTTCAGGTTAAAATCTTGATATTTCTATAAAAACCTCAACCCTCGCCGCGCCGTAGTGCTTTTCAAATATGAGAAGATGTGCTTGAGTCGTCCTTCCTAGAACCGAAATGACATCGTCTTCTGCCCCTTTGTCCCATTTTCACTTCTGTTCTTTCACACAGCAGCAATTTCAAAAGTAAAAATAGTAAAAAACAAACAAAAAAAAAAAAACTTCTCAGCTCTCAGGAATATTTATCCTCTTTTCTTAACCCGGCGGAGTCGCGGCATTGTTAAGAAAAAGGGGATTCGCTTCAATAATATTTTCGGTCTCTCTCCTTTTCCAGTCTCTCTCCCCTTTCCAAGAACAATTGTCCTCCGTGACAAAAGCGAGAGAAAGGGAATATGAGGGAAAACAAATTAAAGGCGCAAAGACAACATACTTCCTCAACGTGTCGGAGGGGAGAAGATTGGCGAACGTTTCTAATGGCTGGAATAAATCACGCTGTGCTTGTTCGTGTCAGAGCGCTGTTTAAATTTCGGTCTCTTCACATAAAGCTTACGTTTGGCTCCGCCTCCGCGGCGGCCGTGTTAGCGTCTGAGGGGTGATTGGGGGTGAGAGGTCGGTGTTGGGTTGCAGGTACAGCGCCGCGGCTCACTTTAATGAAGAAAAATAATGTTATCACATAAAGGTGGGGAGCTCAAGCTGCGCGGCCGGCTCTGACGAATGGCAGAGACAGATGCTCACAAAACAGAACAAGCGCTTGGTGATGACAAGATGAGCGAGGACGCCGGAGAACGATTTCTACTACGATGTGGGATTTGTTCCCTTTCATCCCGTCTTCCCTTTGGATCAACACACTTTTCTTGGAATTTTTTTGGGGGGTTTTTTTGGGTTTCAGCCTTTGTTTCAACAAGGAAAATCCCGCTGAGATAGAAAATCAATTTTGCGAGAGAATTTGTACCGAGATTACAGGGACGTTCACAGCGATAACAGAAAAAGTTAACACCGTAAAAAAAAAAAAAACATTTGCAGATGGATGATTCTTTCTCAAGGTTGGCAAGAACAGCCTCAAGGACATTTATTCACAAAAAGCAACTTAAGGTTCGAGCATTTCTGCATCTGGTTCCAAGAAGACGTAGTAAAAGATTTCCTTCTGAGTTTAACCTCACTCAGCTCCTTCAGACTAGCCAGCAGCAATTAGCAAACACCTGGCGGAGCTGCGCATCTGCTGAGCTCATTACACAAACTCCTTCCCAATGAAACGCTCTTAAGAACGTTGTTAGACTTAATAGAGGAGTCATGTTGCGGTGACTTCCTGAAGGTGGAGTTACACAGAGAAAAAGCTTCTTAAAGAGACAGAGGCCCAATATAAGGCACTAAATTACAAACTCAGTTTTCTTTTAAGTCATATTTGATGTACACATCTCAACAACTGAAGGTATCACAGTTACTTGATTGCGCTATAAAACAAAACATTTCCTGGAAAATCCAAAGCACTGGCCCTTTTATCGGATTAATCAGTGCTCTCTGATATTTGTGCTCTCAGAGGTTCTTGATCTCCAGGAGTGAAACTGTAGCTGCAGCTAATCATCAGTGATTCTGCTCCAGAGCCCCGTCTGCGCTCCTCCATTAGTCATATTTGTGTACAACAGCGAGCAGTATTTTAGCAATGATGAATAGTTTTATGATGAATATCCAGCGAACCGCGGTGACACGGTATGCCGGCTCCCCCCCCAAAAAAAAACAATGCCATGATTTATTTTTTCTCTTTTTCACTTTCAAACTTCAATTCTTCCTCCGAAGAAGTGACCATGAGGCGGCAGGTCATTTTTAAAATTTTTCTTATTACTTTCTGCTAACAAGCTAAAGCGTCTGCCTGCCTTGCACAGCCAGGCCTTTTGGAATCTTTAAAAAACAGCCCATGATTAATGATCACTGTGACATGTCTGAGTGAACCAAATGGAGTGTGCAAGTAAACGCGCGCTCGCCAAAAGCCTTCACCCTCACACTTATTGTAATCATTACAGAGAGAGGAGAAGAAGAGAAAAAAACTAAGGGGGTGGGAACTGTAATGGGTTAATTACCACAATCGGTCGGGTGCAGAAATGCAGGCTGTTTTAATTATCTCCCTCCATCATTCGACACATTTCTATTATTTACCTTCTCTCTTTCTGCTCTGTGCTTTGACTGAGCTTCAGCACTGTGAAGGAAAATAGCGGGATAATTGGGTTCATCCATCTTTCTCACCCCCTTTCCCCCTCCTCTCAACCCCCTCCTGCCCCACTCACACCTCCTGTTGCTTTCTGTGCTTTCCCAGCTCTCAGAAGCTCTCAGAAACTGTCACACCTCCTGGCAGCATCATAGTGCCCCCATGTATTCTTGTTTTGCTCCAGTCTTCGGTGCAGTTTTGACCACCGTTTCACAACTCTGCATTGCCGTTTCTTTAAAAGCGCGTAAAGCGAGGGTCGAGATGGGATTCGCAAAGGACGGTGTGAAATTTGATAGACTTCATTTGCAGGCTGAAGCCCCCCTGCCCCCGGGCATGACGACTCCCGCTTGGTAAAACCCGACTATAGTTTGGTGAAAGTACGTGTGTGGCAGTCAACACACCTGAAAGTCACCAGTTTGGGCATATGTCAGTCAACGTAATACCCCTCCGAAAGCTCCTTAATAGACAGATTAGCAGCTTGTTGAATGTGCTTCTTTCACTACTGAAAGGGGGCTTTCAAATCCAGATTGCTAACGGTGATTTGAAATAATCGGGGTAAAATAAACTAAAAATAATTACATTTCCATTTATCTGTTTTCCATGCACTTGGAATGGGTTTGAGGGCGACGGCCTAGCGAAAGATAAGGCAGAAGGTACAGGTATGAATATCTTTATCTTTCTCTTCCGTTTCAATTTTTTTTCTTTTTTCTGGCTCCATTTGTAGCTGTGATATTGATCACATTATGTACACATTCACAAACAGCTATTAAGTACAGAAAATGCAGTGCAGGCAGGCAGCAGACCCTGCTGACGCTACAACCAGCGCTTGAATCAAATTAAATTGACTTTTTGGACTAAATTTGAGGGTTTTGCATTTATCAAATGTTACCAAACATGCTCAGAATTGATCAAAATCACCGTCTGCCATCTTGTTTTTAACCTCAATTGGAACCCCATGTCATCGGTTTCTGTGTAAATCTGCTTGCTTGCTTTAGGCAATCATCTTTTTTCCCCATCACATTCAAAAACATTATCCACAAGGTCAAGAGTGAAATACTGAAACTTTTATCCTGGCTTGACGCTACATTTGACATCCAGCGGATCGCTTCCATGTCTTCAGTCAAGTGTTTGGGTTCTGAGAACCAGTTTGTCCAGCACCAAGTTGTAGAGCCCAGTTCCAGTGCCCAGCTTAGCACAATGAAAACATTCAGTGTTGCTCCTGGAGATTGTTCTTGGCCATGAAAGCTGCATATCAGGAAACACAAGCCCACCTCTAGTCTGCACCCCTTTGCCGTCTGCTCCAATGTATGGATTTTTTATTTTATTTTTTTTTTTTTTACTTCTGTTTTCCTGTCTGCGGCTGAAGTTGCTCCACGTGCCAAATATTATTTAATTAAACTTCTGCTTCACGCGGCAGCGGTTTCTTAAGGCCAGATTGTGACGAGGAAATGCAGCGGACTGATCCAGTCCGGAGCGTTTTCAGCCCGGCTTTGGCTCGGCTGCAGCTGGTCACGGCGACGTGACAACCGTGGAAAATGGAGCTGGCGAGGCCTGGTCCTGGGCCGCGCTGTGGTCAGACCTCAGCCCATAGAAACTGATGATTAGTTTGTCTTCTCTGACCACTGAGCAGAGGAACCCGCAAGAGTTCCAGTAAGTGAGGTTTTCGGAACACGGAGCAGATCGGGGTTTTATTTAGAGTCTGCTGTTACCTGTTCCACGCTTTGCCAGCGAGACTTGAGTTAGCACAGCACCGATCAAACCGTACAGGAACCTGCCTCCCACTGAAGACTGCACTGTCTGTGTTTACAGGTTTTTTCCCACTCTTTTTTTTTTTGTGGATATATTTTACATGAACATGTGTCTGGAAGCTCAAGTTGTTTTACATAATGTCACAATGTTATTGCCTCATCTTAAATGTTCCTGGACTGTTGCGTTGATTCTCTCCCCACATGTTTGAGATTCTCTTTCATTTCCGTGGCAACCATTCAGCTGTGCAAAATGCCTGGGCGGACCTGGCCCCCGCCTTCGAGACACAGCTCCTCCTCTGAGAAGCAGTTCCCGAGCTTCCGCTCCTTCAGACTAGCCAGCAGCGATTAGCAAACACCTGGTGGAGCTGTGCATCTTCTGAGCTCACCTTTACTAAATAATCCAGGTGGAAAGAATTTAACTCAACAACCGAACTGGCTTGTTGGTCTAATTTCAACAGCTATCAAAGATAACACCAAGACTGACGTCTGACAAAACGGAGCTATCGGGTCAAGTATTGACTTAAAGACCTCCAGTAGCGCTCAGTCTTGCAACGAATCTGATGATACAGCTCAATTTCTGGACAGCAAGAACAATATTCAAGCACTCCTCTTTGGGTCTCCGTCTGGCTTAATGGGTGGATCCCAAGCAGAGAGACGTTGGAGTGCGGGATGGAAGCCTCGCCCACTGAGATGGTTCAAACCATCTCTAATCGGTCCTGCTCTGAATTCATGAATGTGGGCTTAGGAAAGCCAAAAATTGCCATCAAGATAATAATTTTTGTATTTTTATTTTTTCCCCTGATGTGTCTGCGCTACATATGGAAATTTGTAGACTTAGAGTCCAATCCAAAAAAATATGTTGACTTTGGAAAAAAAAAATGGTTAAAAGTGAATTTAAAAATCAGACCGTCAATGTTTTGTATTGAGGGTTAATAACACAACAGATGCACACATTTTGCTATTTAGTTTAAAAGGTATGTCAAAAAACTTAATTATTATTAAAAAAAAAGACGCATAGCCGTGCCAAACAGTGTCCCATTTGTATTAACACAAGCCAAAAATACAAAAAATAATCAACATATTGCCCATTTTACAGTCTGATTTAAACAAACTTCTTTTCCCCAGACCGTTGAAGCTCTTAGCCTCGATACCAGAACCAGTCTGTTTGCCAGTAGCTCCTCCACTGACCACTTCTCGTCAGGATGGACGAGGGCGACGCACCGAGGACCAGCCTCTCTTTACCCAAAAGCAAACGCCTGGATTCAGGCCCCGTCTGCGCAAACACCCAGCGACCGGAGCTGGGAGGGAAAGGGAAACTGGCTCATGAGGGATGAGGTTTCAATAAACGTCAGCCAGCGTCGGCTCTGTTTGGACTGCAAATTATTGCTGGCTGATGGTCTTATTATTTTACAACCAAAGATCGCTGTCGAGAGAAAGGTGGAAGGGGAGGACCGAGAAAAAAGGGGGGAGGGCGAAACCAGCAGTCTGGAGCCCAGCCTAAGGGGAAAAAGGCTTAGTGAATACTGTAATAATCTTTAAAAATATTACTGCAGAGGCCGCAGCTCGGGCTAAGAATAGGTCGCAGAAAGCCAAGCGGCTGGATGATCCCACTGGAGATAATACAGGGAAGGTAAAAAAGAGGAAGAATTCATAGAAAGGGAGAAAACCAATAGGAGGGAGAGATGCAGACAAAACAGGAAGCTGCGTGAGATCACTGGAAGCCATTCTGATTGTTGTTGCACAAATAACGCCTCTTGCTTTTCCTCAGATCCAAATATATCACAACCCAAGGCTGATATTTTCAGGCTAACTACTGAAATGCATATCAGAATCCAGCAACCGTCACATTACCCTGCATCGACCAGCGCCAAACATTCCCACAATGCAACACAGGAGGACATATTAGGAAAGCCACACAAGTTCCACAACCGTTCAGTGCTGGTTACAAAATATTAAGTCTAAATTTATCCTGTGATAAATCAGAAGAAATTCACTCTGAACTCTGATTTTTGACATCTTGACCCATGTGCACATATTCCTGTGAACCTTTACTCTTAATATATAAATTCTTAATAAGACTGCAGAAAAAAAAATCTAAAGTCCTCATTTTTAGTCAAGCAGCACATCAGAATCAGCAGCTAATTGCAGGTTTAAATTTTTTTCTTTTTTGAATTTAAGTGTTGCTTGGCTTTTCAAGATTTTATGATAATGGTTATAATAGTTTTCAGAGGCTGTTTCAAATATTCTGGGTTAGAAAACATTTTTTCGCCATAATTGTAAGTATTTCACAACACACTTTTTCTACTTTGAGTGATGTGGCTTGTTTAAATGAACGGCTTCTGAAAAAAATCAAAAATGATAAAAGTTTGATGAGTGAGAGCAACAGAAATCTGTAATGAGACAAACAACACTCAATGCACGTGTTTGATTACTTTTAATATATTTTCATGTCTGAAATTTTAAAAGGGGGGAAAAAAATTACACAATCTTTAGTTGGTTCACTATATCACATAGTTCAGTGTTTAATATCTGAAGCTCTCCTCCATTCAGGGTAACAGACATGGGGGAAAAAAAAAGGTGAAGTTTAATGGCCTCGGCCTCATCGGCAATTTTAGGAGCTGAATTAAAATGCAACATTAGACTGTTCGGCCAAGGTTAGTCGGTGTTAGCGACGCCGCTGCTGCGGCCACTTTTCAAACTTCTCAATTGGGGTAATAAATTGAGTCTGATGGATAATTTTAGGTGAAACCCAATACCGCAGGCTAAACTATGAGCCAAATGGGACCATTTAATCACAATACGTCTGGCACCGCTGCCAGTGCACAGACAACACGGGAAACAAAGTACGATTTTAAAATAAATACATCCCTCATAAAAAAAAAAAAAAAAAAAAAATGTTTTAAAAAATACTGTAAATCATGTGAAAAAGGTTAACAAACTGTGGGAGGTATTGACTGTTCATTTGAAAACTTTGCGTATCAACCAGGCTGCCTGAACGAGTTCCAACAAGGTGCGACCTTGCAGGCTGAATCAACCAACTTTGACTTTCCACAAAGCTATCAAAATATCCCCACTTCAAATCAATTCAATGTAAAGAGCTTTGGAACTAATTTGCTGTTCTTAAAGACTTTTGGAAACCAAAAGTTGACACCAGATTCACGGAGATAAAAACCCGATCGACTGTAAGACGCCCGAAAGCTTCCTGCCAGTTCTTGAGAAACCGATCTCCTTAAATTATCTCTCGATAATCAAGAGTGAGAAAACGTCTTCAAACACGTCTGATTCCCAAATACTCCGGTCTGCCAAGAGCCACGTCTCCGAAGCCCAATCAGTGACGCTGACATCTAATCGCCCGGGGCGGGGGGAGGAATGCACAGCGGACCTTTCTAATCCTCTGAAAATGTGCAGGGAAGCTGTGAACTTTGTGTCAGTTTCAGCCTTGAATGTGCTGCGATGCTGCGTAGTGTGAGGCCTCGGCATTGCCTGAGCTATTATTAACCTGCCTGACCTAATAAGATGGAAATGTTGGATGGATTAGTAAAGACCGAGTCAGACACTTGACAGCTTAAAAAGCCATTTTTGAACCCGTCCTAAATGAACAACAGTGGCTTTTCATTCATGCGTTTGAAATGTGCCTCTTCCTATAAACCCGATCAAAAACAAGTTTAATCAAAAATTTAAGTTTAATCAAAAACAACCATTAAATGTATTTTTTTCAGTCACGAGTTTAATTGAATTCAATTGTGATTATTTATATTGCACGAATTAACAACAGATGTCACTTAGACACTTTTACCAGACAGATATGGTGCATACATGGAAATAGGAAGTCAGTTTAATATATTCGCTGTCAAATCAGTTTGTAAATGTAGCCGCTCCATCTGAGACCGCAGTAGTTGACTTTGCAGCAATTCCCTCCCTGCGGGAGTGGATGGTTGATCGCGCCGAGTCGTCCACTATCCAGCAATCTCCGAAACTAAGCGAGCACGCGTTGCCTCTGGACGGTGGATTGCATCAAACCAACTTTGCAGCAATCTCTTATTACGCAATCCAGACAAATTGTAGCAGCGGCTGGGCTGGCTGAAGACGCCTTGATGGATTGTATTAAGTAATTCACTTCATAATGTCAAGCACTTTCTTTGACCACATGCACTTGAGCGTGATTGGATAAAAGTCAGAGTTTATTGTGAAACATGGAAGCCTTTCCTAATCTTGTGGTAAAAGAGAAGCTGCCACACATTTTGATGTTTATTGAAATTGTGTCCCGGTTCTGTTTTGTGTACGGTGCACAGTTGCAGTTCAACAGGTGGGTAATAAATGGGGTACCGCGTGCAGCACAGAGGGTCCTGAGCAGTACAAATTTGACATATCAGTTCACAACGATATTATAGCTAAAAAAAAAAAATCCTAATTACACAACACCGACGTAAATTAACAGTCAAAGGCCGTTAATGTGTCAAACGGTTCATTTTGGTTTGGGGCTGGCAGAACTCCATGCAGTCGGGTTTCTCTGCTCCAAACCGAGCGCCGGGCTGCGGCCGCAGCATCCGAACGGTTGTGTCACTTTGCACAGAAATACGATACGACAGTAATTACATTTTGCATCGCTTCTCGGGACGATCAAATTATTACCAGCCCCCACCTTTTTGGGTAAACACCACAGTGGCAGAGCAAACAAGATGAGGCCACAAGATTTCTCTGTGCAAACATTTCTCCGGTAGAGAAATTGGAAAGCGTTGAATGTTCATAACTTTTTTTTATTTTCTTCATAAACATTTCTAATTACATCCAGAAGTGTGTGTGTGTGTGTGTGTGTGTGTGTGTGTGTGTGTGTGTGTGTGTGTGTGTGTGTGTGTGTGTGTGTGCGGCGCGCACACACCTGTGAACCAGCTGACCGTGAGCCATAGCTATTGTTGCTGAAGCAGAGCTGAGTGGTTTATCACAGCAGCGACAGAGAGAAAGGAACAAACCGTCCACCAGAAGTGATGATGGAAAAGCCACTTCTTTTATTTATATGTGTGGATTATTAATGTAGAAGTAAACATCAATATTTCTAGACACAGTAAATTTATGTCATGAGCTAAACATATTGAAGCTTGTTTAATTCACACACAGGATGTGTCACTCCTCAGCCTGTTTGTCCCTGCGTTTCCACCAACCATATAACTGCGCGATTTTTGATTGTTTCGCAAAATTGCAATGGAAACTTTTTTTTTTTTTTTTGCGTCACGTGAGTCACATGATCAATAACCGGATGTTGGCCACTGGCACAAATCACAAAGAATAAAAAGACAGGAAGTAGCTGGAGGATGGTGTTTTTTTAATGACTCATCATGTGGAATTTTAATTAATTAAACAGGAACATCATGACATTAGCAGAATATCAACAACATTTTGCGGACATTTGTAATGTTCAAACAGTAGTTTTTGCATTCAGGAGTTAAATGCAAAGGGATTATTATTATTATTATTATTATTATCAATAGATTACTTGAAAATGGCCTCAAAACAGCATCAATGTTCATCATGTTAATTACTTGGACAGTTTATCGACCGGGCAAAGTGTGAATTTAATTAGTGGTGCGTAACCCCGTCATCTTCTCAAACCAGCGTTATGAAACATCAGCTCATGAGATTTCCAAAGTAACTGCATCTTTCATCTTTAGGGAGGGAAAAAAAAAATCAAGAAGCATAAGTACATTTTCTTTCCTTACAAACACTTTTGTCAGCAATCATCGAACTGCCCCGGGTAATTAAAAGTCGAGCTGATTGTTATGGAAAAACATGAAGAGATTATTGGAAGGAGACAAATCAAAGTGACACTGGTGACACAGGCTGAAGCCAACCAATAAACACTGTGGGAACCACAGGCTGGAGTCCTGCAGGCTGTGGTGAGTTTATAGCTTCTGGTGACGTGGACAGAGCCGGCATCCCTGTCGCGTTTCTTTGCTCCTGATTGACTTTTAATTGATTTCTTATAGAAACGCGGTCTACTCTTGTCTTTGGGACGGAGACTTTTGGCTTTTTAATTTGCACGTCCCGTGATTTATCCCTATGAGTCTGTGATTATTACAATTATGTGGCTTCTGTAATTGACAGATATGGTTTATTTATTTTTTTTTTTCTTTCTCTGGTAGTAAGCTCTACTTTTGAAAACGGAACCTCTGCCAGGGACAATGAGGCATTCCCGGGTGGGGTTTGATACATGAGCACGCTTGTGGTTTCCCCACTGTGTATGTGTTCTTCATGTACAGTATGAGCATGTTTATTCATATCGGCGCATACTCCATGTCCACATCGCGTTTGCTGACCACCAGAAGCTTTTTGTGCACTTACTGGTGGGGTGTGTTTACATTTACATAAGTGCCTGTGTGTGCGTGTGTGCGCGTGTGTGTGTGTGTGTGTGTGTGTGTGTGCGTGGGTGTGCGCGTGTGTGTGTGTGTGCGCGCGCGTGTGTGTGTGTGTGGACGTGATGGGGAGCACCTGCCCTCCTCCGCCCAGTCCTGCTGACGCGAGGCGGCTACTGAGTTGGAACCTTCCGGTTGACATCATCAAACGGTGACAGGCAGACGGGTCAGGGCGCCTGTGGCTGTTGTTGGAAAAAGCTGCTCCCAAACTGGAGTGCATACATACAGACTGTTTTTTAATATTTATTTATTTTTTTAATTTTTTTATTTTTTTATTTTTGACCTCATCTCATTCACAGACAGCAGTCCCATTGTGGATTTCTTTTTTGCCATTTATGTCACTCTCACCACACCACATTGTGCTGACCTTAAAACAGACACGACAAGGAAAATCATCTAACTTCGTTAATGCGGTTTTGTTGTTTTTCGGTTCTAATTCCAGATTGCACACAGTGTTCCCAGTTGTCCTTAAAGTTGCAGTGTGTAATTTTAAGAACAAACGTTTTGTTTGTTACATATTTGTTTCAATTGTCATTATGTTGTGAGACAGTCAATCTGAGTGAAGATCAATCTCCTCCACTTCCTCCCTGACAAGCTAACTGGCCTTAGCATGCATGACATGCTATGCTAGTTGTAGATAGCAGAGAGCAAGAGCGAGAGGGGGAAGGGGGGGGTCGGGGGTCACATGGAGGCTGATTGGCAGTGCTAAGGCCCGCCTCCTGGATCTGATTGGTTGTTTCTAGATGGCATGAGGTGGGGGAGGCAGATGTTTGATTATTATTTATTTATTTCACAGATTCAGTCTCATACCACATTGTGATGACATAGTGACATTTTCAACTAATATTGAAAAAAAAAATTTTTTTAATAAAAGTTACATACTGCACCTTTAATTTTGCCTGACTGCTTGAATTTGGGTAGAAGGGAAGTGGAGCCTATGAGAGGCAACATATATTAGGAACTTGACAAAATTCATAAAGTCAGTGTCCACAGTCCACATTTCTTTTTTTTCCCTGAAATACTTGAAAAGTGGCAACGTATAATAACACTTTGGAATAAATATCTTTTTAGCTCATGTGACTATTTCTTGAGTAATGTAGCAGAAAAGAGAGGTCTTGAATTGAAAACGCTGCTTATTTTGTAAATGTACAATTCTTGATTAAAACACAGTTGAATCCAAACCCTGCAATTGACACAATTAAAAAAAAAATGAATCAAGTATTTTTTGTGTGTCCGTGTGCGTGTGTGTGTGTGTGTGTGTGTGTGTGTGTATGTGTATGCGTGCGTAATCAGTTTGCAGAAACAGATGGCACATGGTCGCCCAAACAAAAATAACCCCAGAAATACCCCGCAGGACATGAGAACGGTGTCAGTTTTTCAAGGACTGCTGCCTCAAAGAAACTGTTTGGATTCTGGAACATTCCCATTTCTGGAGCTTTAAATGTTAAATAAAGAAACATTATGAGAGGGGGTGCCGAATGGAAAGCTGTGTGTGCGTGCGCGACATCCGTGTGTTTGGATCAGAGGAGGCTCAGTCGGGGGGTGAGGGGGGGAGGGCGGGAAGGATTTGGACATGCACCTCTAAGCACACCTTAGTGCATGTAGCCAAATGTTTTTCTATGCTTCTATGACGGGGGAGAGACCACGTCTAACAAAGGAGACTATTTCGACGGGGCCGGTCAGTGAAGGAGCGCTGGACTCATAATGACATAGAAAACAAACAGTAGTGAATGGGCACATGGTGCCTCGGTAACCACAGGACCCTTAACGGGAAGAGCCTGTCCGGCGGTGCACAGTCCAACTCCAGCTCTACAGGAAGGCCCAGGCGCCAAGGAGTTAAAGTACACCTACTGTGATTAAGTGTGTGTAACGTGTGCGCGTACGGTGTGTTACCTGCTTCGCCACCAAACTGCGCACACACCATGCACTGCTACCTGCTGAGTCGATATGAGTACCTTCATACATGCTTGAAAGTTATAACCCACCCAAAAAATTGCCGATCTTTGCACATGCTCAGCCGAGAAGGCACTTACTACCGTACCATCGTGTGATCCACAGGCGTTGCAGAGTCGTAAAGGGGAAGGGGAAAGGGGGGGGGATTCCCAATCAAACACCAGCAACAATATTATCCTGCCATTCAATGTCATGGCGTGATTGATGAAGCTGAGAGGAAGCTGGAACCCTCACGTCTCTAACCACTCCGGACCCCAAAACGAAGCAGCACCAAGAAGAATAACAACACGCCGACCGTCGCGTGTTATTTCTTATGGCGCAGGCCGCGCCATTTCCATGCGGGTTGTCTGCCGCCCACACGCACGTCCTCACTGGGTACGACATGCAGCAACAGGAGTCTGATCGATGGGAAGTTATCCATACCAAACAGTTTTAATTCACAGGAACTTCGTAACCATGTTCTGTCTTCATCAGTCAACATGTTCATGACCTCAGCGAATGAAGTGGCACGTCACCAGCGCTAGCAGAAGGATAAAAGATCGTAAAATGTTGGAAATGTTTGTTTTGTTGAGAATAACCACTACCTTCTGCATTCACATCAAAGACATTGAACATTTTCATAAATGCTCTGCTAAAGTAACAACCAGTATTTTTGCATAAAAGGCCGTAAATATGCTACGACGCCGGGCTGTTCCCAATCTACTGTGATTATTTACATGTTGCCATGCTAACTGTCATTAGCTCCTAACTGTCACTTCTCTCTTACCACATTTTCCCCCAGTTCATTCTGCCTCTGGAATCCCCAAAGGTGCATTTACTGCTTTGAAAACAGCATAAAAGCTGCTGGGAAGTCAGCGGATGGTTTATAAGGTCACATGACTCAGCATCGAGTCTTTCACAAGCTCTCATTGGAAGTTGTTTCTAAGTCCACAAATATTTCTTTGGACATATTCATATTGCGTGCCACGTTCCCTGCATTTAGCAGTTCGGTGTTTCGTGAAAAGTAAGGAAACTTTGCAAGTGGATCCATAAAATTGAAGACTTTGACAATGGATGGTGAAAGATTGGGGGAGAGCACTGGGGGGACGGAAATCCTCCAACTCAAGCTGGATTGTTCTACCTATCAACAGATCAACACTTCACAACTCAAAGAAAAGACCAACTGTACATGTTGACAGACTCTCAAAGTCCTCCATCTTGCCAGAGTTGAGATGACATGTTGAAGCAGAAATTGTGTAATAAGTTTTTATTGCCCTCAACACCCCTCTGGGGTGTCTGGGCATACATATTCTTCCTTTATTATTATTATTTTTTTGTTTTATTCTTTCCAGGCACTAATTGGCGCACTTTCATACTCTCCAACTGTATCTAGTTGCGTCTGTCTATGCATAGACATATGAAAAAGAGAGAGAGAAAGAGAGAAGGGGGGATGACAGGGGGGATTGATGCCAGGCACAAGCCAATCAGGAGAAAGAGAAAAACTCTCTAAACCACAACTAGCCAAAATAAATCAGTGGTTTCTATGTACTGCGGGACAGTGTGCTGGTGCTGAAGAGAAACAGGGGTAATCTGAAACAAGGTGACTGAGACTTTTTATGACTTGTTCTCTTAACAAAGCAGACTTCTGCAACGCTAATAAGAAACCAAGTCAGAACCAGACATGCATCACTTTGCATTTTACATATATCTTGGTGTCTGCCGCTGGGGAAGAGTGACGCGGCGCACTGTGAAAATGAACCACACGGCTTGCAACTTTGGTCCCCAGTGGAACCGAGTCAAATGGACCATCAGGCGTGAAAACAACCTTAGGGATAAAGAAGAGAGTCTCTTGGAGAGGCATTGGCATAACCGTGTTCCTACTGAAGGAGGTTCCAAGAGATTCTGTCACGATACAGTCAAAGTTAGGAGCCTTGTTGTGAGAAGTTTTAAAACCAAACATGCTGACTGCATGTTCTCACTTGGTTTCCTTCTGAAGATTCTTGGATGTAAATAAGAAATTTTCTGTCTTTGAAAAGAAAAAAAAGTGTCTATATATATATATATATATATATATATATATATATATATATATATATATATATATATAATATAACTTAGCATCAGTAGCACTGTTTGTGCGAGAAAACTTCACAAGAAGAAGTCTGATGGGGAATAAATTCAATTAAGCGCCGCCAACGAAAACAACAGATGACGGCAGGAGAGTGCGCTCATGTTCGCATATAAGGCCGATAGCGGCCAAATAAATCAGCACAACTGTCTCCCTCCACTGCTGCTTTTGCTGTTTTTCTTCGAGGCTCTGAAATGTTGAAGACATCAGGGATGAATGTTCTCCCCTGCTGTTCTCATCGCCACGTCGTTCCATCGCCTTTGATTCGCGTCTGGCTCTGATATCAGCTCGCTTGACTTGGACGCGGCTCTGACCGCTTGTGTTCAAGTTCACAAGAGGTCATCTTGTGAACTTGAACAGAATCCGCCGACGTTGTTTGGATAGGTGCGCGCTGGGCTTCGGGAGACGTGCTAGCACGTAGCGGTGGCAGTCTCTGTTCACCTCACGCTGCGTTTTGCCTCCGTTCTGAAGAACAGTGATTGTGGGCTGAATTTATCCAAATATATTCCGGGTGAATCAAATTTGCTGCCTTGTTGGAAGGTGAAGAACAATGACTAATTCGGTTCAGATCGGTCAGAAATGAAGGCTTCTTCCTGATTCATATCGACGGTGCTTTTCCATATCAGTCCAAGCTGAGGGAACGTTTTATTTTCTCAGCTTTGGGAGAACCACTGTGCATTATAAGCTTAACAAGAAGAATTTTACACATTGGAAATTATGCCCTAATGGTTTGAATGTCACACAATTACCTGCAATCATTCAGAAGAGGAACAGAGAACTTCAAACAGTTCACTAGAACCTCTGTAAATATTGCTTTGTCAAATGTTGATGCCTTTAGTTGTTTTTGTTGTTTTGTTTTGCAGCATTTAAAGTGTTTGTGTAAGCCTGATTGCTTTACAGCATTCACACAAATATCACTGACTTGCACTTTTGCCTTTACAAATGTGTCGGGATGTCCAAGTCGAGTGCTGAGCCTCAACATTTGTGTTTCCGCGTTTCAGTTCACATGCGGACGCCATGTATGCAAACTCCTGAGTGACCTGCAGATGACCTGAAAGCGTCTCGCGTGCGCCGTGACGTCACGCGCAGCGAGTCGTTTCGGTAACGCTGCAGCACATCGTTGGACCGAGCACTTCAGCAGTTTAATCCTCATTGTCGTCCGCCACTGTTGTTGTTTCTCTTCTCGCTTGTCTTGTGTATCGAGACGCAGAACAATGGCATTGGTGGAGTATGATAAACGGGCAGGTCTGGATGGAGGCAGCACGTATGTGGGACCACGTGACCAAGCGGCGTTTATAAAGAGCCGACCTGTCATGAAAAGGTCAGTTAAAAGGTCATGTAAACACACAGACAAAAAAACCAAAAAAACGGTTGGATTTGGGTCACTTCGGGCTGCAGCAGGGCCTGTGAGTCTGTCGCATGAGCAACACTCACAAACAGCTTCCCCCGGCCAACTGGTGGTTGACTTCTGCTTCAACAAATTACGGCCAAATCGAGACACCGGGGAAATAAGTTGGTTAAAAATTACGTCTTCGACGTCGTTTAATACTTTAATGCGTTTCAATAACGCCGTGAAGCGATTTATTGGTTTCTTCTCCCTATTCTCTCGCGTTTCCTCTCACACCATTCACTCCACTTCCATATGGTGGAGAACCCCAAGGCCACGTTTTCCTTTTGTCTAACTTCTGAAGCTAGTGCTTGGCCCCGAGTCCAGGTTTTATGGTTCGTTGTTCCAAAGTTTGGCGCGTCGGTCCAGGTCTGGACATCATCTCCGGCTCTGACACTCGCACTGGTCACCCCGCCTCTTCCTCCTCCTTCTCTTCCTCCTCATGCGTCTTCCTGAGAGATGATATCATTGTATAATTAGTTCTGCTGATCTCTTTTTTTATTATTATTATTATTATTAATTAGTCAATTAGTCTTGAGGTTGCTTTTCACTATTCCATCCCCTTTTTCATAGTTCACTGGTTAGTTGGTTTGATTCCTGATTATTCATCACCTTTGGACAAGAAGATAAATTTCATGATTGGTAATTTAGGCGAAGAGCTGATTGGCTGAGTATTTAGACTGCAAGGTTGAGCTGGTTTGTTTCCTACACTTTATCAGAGGAGTGTCTGTGATTATTCTAATATCTGTGTGAAGAGTACCTGCTGTTCAGTCGCGTTCAATTCAGTCCTACATGAGAGATCGGCACGTTTGGCTTCCATATAGTCTGGTGGTGGCAACTCCATAAGTAATTTCATCAATAACAGCTTAATAATCTTAGTTATTAGCAATTAGAAAAGCCAAGCATTGATGTAATTTCAGTTTATCAATAGATTTTTTTTTTTTTTTTTAATTAACCTGAAATTTATTTTAGAACTTTTCTTTGGAAATTTGAGAATTTTAAAAGCCAGAAAATTTTGACTTTCAAAATTTTTAAGAGTTGAACATTTTTGACTTTTGGAGCTCAGAAATTTTCTTGATTTATTGTTATTATTATTATTATTTTTATTTATTTATTTATTTTTTTGTGAATCTCGTTTCTTTTGGGGGGAACTCACTCTTCCTTTTTTTTCTACCTAAAATGGCATTCATCATGGGTGTGAAAATATTCCGAGAGCCACTGTGTGTAAACTTCTGTCCAGCGCTGTGGACACCAGCCTGACAGAAGCGCGTAATGCTGTCTTTTTATCGTCCTGATAAGCTGCTCAGTCCTGTTTTTTTTTTTTTTGGGGTTGCTAAAAGGTTACCCCGAAAAGCATTAAACAAATCAGAGCAGCCGCGATGAGTCACCGCCTGAACAAACCCTTGTATGAAACCCGATATGAGCTGCGTGTGCCATTAGAAAGCAGTTTATTGAAAACAGTGTCACAACTACAACCTGAGGCCTCCCAGGCCAGGACCTCATGCTGCGACCCTCATGCCAAGAAACCAAAGAGGGGAGAGGGACACATGATAGCATCAAAAATGGAAGGAATCCAGTTTCAGACGCTAAGAGAAGGGAGGAAAGAAAAAAAAGCCAAGAGGCCAAAATTGTTGTTTAATCTGGAACAAGACAGATACTCGTGAGGTAGCGGCTCTCCAAAAACAACGCCAAGGCCTGATGACTCAGACAGAAAATGGAGAGTTGATGAAAATTAAGCTCAGCCTGTACTGCCTGCTAACAGCCCAACTCTTGAAACGGAGTGCAAAATTTACTCTTGGACACATGGTATGTTTGTAGGTCATTATCTGATTGTGTTTTTTTGGGGGGGTTTTTTTGCACTAACTCACCGTAAGAGGCGACCAGTACCGAATATAATGAAAAATGCGCAGCAGTGGGATAATACGCCTAAGGTAAATAATGCTATAAGCCAGTCTGTCGCAGGGCAACACAGAGAGACAAACAGACAAACAACCATACACACACACACTCACACCTAGGGAGAATTTGGGAAGGCCAATCAACCTGACAGTCATGTTTTTGGACTGTGGGAGGAAGCCGGAGAACCCGGAGAGAACCCACGCATGCACAGGGAGAACATGCAAACTCCGTGCAGAAAGACCCCGGGCCGGGAATCGAACCCAGGACCTTCTTGCTGCAAGGCAACAGCGCTACCCACTGCACCACTGTGCAGCCCAGGAATATAAATCCACATGTCTTATTCCGGAAAACAAAGCACAACACAGGAGCAAAACTGAAGAAACGAACGGACAGCGGTTTGGGAGGCCAGCAAAGTGATTGCATATGAATCATGGTGAGCTAATGCACTCAGAGCAGCGAGTTTCTGCCTTCCCACATTTCTTCGTATTTATACAGAACCATGTACTCAATTTGCTTCTTTTCCCTAATTTTACTATGATGGGATTTTTAGCTCCCTTTTGTTTTCTTTAACTTCCCCCAACACTCCCGCCTCACACTTATCCTTCCTGTCTCACCGCAGCCATTCTCTGCTCTGGCTCTGCGGTTTGGATTCGACGAGTTCTGATTTATACACGCAGGAAAGATAAGGGGACGTTTTTATGGCAGATTGACTATTTTAGAGGCGCGTGAGTTGAGGGATTCAGAGAGCCGTTTTTAGACTTTTAGACAGGGGCTGGAAAATTGGTGTAAGCTCCTAAAAACTGCGCTGTAACATTTTAAGGCCTCAGACCTTTTCATAGCTGGCCATATAGAAAATAGGTGATGTTGTTTGTTCAGCTACAGGCGTCCAAGTTGGTACGGGTTTAGCGGGGAAAGGTGCCAGTCTAACTCTTACGATTCTGGATTTTAGTAGAGACTTTTTTTTTTTTTTGTTAATATTTTATAATATTTTCTTCAGGCAACAGCACAGCTGTGACATTTACCAGGGTCAGGGAGCACAGCCGCCTGGAAACGGCTAAAATCTGCGAATACTTGACACCCCCTCTAAGAACACTTATAACTGCCTCTTTTAATAGTTCAACCACCAAATATGCCTTAATATGGCTTAACACACACTGTGGAAACTGTCGCCTAAGCTAACATCTACAGTTGTTCTTATCTCTTGTCTTGAGTTTGATTGGCTCAAAGTCTTGTACCCCTAATTCTTTGAAAAGAGGTGATACTTGGCCTTTCCCAGTAATTTAATGACTTATGAAGCCAATTAGTTTTACTAGATGCTGTGGAGGTATTTTGCTGCCACGGGGAAACACAAACGCATTTCCTCCACCAGCCTTGCAAAATGACAGCGTTCTGTACTTCGATCCTTTTTGGGAGGTCTTACAGCGAGTTCGAGACCAGGTTCTTGGCAAGAACCCGTCTCTTTTGGGGAGTTGCACAATCGTTGCTCGATTGCTCAGAAATTTGAAGTGCGTCTGTCGGCACCGACAAAAGCTGCAATAGGAGGAACTAAGAAGAACTGTCTTGGAGTTCTTGTGAAGAATGAAGTTTCTGTCCGAGTTTCTCCAGGTAAAAGAACAAATTCCTTGGTTTTTGTGAAGAGTGCTTGGTGGTTAAAGATGAAGGGCTACAAACGCATCGCACTGTCTTTAGAATTTTATCGATAAAGCATTTTAACCATAATTTAATATTTGATCAGCTGAAAGGATTTTGAATTGAAAATGCTTCTTATTGTGTGAATATACAGCAAGATTATTTTGTGATTAATTAATTACAGATCCTTCAATGAACTCCCACTACTAAATAGAATATCTGGTGCAAAAAAGTAGAAATGAGAAACTTGCTTTGCATGAGTGTAACTTCATGTTTCTCTTCACATCCAGCAGTAGAAACTGCAATTTTTACTGCAGTTTGTGTGAAAGATATAAAAGCCACAAGGCCCATTAGCTGCTATATAACTGTCACTTTCAATCAATGGTCCTGCGCAAAAATCAGCACCATCAGGTGTACTTTCGCTTTTTGCGACTTTTTTTTTGTGGAAACATTTCTCTCACAATCTGCCAGTCATAGTCAGGAATCCCCCAGCGGTTCAGTTTGCTGGTCGGTGACCCGCTGTCCTCCATGGGGACGGTGCCGGTGCGACACAGGGTCCTCTGTGTGGCGGCGGCGGCGGCGGCACAGTGGCCTGTTGTGGCTCGGCCCGGTCAAACAGAAGCCCTGTATTCTCTGTCGTGAGTGGCAAGTGTGTCCGCTCCCCCCGCCGAGCCCCACCGCCACCCCCAAACTGTCTGTGCTGCTAAATATAGCAACAACAACAATGGCGCAGAGGGGGAAATGCCTGTTTGGAAGAAACCTGACCTCAGATGATATCGGCTTACGGCTTCATGAATACAGCTCAGAGAGGTTTAATTGGCTGCTGACGGCCGAGAGGCTGAATACAAGGAGGGGCTGTTTGCCAGACCGACTCATTTATTTCACCCCTTCAAGTGGAATACCTATCACTTCGGATCTGGAGGCGAAGGTATAGAGGGAGGCTGTTTGGAGCGGCAAACTGAAAACCTTTGCAAAATACTTACAGAGGCGGTACCTTCAGCTTTTAATGAGTTTGATCATTAAAAACTAAACTCGTTAAGGGACTTGATTTGTGTTGGATGTGCTCGTCTTTAACTGGGAATTGTCAAGGACTTTAATGTTATCAGGATGAAGCCAAAGGAACTGTCTGTAGCTGCGTTTCCACTGCAAATGTGCACAAAGTTCGATCGATAGCCTGCTAATGTCAAAAAGATCCAATTTTACCATTGTTGCGTTTCTATGAGTAACAATTAAAATCAACGTCGTTCGCAAAATGTGCCACTTTGATACGCCAGTAAAACCATCTAATCTTAGCGCAGAAAGTAATTCATCGAAAACTTGATTCTATTTATGTATTTATTTATTTATTTAAATTGGCATATTTCCATATATCAAATTGATTTTCATGGATTTAGTTCATGAAATTTTTGTTAAATTGCATGCTGCTATATGGAAAAGTAGCTGCTGCTCATCATCAAGTCTTGACTGGTCACATATTTCACCCATAGAGTTGCATAAGAGAGCATTCAGCGTCTTTTTGCATTTTCAATGGCATTTTATGAGAAAAAAAAGCACAACTGCTGACTTACCAAGAAATTGCCATCCACCAAGTAACTCAGTAACTACATGCAGAAACCATGTCAAAATAGGAGAAGGAGAAGGATGGCCTCTGAAACTCCATTGACATGACAATGCCAGCAGTGAAGAACAAATGCTTTGTTGCATTTTGGCGTTTTGTTTACACAGCGACAGCATTTTACTCGGGCAAAAACGGAAAAATGTTGACACAGCAGTAGTTTTTTTTTTTGCTTCCACGAAAGTCTTGCGTAGCCAGACTTGGTTTTCTCCTAGTCAGCAACATCGATGTCGGCGGATCTCCGTGTTCCGTCGGTGCTGTTGCTGCTCTTCAGATTATTTTCACGTTGAAGCTGAATCTGCTCATTGTGGAACATTCATCCTTTCACTGAAAACACGTAGACAGCCAGACTGGATGTGAATCTCTGTACCAGCAACGTGTTACAAAAACACGCCTCCAGTCACAAAGTCTCGCTGCCTCCTACAGGCCTTCAGTGCGAACTACATTCCACTGCTGCATGAATGCTTTTTTTTTCTTTTTGTTTTTCCGAAAACTTATTGGAAAATATTTTTGGACATTTTTTCATGTAAACTGGGCTTAAAAGTTGCTGGATAGTAGCTTTCGGTGGACTGTAGTGGGAACACCAACATGCACAAAGTTATGTGTGGTAAAAACTGAAACCACTCATCAACCTGCACTGAAAACAATGGTTAGTGGCTAATTTCCTTCAACAGGGACAAACAACTGATAAGACCTCAAGGAAATTTAAATGGAGGACATAGACACAGGGGAACAGCAGAATAGTTTGCAATGAAATATCGTTTTACTTCTGATTCTGGCGACTGCTGCGTCTCTGTCTTAAGAAAGACGTTGGAGGAGAAAGAAAGACGCAAATAGTGTGCAGTGACTAACAAAAACCAGATAGCAAAATAAAACAAGAAGTTAAATTCAGAACCCAAACCAATGCACAAAAAAACCTAATGTACAAACCAAAGCCACAAAATGAACACCAAGTCCTTAAACCTTGGCATATTCAATATTTGTTCATTGCAGCATCTTTTACATCTCAGAGTATTTTCGTGTCCGGAGCCACATCAAGCTTAACTTAGGCGTCAACGTCGCTCTCATATTCTTAGGTGTCAGAACAAAGGAACACGTCAAGCTTTCGCGGAAACTGAACTTTTTTTTTTTTCATGAATTGAATCTTCCACCTAATACTCTCAAGCTGGTCCATTTCCATCACCTAAAGTTCAATGTGTCTTTCTCAACAATGTTAAGATAATATTATGCCATAGAGGGCTCCTGTATCTCAGCTTCCAGTTATTTTATTCACAGGCAGGATTTATTTACATGTGAGCCCTGCGGGCAACTCCCAGTCCTCCCTGACCTCTTTAAGTGTCTTGTTATCTCTGTTCGATGTGTTTGCCTAAGAGAGTGAGAGCTGCTCGCTGTATGGCCGTCTTGTTCCGCGTGTTTGCTTTTCGTCACTGGAGTTGCCAGAAGATAGATGAGTCTTTCAGCGCAGATAACTTTGGGTTTCTGCCACCATTAACGGGCCAAGCGGGCCTTCAATCCCCCCTCTCTCCTCCCCTGCGATCTCTCCTCATCTCAAATAAGCTGGAAAATCTACGATTGTAGAGCTGTCAGGAATGACCACTTCTATATCTGGTCCAACCGTGATGGACAACCTGGGCTCTTACCCAGTGGCTCTCGCTAGCTTGCAGTGCTAGCCCTCTCTCTCTGCCTCATTTTCTCTCTTGCTCTACACACACACACACACACACACACACACACACACACACACACACACACACACACGCACACACACACACGCATACACCCTGGAAGACACTCTCAGAAGCGGAGGAAGGCCTTGTTCCTGTGTCTGTCAATGGCAATTTGTCCGAGAGGCGTGCCAGCCGCGTGAGGGGAAAATATGCTAAAGTAAACACGTCTGCTAGCACGTAAACTCATCAGCACTCGCGTCGGGCTCCAGATAATGCAGTCAAATTTTTAGGAGATGACAGGGAAGAAATTGCTTTGCGGTGTTACGCAGGGGTCTGGGTTTAGGTTGCAGTCCGTATAAGTTTGCGACACGGTTCCCAGACCTCGGCACGGCACGCATCGTGAACAAGAAGGCCTGGAACAGGTCCGTTCTGCGGTCATGGGAATCTTTCTGTTTTCAGCTTTCAGATTGTTCACTCTCTGCCGAGTCCCTTTCTTTGACACAAAAGAAATGTTACAAGAACATAAAGAAATGTCAACACTCACTGAACATCAATTTGAATTATCAGTGTGTCAATTTTTTTTTTTTTAATTGTTTAGTGTCATGCAAGAACTCAAATCGGGGTCAGTATTTAGTGTTCGGACTGGTGTTGGTTTAATTAATTATGTGTTTTGGCTTGTTGCAATAAGCAGTAAATCAATTAAACGTGTGGTGAATTAAAACAAGCCCAATAATTTCCATTTGCATGATTTATTGTTTTTCTCTTTCCACCAAAAACTGGTGGAAACAAATTTCTTGAGTCTGGCGCTTTGGTTCCAACTAGCTCTTTTGTTGAATTTATTTTACAGAGACTTCATGATCCATTTTATTAGTTGTTTTCTTTATTTATTTTGGATACTTAAAATGTCTTCCAGATCTGAGGTAAAATGTTCACTAGAATTTGAAGTTTATTGATCTTTGACAATGTGTTCTTGGATTACTGTGCCATTACCATCATGCTATTTGAAAATGGCCTCAAAACAACATCATCATTTGTTGCAATAACCTCTGGTACAATGTATCATCCAGTAAAACATTTTGTTACCATGACTGGCCTATATGTGCCAAATTTATTTTTCAGATTCTAAGATTTCTTTCACATTAGTCAGACTGACCAAACTGGTTACAGCTGAAAAAAAACCCCAATACCCAGAGAAATGAATACATACATTCAAGAGAATTTTCAAATTAGGCTTTAGTCTACTGACTAACGTGCAGTTAGCATTAAAAAACCCACAAACCTGAAGTCCAGCAATCCTTTTAAAACCTTTACGTTCCTAAAAGAAAAAAAAATAAAAATTTAAAGCCCGTCCAGGACTAGCGCCTCAGTATGGTGTGTCTGCTCTACCAGTGAGTCACATTTCTAACTGGGAACATTAAGAACATTTGTAGTTCATTGAAGTTGAATCTCCAAATGGTTAGTCAGACATTTACCATGGAAAACACACAAAAAAGACCATATCTAGAAAAAGTCCCACAAAGACATCCTACATTTTCCACACTTCACACAGTTAACAAAAAAAGCGACTACATTACATCACTTGATGACTCACATATTTTGTGTATTTTTAAAAAATTTTTTGATGCAAAGATCTGTGAAAAATTAGATTTTCAGAAACTCTTGCTGCATTCACTGAATTTAGGAACCCAGGGGTTCAAACTTTGCTGATAAAAAATGCCTTTATCAGCAAAGCTGTTATTAAATGCGCATTTATATGGATTTCCCTGATATTAGTTAAGTGTCACTTAGTGCATATTTCAAAAGCTTAGTGGTAGGTAAAGCCCAGTGAACAAATATTTGTACGTCCAGGCAAAGATTTTCCCCAGTGTTTAATGGTTAGTGGGGGAAAGCAGGCCTGTGTATGTCCTTCAGTGAATCTCGGTGCTAGATAAACACTTGTGGTGGAGGGTGTTTACTCGAATCTCCAGCAGGCGTGCGCTCGGGCGTCCGTGGAGAAACCTGAATGCATTGGTTGCACGGCCAATTTGACCTTCTTGAGATCTTGCGGAGGGCTTGTGTGTGTCTGCATGTTTGTAACGTATCTCTTTACAAACAAGGGGTGAAAATGGTGCTGGTAATTAGAAGGCTTTGGAATGGAGGAGGTCCTCCTCCCTACAGCTGAAAGTCACTTTTGTTTGTTGTCTGCAGAGATTATGCAGATTATGCAGGGCCCTAAGAAAAGTATTCAAACCCCTTGAACATTTTTTTGTTGTTGTTGTTTTTTTTGCGTTTTGTCTTGTTACAACCAGAAATCTTTATGAATTTTATTGAGGTTTTATGTTGTGCACCAACACAAAGTAGTCCAAAGTTCCTAAGTCGGCGTGTTTCCTTTAAGCGAAAGCTAGTTTCCAAAAATGGCGACGGCAAGAGTTGAGAGAATAATAATTGAAAACAATCTTCTAAATTGTTGCTCAATTTATGTATATGTAATTACAATGATACTTTGAACTTTTGGAATTCTGCAACTAAAAATGAACCATGAAAAAACCTGCTAATGTAAGTCATAAAAATGAAAACTAAACAATATATAACTAATAAGAACAAGCAAAGATGCTCTAAAAAAACGAATTAAGACAAACTGAATTAGACAAAAAGTCACAACGAAATAGAACTAAGCTAAAACCGAAACTGCTGTAACCCCGGTTCAGTGGGAGTTTGCACTTTAGATTCAGACTCTGCAGCTGAGAGGCCTGCAGAGCATATTGATTTACAGATCAGCCTGCTTCCTCTACCCCTCCTCTTCCTTTATAAGCCTATAGATTTACATCAGAATCTGTGTCGAGAGGAGGAAGCAGACCGAGACACGGCACACAGACGCCTTTATGGGGTCACTATCTATTTACAATCATCTGCTTCTAATCCTACTGAAAGGACAGCCACACACACACGCCCCCGCATCATTCTCCGGCAGGAAGTAGCCGTTCCAATCCAAGAACACTACTTGGAACAATGTGAGATCAGCGTCATAAAGCGAGCTCACAGTGTAGCCTGGTCCAGAAAGGCCAATTTAAACAGCCCCGTATTCGGCTGAGATCAAATTGGTGCTCCAATTCAGTTTCACACTCTAACACCACGTCCCCCGCCCCGTCCCGTCCCGGGCCGGTGTCTTGTCTGACGTGCCAGAAGCTGTTTTATGTCAAAATATTTGCTCAATAATTCAAAGACAGATGTGCTCGTGTTCCCATAGATTCAATTTCACGCAACTTCAGTATTAAAGCTGGCCCCCGCTCGCGAAACGCACCAGTAAGCAGAGTCTGCTGTGGGCACGCCGATGTGCACATAGATGGAAGGAGGGTTTAATTTCAGATTGTTATCAAAGATTGTCCAAAGACTACACATGCCTTCACTGCTATACTAACGGTCTTGGCACATAGGCATGTTTGCACAGTTCCTTAAGCCCACCGACAGACTTATGGACTCAGTCACTATATTACATTTCAGGTGCCTTTATGCCAGTAAAAATGTTGGATTCATTTCTTTTGTGTGTGTGTGCATGTGTGTGTGTGTGTGTGTGTGTGTGTGTGTGTGTGTGTGTGCGTGTGTGCGTGTGCGTGTGTGTGTGCGTGCGTGCGTGCGTGCGTGTGTGTGTGTGTGTGTGTGTGTGTGTGTGTGTGCATGTGTGGGTGTGTATGCTGATTTGGCACTTCAGAGACTCGCCCAGATCACTTCTGGTGCCCAAGGACGTGTCAAGATATTATATCAAAACATCATCAACCAGATGGAAAGAGCTGGATTATTCCCCTGAGCCGTTCAGCTAAAGTGGTTTAGACAGGCATTCAGTAATAATGTCATCAGCGAGTTCTTCCCTCTCTTTTTGTCCATCTTGTTCGGTTGCTGTTGAGAAAAAAAAAAACATGTTCTATGCGTCACATGTTGTAAGAAACAAGGTTTTGGATTTAATTTTGATCGACCCGCTGATCGGCAGCAGGTTTAAGGTAAGGAGTCATCGTTAAGTCATTTGCTTGCACAAATAATCACAGACTCATGGAAGATTTTTAGGGTGCGTTCACACCAGCACCGGTTTATTTGCCTTACGGTTCATTTAGGGAGGTGTAAAATGCGAAAGCAAACTCTAAATTTGAGGTCTACAGTTCAGTTGAAGTGAACTCTTGCGTGGTTCAAATGCAAACGTGAACGCCAAGCGGCTCAGAGAGCGCCCCAAAAGCAGGAAACCGACTATAGCATAGGGCATTCTGGGTAAATACAACCAAAACAGTAGTGAGAGAAATGGCTCATGGTCTCTTACCGACGACAAAAAGAGAAATTCTATGACTGCTAAAATCTGATGCTGCTCCATTTTTGTTTAATTTCGTAAAGGAAGTTGAATCGAGTGTCCTCTTCAGAGCTCTTTGTGTGGTTTCATTTGATGGTTCGAGGTGCAGCGCCACCACGCTTGCACGGGCAAACAGGTTCCCAAAGGGTTTGGTTTGTTTGGACACAGCGCACACCAACTAGAAATGTAACAAACGTTGCAATTTTGGCTTCAAAAATCAAACCGCAATTTCTATGTGTGGATACCAGGAGAATGAGAAGAGAAAGCCCCCCAAAAAACGGAGAAACCATAGCAACACACTAGCATAGCAACACACTAGCATAGCAACGCAAAATACTCACCTTTTCAACTTTGTTGGTTTGTTGTCAGTATGATCACAGTGAATTCACTTTAAAAAATTAACCTCAAAACCATATTGATCCCACTGAGAAGATGGTAAATGCTCCATGTCAAAGTTAACATCAGGTTGGCCTCTAACCATTTAATCTATGTGCAACTTATCCATGTTGTGTGTGTTTCTCATACATGGGCCAGACGTGGCCGTCGAACAGGCCAGGTGGGTCAGGCACCTTGTAGTTCCTCGAGCACCTCCTCTTTTTGCATTCTTCATAGGGGATGGACATAAAGTAACGCTGGTTAAACACGTCAATCAAAGGCTGATAGGTGTATCCATTATATGAACACACATTATATGTGTGTTCATATATAATGAACACACATTATATGTGTGTTCATATAATGATTGATATAAGACAGTGATGTCACTTCTGAAAACGTCATGCGTTCCAAGCCAAAGTGACCCAAGTTTTAGATGGTAGCTCTACCTGTCACGACATCTTCATACGTTTGGCCAAAACTCTCACAACTTCAACAGAGTGTATACAATCCATATCCAATTCCCTCTGCTTGGAGTTGTTCTGGCATCGGAGCCCAAATAATTCAACAAAATGGGTAACATAAGTTTATTTTGACATTCTGTGCAACACAATATCCCCAGGCCTTCAGACAACTGTGCATTTGATATCTGAAATTCAAAATCCCAGAAACACATTTGGCAAACAGGCTGCATATTACAGGGTGACGGTAGTGAATCAGAATTTCTTGGTGGCAATCAAATGGCAGGTTTATTAGGTGTCATGTAACTTGATAGGAAGAGTTTCTTAGTAGTCGATGTAGCTTTGTGTCAGAGCCCGGTTACATGAACCAAGATCCCGAAACGGCAGAGCAGAAATCAACCCCTTCGTAACCCGGTGCCTCCAACTTCCCCGTCTTCCTTTTTCATAAAGTCTTCGACTGGAAGCCATGATGTGATCAGAGGTCATCAGGAGGTCTGTCGTTCATATGAAATGGGAAGCAAAATGGGAACCTAAGTCAATCTCCAGGATTTTCATGCAGCAGTTTAAAAAAAAAAAAAAAAGACACTAATATTTGAAGAACAGCACATTTTAGTTTTTGTTTTCTTGAATGCAAACAAAAAATATCAAATTAAGATGTGGAGGATCTGCTCCATCCAGCTGCAATCCTGCTGCAATCCTGCTAGTAGGACTGGGCAATAAATCTATAACAATATATTTCACAATAGACACATGATCAGTTTCAATAGGTAACATGTCTGATAGAATTTTCACTATATAGAGTATTCATTGAACTGTGATCCAAAACCGCACAGCATTCTGGGTGATTTAGGCAGAGGAAACAATATAATATAAGCAAGGTTGGTGGCATCAATGAACTCGCTCCCTCTTTAGTTACCTGAAAACAATCTGTTGCATGACGTGCGCAGCAGCGGTTTCCTGTTTTGCCGCCATGCCTCTTAACTGCTCAAACATAATAAAACAATGGCGTAGCGTGAAAGCCGCGGGTAAGCAGGACAGGTCATGCCACCAATTTGACAGTATTCCAGATATTTAAAACAAAGTTATCAATAATTATTGTTATTGACTGACATGAAATGTTTGCATCGTACATTTTCCAGCTGTGTCGTCCTGCCCGGCTTCCTAGCAATTACTACTTGCAAGGAAGTAGCAACCTGTTGTTTTTGGTTAAGAATAGCTTCTAAGTTATTAAACGCATCGGTATTTATTCTCTTCCATCTCGCCCCCTGACGATGGGACTAATGTTTGACCTATTCCCGTTTCTCCTGAAATCCACAATTGTCTCTTTTGTTTTGCTCACATTCAAGATAAGGCTATTGTTCCCTCCGGCTCTCTGTACTCAGCTTCTTGACCCTCCTTGATACACCTGACAGCTGCAGAGTCATCTGAGTATTTCTGCAGCCGACAGGACTGTGATTTATGCTGGAAGTCTGAGGTGTACAGAGTGAAAACAAATGGTGAGAGCACAGACCCCTGTGGTGCTGCTGACTGCCTGGTTAGACACACGACCCTTTACCCTCATGAACAGTGGTGTGTTTTTCATGTAGTGATGGGTCTGGCTGAGTTTTGAAGCCTCCGTCTGTGACAGCTGTGTGTCTTCCGCAGTAAATCAGACGGATCACCACGGTGTTTCTTGCCGTCTAACAGTGGGATGTTGAGGAAGCTGCGTAAAGGCGGTTCAAACTCCAAACCCACTGCGATAAGCAAACTGCAATCCCTGAAAGGAGAAATAAATGTTGTGGTCATTTTGTTCTCTTTACTTGAAGAACAAGTTGGTGTTGTACTATAACAAAGTACTTTCAACAGTATTTTGTTGAAAGTACTGTGGCTACACGTCGCCACTCCTTTTTTTCTTAGAGTAACATTTGTCACATCCCAAAGATCCAAATTTCAGCCAAACATGTTTCTCTGTCCCATGGCTGCACTAAACACGAGACATGAAAAAGACATCGCTAATAGGTCAGACACCCAGATCCAGCCGCTGCCATGGTAAATGCATTAAGCGTACGCTGGGCTTCCCCCCCCCGCGGCCTCTTCCTCACTTCTGTGGGAAATGGAGCAGGGTGCTCAGGAGGACTAACGATGGAGAAGCAGATGAGAGATGGAAATGAAAAAAGAGAGAATGCCTGATGGGTAATGAAAACAGAGAGGAGGTGGAGGGCGGACATGTTGGATTTCGTGGAAACTGTGGAAGGAGCGAGGTCAAAGCTAACTGAGACGATCGAAACCTTGAAAACTGAAACGAGGAAAACACTTTTTGCTAACTGGAATAAATAAAAAGGGTAATTAATGGGGAAGACTGTAAGCAAAAGTTTGGCTAAAACACCAGAGGCTGCTCCATTTTTGTTTAATTTCATAAAGGAAGTTGAATCGAGTGTCCTCTTCAGAGCTCTTTGTGTCGTTTCATTTGATGGTTCGAGGTGCAGCGCCACCACGCTTGCACGGGCAAACAGGTTCCCAAAGGGTTTGGTTTGTTTGGACACAGCGCACACCAACTAGAAATGTAACAAACGTTGCAATTTTTGCTTCAAAAATCAAACTGCAATTTCTGTGTGTGGATACCAGGAGAATGAGAAAAGTTGGTGGTTCAACAGGAACTGAATGCAAAGTTTTGAAACGGTCCTATTGAGGATCCATTACCAGTCGATGAGTCCGTCATCACGATACAGCATCAATCAAGTTTATGTTCAACAATACGGCATTTCAAGGTGCTGTAAATAGTAAAACAATAAAAAACAAAGTTATAAAAGGAAATACCATACCGTCAACAACTGAAGAATCGTTACATTTTGATGAATGCCACCATCAAAGTCACACACATCAAATGTTGTCAGTGCTTCATTTTTTTTATGGTTCCAAAGCAAAACTAAACAGGTGGGGCTTTAGTCTTGTTTTAAAGGAACACGGTGTTTCGGCTGTGTTGCAGTTTTCTGGAAGGTTGTTCTAGATCTGTGGTGCATAGAAGCTGAATGCTTCTTGTCCATGTTTGGTTCTGGGGATGCGGACCAGAACCAGAAGACCTCAAGCTTTGTCCCTTTTGAATTCTGCTCCTAAAAACTAAACGCCACTTAACTAATACAGACTAGCAAACCTGATTGAATTAGATTTAAAAAAAAGTCACAATGGAATAAAACCAGATTAGAAAGCACAAAGGGTGGGAGCGTGTTCAAGAGCAGCAGACAGACGGGGTCACAGTGCAGAGATGCAAAGATCCACAAATCCTGATGCTTCCACCAGCTGGAACACCGGGTCCCGGCACATCTTGCATTCTGGGAAACAGATTCTCTCGCGCTCGTCGTGAGTAAAAATACATCAAAGCCGTTTGCTCCTAGATTAGGAACACACTGACTCTCTGGGATCTCTTCATATATATATATATATATATATATATATATATATATATATATATATATATATATATATATGTATTTTATACCTTCCGAAATGTTTCCTCCATCTGTCTCAGGCATCCTGTCAACCAGAGCATCTGTAGGTTTTGACACAGAAACTCATTCAATTCAAATGTTCAGTAAATTTATCTTTTAGGTAGCAGTAAAAGTACAAAAGAGTTTGGCATTTCCTTAAAATGCACCAGATTTATTTCTTTATCTGCACTTTGGGTCAAACGGTGCTGTCGTCGCCAAGGAAACCGTTTCAAGCCAAGCGCATACCGAATGTGAATTTACTGCAGTTTGGGTTTCAGTTTGGGAACAGCATATGTAGCTTCAGATTTTATGGACAATACATGATCATTGCAGTTGTCACAGCACGTTGAGCCGAAGAGACAACGAGATCCAGACAGCACTTTCCCGCCTCTGACCGGACCTCCGTCCATTCACGATTCAGTATCTGTTGAACCTTCTGTGGAACCAACTCCGAATATTTTTGCGGAGTTTTGTGTCGAGCAAATCGACAATATTCGAAAATACAATTTTCGAATATTTTCGAAACAAATAGTTTAGAATGCTACTTGACATTTTTTTGGTCGGCATTTGCATAGCAGACAATCCAGAAGCTATATTCGTTTGCCTTTTAGCACTATCTGACTGTGACCCCAAGAGCAGAGATGAGAACACGCAGATATTAAGCTTCTGCAGAAATGGGAAGTTGTATTTCACTGTGTGTATTAAGAATATTTAGTTTTTAAACTATTAAAATATGCAGTTACAAAAACTATTTTAAAGTTGGTATGAAGTACGGAGTTTAGCTATTCCTTGAACTTTGTGGAAATTGGAAATTTGGCAAATTAATGTGGGGAGCTACAATTTTGACATAACTTGCTGTTTGTTTCTGTTTTATTTTTTTTGTCCATAGTGGCGTGAATCACCATGACACTGTGGAGAGGCAGATTTTCATTTATTGTGGGGCATTCAGCATTTTCATATACGAGGAAAAGAACAAAAGAGTGTGTTGCATGTTTCACGGTTAAAGCACAAGAGCTGCTGACTAAGTAGATTTTTTCTTTTTTCTATAACAAATACACATAGTTAATAAAAGTTTTTTTTTTATTTTTTTCCCCCTCTGAGTGTGAAAAGCCAAGAATGTGTGAAGGGTCTGCCCAGTCCAGTTTAAACAGAACAATGAACATAGAAGCGCCGGGGATAACAGGGGAAATACTAAACTTAAGCAAACAAAGCTGAACAAACACCACTACCAGTAAATCTTACCTCAACTGGAGAAAAATGGAAAACGTATAAAAAAAAATAAAAAAAATTAAATGTACAATTACTTGGTATAGAGCAGTCTTTCTACCCAACCGTCAGAGACCACACGCTCCACAATCCAAATTGAGCTACAATTAAGGCAGTATAATTCACAAGAGGAGTGGGCACCGCTTTACCACAGCATATTGAATACAGGCCTCTGGGAGTATAATATTAGAAGTAAAGGAGAATGCGTAACAGAGCAGAATCCGAGGGACGACACAAGACATCTGAATCGAAGCGTGCACATTAACATCTAGACCGCTCCACATCTAATTCCTTTAGCCAGATTGACTAAGCATGGGACAGTCGTGCCAACATTCCCGTAGAGGAAATATGAAAGGAAACAGCTCAAGGAGCCTGAGAGGGCTGAGCCCTGATGCCTTTGACTATGCCTGGAAGGAGACACATGTTCATTTGCCACACTTAGTCAATACTAGGTGTGGGGACTCAGAAAAAAAAAAAAAAAAAAAACAGCTGAATTGACTTAAAACGTTAGTTTTTTTTTTGTTTGTTTTGTTTTTTTTACAAAAACACAGAAGGGAATTTTGGATTTATTTGACCAATATCCACCAATAAATTCCCAAACTTGGTCAGAAATGTAAAAATAATGTGCAACAAACCTTCTTTCAAATAGTTTAGAAAGTGAAATCAGGAATTCTAAATATAACATAATAAAGACAAAACATAGAATTAGACTGATGAGATAGGCACCGATATCCTATCTAGATATTTTTGTTTTGTTTTTTTTCCCAGTATCGACACCGACACGGATATTGCAATCGGTGCATCTCTAATTAAGATCACTCTCACCTCCACAACCTCTAAAATATCAGATAATAATCTCAAACCGTTTAGATCAAAGACAACATTTTAATAATGCAATAAAGCTTTAAAGCACATTTTACAATTGGACTTGTCGCATCTGAAAAAAGCACAAAAAAAGTAAAAAAAAAATTAATAAAATAAAATTTTTTAAAAAGTAACTTGACGTCATTTAAGGCTCGACTAGACCTCCTGCCATCATAGACATACATGATGCATGTATAAATATGCTGCTTAATTTCAGTCAGAGCCTTTTGGTTTAAGTGAACTGATTGGAAGCGAGTCGCGTCACCGAGAGCCATGTGTGCGCCCCGAGGTGAACCGAAACACTGGACCGGCTCTGTGTGAGGTACTGGAGGAGACGTGGAAGTCAGCAGAAAACCTTTAAAGGCTTCGCTCTCAATTATCACACCTTTCTGTTCTTCTTTTGTCTCAGGTGTTTTTAGTGATATGCTGCGTTTAAGGCGCTTCAGAGTACATCCCGGTCTGCTTATTTGGATTTCTCTCCGAGAACACAGAAGCAGCCCCCCGGGCCCGAACGAATCAAAGACACTGCCATGGCAAACAAGTCAGAGAAACTGGAGTATTTAGTACTTGGACACATTTAATTTTCCTTCAAAGAGGAAATGGGTTTTGAAGTATGGTGAGTAATAGAGGTGCACCACTGTGGGGAAAAGGGGATCAGTATAACATGAGAATCTTTCCTCCAAAGCCTTTGCCATTTGCTTGAATTAAAGCCTGCTGGCAAAGCTGTGAACATGTCATCAAACGCTGCTGCTTCAGAGATTATTGTTCCTTCCTTCGTCTCCACAACATAAAATGTAAACTATGGTCAACGTTCAGTGAAGTAGGAAGCCTTTTCATAACAAAACCATGGATACTGCCATATCTTTGGAGATATGACTCACGCGTCAAACAGATATGACTGTTCTGGGTGAGATGAGACTCACCCAGAACAAACAGGTTGCAACTTGCTATATATAGCATGGCAAAAGTGTGGACAGTCTGTCAGGTTCAAACTGACTTCTGAATTCCCTGTCAGCAGGTGAGTCAAACCGTGACTAACCAGTGACTTTAAATCTCTATTGAGTCCACATCTGTAGAGACCAACAGACATGATGCCTATTCCTGCTATTCTCTGCTTACTGTGCAACACAATACACACATTTTTTTTTTTTCAGGGTGTGATGCTTTCTGGTCCACAAACCGAATCCTGACATAAACCTGGAAGCCTTAAAGACACAATGGGAGCTTATCTAGTCCCCGAGGCACCAGGCTGAAAAACGAGTGCCAAGGGACGGCTTCGCCTGGACCGATTGTCTCTCCAATCCTTGGATTCCCAGGCTCAGTTGAAGCATGTTAAGTCTGAATATTTGATAGCAGTATGTAGTCAAAATTCATGTGACTTGCTCAATTACATCTGCCATATGAAGAGAAGGTATGACTTATTAGTAATCCCTACTAAAAATTCCTGAAACATTGTGGAGCTGCAAAAATCAGTTTGGAAACTGACCTAAAATGGCTTTTATAAGCAATATCCCTTAGCATTTTTGAAAAAAAAAAATATTATCTGGGTCAAAATGTGAAAAAAAAATCTTGGGGATTTTGTGAAACTGTAAATGTGCGTCGCCTTTGATTTGGTGGATTTTTTTTAATAGCAGCTATGTAGTTGACTGGAGACGTATTCATAGTGATCCACTGCACTTTGACCGGCTGCATCGCAACTTATCTGTGTGTGTATATTTGAATCTTAGTTCAAACAACTTTCTGAAGCTAGCAAAGATCAGTAGGAATCAGAAGAAGAACGTTTTCAAGTTCAGCTCTTTAGAGAGGCGCAGTAGTTGAGTTTGGAATACGCCAGCGGTTTGGTTCTGTAATGAAAGTTGGGCATTGTGCAGCAAAAAGTGCAACAGCTCTTACTCTGAAGCCGTGTTGTCATGTTTGCTTGTTTCTAATGCCGAGTCCCCGGCAGGGAGCGAGGCCAACCGCGCAGACATGATGTGGAATTAAGCAGCTTAACCGCACCAGGCCAGCCAATCAGAGAGAGCCTAATGGGAATACATGGACCTGAGCATTTAGCTGTCAAAGGGCCTTCAGCGGGAGATGGAGAGGCGACCGCACTGTGGTGCTGCAGCCTATGATTACGCTCCGCCAGCAGAGGAAAATCAAAGCCCTGATTACACTCTGCAGCTCACTGGGCTCTGCCTCACAGGCTGCGCGGTCAGCGTTGACTGACACTCAAACGGCAACAGATAGAATTTGCACGTCGTGCTTTTTTTATGTAAAGCCGATCCACAAAAACGATAGCGGAGGCTTACATTTCACTGTGGGAATCGCTCAAAATGCTCACGTAAGACGGGGACGACCTCCTACTTCGCTGAATACCAGCTTCTTCCAGCTTCTTAAAGCCTCCTCTCAACCAAAGAGGACTTGTTAAGAGATATTAAAATTCTCTTCACACTGGTCACTGCCTCTGCATTGGTGAAGACACTGATTACAGCGTTGCTTAGTGCTGGACTGGTCTCCTAACCACATGTTTTCAGTAGCAGCCAACATTCAGACAGTAAGGGTGAGAGCTTTTTTTTTCTTTTTTTTTTCCATAGAGGATGGTTGTCACATTAATATTTACAATTTCCAACTGTTCAATCCAACTGTTTGTGCAGAACAAGTCGTACCAGCAAAGACGTGGATGGGTACCAGAACATGAGGTACTATTAACAAACCAAAAATTGGACTGACAATGAGAACAATCAACCGTGCTGTCAACAGGAGAAAGTCGTCTTTGATCAACTTTAAACATCACCAGTAGCGTACGAGGAATTTCTAGCAAGGTTTTAAATCAGGTCACTGCCATGAAACGGCACTTTCAGAGCTCACTAACGCTCGGTTCGCACGGCAAGATTTTTCAAATTGTTGGCCGGTTTTCAAAACCTGGAAGACCACAATTTCAAAAATCTACGGCACAACAGGTCCAGCCATGTGACCGGTTTGGTCGTACGAAGCAATTTCATTCACCAACATTCAAATGTCAGATGGGAAATCTCACAAATCCTCTCAAGACTCGGCCGACTCGGTAGACCAAATTGTGATGGATTGTAAACTATATGTAATCGGTTACGTGTCACATTCAACCGGCTGCGTTCTCCTCGATATCGGGCCAAGACAATCCAACATACCGAATATTCCCATTTTACTTTGGAGTGTCCCAACGTCCTTCCGAGCGGATGACGTTGTTTTCAACACACCGCAGGGGGTATCTGAGATTGTCTTTAGAGTCATCCTGATACTGGATCTTCCTTAAGATTGTCAGAAGAGGAAAAAAATTGTCACAATAATCTTGTGAAGCAATAATGATCAACACAGTCCTCAACATTTCTGATTAGTCACAGTGCAACTGGGTGTTCAAGAGAAAGATACTGAAATAAAGCAAACTGCTACGTGAAAGCACAACATAAAAAAACTTTTTAAACAATAAACCATTCAAAAAAAAAAAAGTCTTACCTGACTTTTAAAAAAGCCCCTGCCTTCTGACAAACGCTGCCACTGTTCCTTAGACCTAATCTATCTTGACCCGCACACAGCTGGCTAGCAGCCCGTCACCGGCAACCTTTAACCCCTGGCCCAACATGGCTGCCATTTCTCAACAATCATCAGCAATTGGTCAGTTATTTTCTTAGGCCACTGAAATTACCGAGCTGTCAAAGTAAGCAGGCAATAAAATGTAAACGCTTCCATTTGCAGATCTGAGTGCAGAGAGGTGTGTGTCCTTCATCATGTGGGCTAACAGCCTCACACGTGTAACACCAACATGTTACACTCTAAAAAGTCCTGAGTTATCTTGTCAAGACTTATTCGTCACAGTAAATATGAAGAATACTGTATGTACTCCAATTATTTACTGTATAAAAATGCATTTCTGTTTAAAATTCAAAGGAGAGGGTATGTTTTGTGCATGTGTATGTATACTTCTGTTTAATATGCTTTGAATTGAATACTTCTGTCCACTCAAACTCTTCCGTCATAAGTTCCAGATTCACAAAAAGCAGATCTCCCCCAGACCCAGAATGCTTTAGTGGGGCTGTTAACTTAGAATGTCTGCTAAGGAAAAAGTGAGATGGACAGAACGCTACGCTGTACTATAGACACTGCTCTAGTGGGAATGTGGTGACGAGCGTTTGACAGCTGCGATTACTAGATTGGTGAAACAACAGGACTTACAGGAAGTTGTTGAGCGTCGTCCAGAGCCGGATGAGTGACGGCTGTGTGCGAGGGACTGCCAGGGTTTAACGTTGAGCTCAGGCCTGAAACAAAGCAATGCAAAGTCTCACTACTGTTTTTTCCTCACAAGTTTCCTACAAACCTTCCATTTTAGTGTTTCACACTGCTAAACACTTTAACTTCTAGATTTGTTTTCTAATTGTTAGAACATTCTAGACGCTTTCTCTTAATGGGGCAGTATTTTGTTACCTTCACTTGCTATACAAATGCTGTGTATATTAATTTGACTTTGTAGTTTAACACATTGAAATTGGCCCTCTGTCTCTTTAAGAAACTCCCACTCTTTCTCAAACTCGGAACGTCATCACAACACGGCTCCACTATTAACTTTCTAACGTTTTTAACCAGAGTTGCAATGAGAAGCAACTCCTATAACAACATCAGCAGATGCACAGTTCCTTCAGGTGTTTGCTAATTGCTGCTGGCTAGTTTGAAGGAGCAGTGGGGCTTCCCAGGGAAGGGCTGCTTCAGAAGCTTTGGAAGCCTGAAACCGCAACCCGGAGGAAGAGCTTTTATTTTTTTAATCTGTTAAAAATCCCCCTAAACAACTCCATGATGAATCTACCTCCAGATGTGCGACCACCCTTGCTAAGTTTGACTTCCTGCCACAGACCGCAGTTGTGACAAGATGGTTTCGTGCAGAGGACGGTTTGGCTGCAGAGCCAGAAAACATGGAAAATTGTTTAAAAAGGATCTGTTTCACAATCACAGATGAAAGTGTTCTCGCCTCGTCGTGCTGCAACTTGAAATCGCATTTTGCAAGACATATTCAGCAGAAAGGACGGGAACAGCCTCAGTGGTAATGAATACGGAGGCCATTTGCTTGTTTGCTTGTGAGTCTGCGTTAAAGCGAAATGCCCTGTTGGTTTTCAGCCCGTCTGTATTTATGTTGGGCTCCAGCTCACTATGGCGCCACTCAGCCAGCTATTCAACGCGCTGCGTTTCATCACATGTGTATTTGCTGACGAGGCACGGCGACTGACGTGCGGGGAAAAACAGGCCTCCGTACCGGTGGCGGCTTGTTTTCCTTGGTGTCTTCCTCAGGTGGCAGATGTGTAGAATGAACCCTCCCAAGCTGACCTGGCTTGTTTTTCCACGTAGCATCCTGAGGGCTGGAGTCCAGTTGCGGTGATGTCACCGTCCGCTCCGTTTTTTCAGTCTGTGCATGCAAGCACGCTCCCCAAGTGATTGACGGGTCCATGATGTAAGCAGCACCTCTTAACATTGGCTTAGAGAGAGAACTGGACATTATCTACCAACATTATGTCATTTTTGTACCAAGTTAATTTGTAATGGATGGTGTAATGGCAATATCCTGTATCTCCGCCATTTTCCCAAAAACAGACTTGGTTATTTGCAAAATCTTGCCTTGTTCCTTAAGTACAAACAGAGAGAAAACTGACATGCACAGGCATGCATACACCTGAACTCCAATGCCACCGTCAGGGCCGTGCAGAGACCTTTGGAGGGGCAGGGGCTCAAAGTTAAAAAAGGGCACATTGAACAAGGTCTTAAAACACCGTACATATTAATCAAGAATTTAAGTGGATGCTACTGGATAATTGCCATCATGCCAGGACAATGTAAAGCAAATGTAGTCTATTTTCTCCAACAGGTATAAAGTTGCTGTTTCTGCTGCTGACAGTCCTGGAGAGCTGAGCTGATCTGAGACTGTAGCTGTTAAACAGACCAGAGGAGAGAAGGTCAAAGGTTATGAAATAAGCAAATTTGATGATATTTAATGAATTAAGCACTAATAATATCTATTTAACCTCTAGAACATCTTGGCTGCAGACTGATTTATAGGTCAAAAGGGGTTTAACGCTATATAATTGTTTGATGTTAGCATCTCTGAGAGCTATATTTATAAGACTGGAATATCAAGGCAAAGAAAACTCAGAGCTGCTGCGAGGGGCCTCCAGATATTCAGGGGCCTCCAGATATTCAGGGGCCATTCAGACATTCAGGGGGCCTCCAGACATTCAGGGGCCATTCAGACATTCAGGGGCCTCCAGACATTCAGGGGCCATTCAGACATTCAGGGGCCTCCAGATATTCAGGGGCCATTAAGACATTCAGGGGCCCCAGAAATGGTTTAATTGTAACACAAACCATAGATCCAAACCCGTAGCATCATTTATAGAGAATGGCAATGTTATAAAATTTTATTTAATACATTCAGCAGAGAAAATAAAATGTACATTTAGGATTTAATTAAGAAGTTTACTTTGTAAAAGTTTAAAGAATCATCTTGATAGTTTGACTGTTGTGTTACCATGGCTACAATATGGTGTAATCTTTGTATTTAAGTTGGGTTTGTTTACAAACATCACAGCAAATAACCAATAATCAGTGATTGATTTTAAACTCGACCAATAAACCTGGTCTCCTCTCACAGATTCACCTGATCTAAATCTATTTAAACATGTTAGTGATGTTGAGGTTCTTAGTAGGAAGGGTTTCAGGGGTAGAGGGGGTTACTAATCACTTTCTTTCATGGTTCAAAAAAAGAGCCGAACCCATCCATCCATCCATCCATCCATCCATCCATCCATCCATCCATCCATCCATCCATCCATCCATCCATCCATTTTCCGTCCCCCTTCTCCCTAACGGGGTCATGAGGTGCTGGTGCCTCTCCAGCTGCGTTCCGGGCGAGAGGCGGGGTCACCCTGGACAGGTCGCCAGTCTGTTGCAGGGCAACACAAAGACAAACAGGACAAACAACCGCACACCACACACACACACACACACACACACACACACACACACACACACTCACACCTAAGGAGAATCTGGAAAGCCCAATCAACCTGACAGTTATGTTTTTGGACTGTGGGAGGAAGCCGGAGAACCCACGCACGCACAGGGAGAACATGCAAACTCCGTGCAGAAAGACAAGAGCCGGACCTTCAGTAGCAAAATCATCTTCATGCATGACAATGAATGCTGCGAGCAATACCACTGTGTCATTGGCTGATATGGGAATAAAAGGGGAGGAACTCATGGTGTGTAATCGTCCTCCTCTGACCTCTGACCCTATTGAGAACCTTTGGAGTTTCCTCAAGCAGAAGATCTGAGGGTGGGATGCAGTTCATATCAAGCAGCAGCTCTGGGAAGATATTCTGACATCCTGCAAAGAAATTCATGCAGAAACTTTCCACAAACTCTCAAGTTCAATGGATGCAAGAATTATGCAGTGATATCAAAGAAGATCCAATGTTACCATGTAACTCTGTCTGTTAAGATGTTTTTGATTGAAATTGCTTTTGATTTAATATGTGTGATCACTTAATGCTGCACATTCAAAGAATGGCCGTTTGCATTTTGTTATAATCCATAAAATGTTTAGAAAATCTGCTGTGCATAATAATTTGGGACGGCGCATTTTGAATCTCTTATTTTTGAAAACAATACTGTTCTCATGGGGAGCTTTGTTCAGTAACATTTGATTTATACTGGAACAGTTCATGACTTGAAAATTATACTGACCATCATTTACATTGAGTATTTAAGAAAATCTGAGAAAATATCACTTGCATAATAATTTGGAACACGCCGTATAATTCTCCTTTTAGCTCGGGTCATAATAGGAAACAAGACCAATTATTAAAACTACACAGACGAATGCTGGTGAGTGAAATCGGTTCTTGCGTTGCACACTGTACGACCGAACCTGTTCTACCTTTTATCGTCGTGCGTGTGGTCTCTCCGGTTTTGAAAATCATCTGACAGTTTCAAAATCTTGCCGTGTGAACCAGGCATAAAACGTCTCCACAATGTTCTCCAGGACCTGTCTGCTGTTTCACTTGGTCTTTACGATGTCGTTTGTTCGCTAATGTTCTCTAACAAACCACACAGAACAGCTGGATTTATACGAAGGCACTAAATCACACACAGATGGAGTCTGTTTACTAATTCGGGGACTTCAGAAGCCAGTTGGTTGCGTTCGATTTTATTCAGGGTTGATCCACCTCAGCTTTTTCTTTGTGCGTTATTTATATTTTTCCTTTCACTTCACCACTATGCAAAGATTTGTCCTGGTCCGTTCCCATCAAATATACTAAAATCAGTGGTCGCAACGTGATAAAACGCGGGAGAGGTCAAGAAGAGTCTCAAAAACCTTGGAAAGAAAATCAGCGACGAGATTCCCAGAACACCCCAGAAGACAAAATGAGCTGAAAAGTGTGGAGGGAAAAGAAGCCATTTCATTTCCGTACTTGTAAATAAATCAAAAAACCTGACACAAAGTTTACAGATATTTTAGCTCAGCCTCCCCTTTTCCAGACTGAAAGCAAATGAAAAGCCATTAAAAATTGGCGCGGGGCTCCAAATAAAGACTGAAATCAGAAAGGGGAAATTACTCTGGGGGGGGCTGCACGGCGCTCTTTCTCTCCAGACCCCGGCGGATCAAACCGCACGATGGTCCTGCGGCTTTACGGAAGGGGACGTTTGACGTGGGCGCTCTCTGCCCGGACGTGCACGACGCGCTCAGCCGCACTGATGCAGAGATTGCGAGCATGAATCGCCTCAATAGCAGCAGAGTCAAACAAATTGCTAAGGTCTGTGCAAACAAGAACAATGTGTGGAAGGATTTATACAACCTCTCTCTTTCTTACACACACACACACACTAACACACGCACATTAATTCGCTCCCTATTCTTACTTAGTCACATTTATTTACAAAAAGCATGAGCCAGCTAACATTGTGTACATTTGTATTAGCGCTAACCTTTTCTGGTCTTGATATTTTGCAAATTGTGTATAAAGCTTGAGAACAGTCCTAGAGCAAAGTGTTTCATCAGGCAGTATTTAGATGTGTCCCATCAAAACCCGCAGAGAAAGGCCGCTCTACCCTGATTGCCAGAAAATAAACAGAAGCGAAGTCGGAGTCTAACTCATTCGTCACTGCATCATGTTGACTTCCAGGAGCTTCCAGGACATATACGAGGTTTTCCTCTGGTGGGCACGTCAGCAGTGTGTTCATGCAATATGTTGGGCAGGTGACCTGTTTCACTGTAAACCGACTGCGGGCCAAAATTGCGGCATTTGTAACCATTTTCATCTGCTTCTGTTCACGTTCACGCTGCACCGTGGCAAACAGTCCAAACCAACTGCAAAAACCTGTTGACCTCCTCACCTGTGGTGGGGCTGCACCAAAAGCCACCAGAGCAAACGACATGAAAACCTCAGAAGAAGACACTGAGGGATCTTTTTCCAGTTGTGAAGAAGGAACAACTTCCTTCTTCACAAACTAAAAAACAACAAAAAAATCATTTCTGCGATGTTTTGACTTGTTCTCATGTGTTTCATTGTTGAGTTGTGCGTGTGTACTGTCTGCTTTGCTACAGCATTTTCCCCTTTCAGAGTTTTTCCTGTTATACTTTAAGTTTGTACTATTTTGTCGATCACTTTTTGAATAGTCTGCACTGAACATCTACTGCCCTTATGGGAATACTGTAAGTGGGTGATGGACGTCTCTTTACCTTGGGGGGGGGGGCAGGCTAATTAATTAGTCTCCTGACAGTGAAATGAGGCTAATTTGGGGAAATTAGATGAAACGCACTCCAGCCGGTGCATGGAGGGGATGCTGATGGTGAAGGTATGAAGAAGAGGGATGTTGGGAGAAAAAGCAAACACGTTTGTGTCGACTCAAATGCACAATCCACTCGCTTCAAGTGGATACTGAAAACACAACTTACTTCAGAACACACTGTGCGGTTCTGGATCAAAGCTCAGTGAAGTTATTGAAAAATCGATCAAATGTATCATCTACTGATATTTATCACATCTACCACGATGTATGCTTTTGATTTATTGTTCGGCCCCAGTGGGGCCCTAACCCTAATCGCCACATATTCCCTAATAGAAACAGCGGAAATGACCTCGGCTAACTCCGCCCTTGCGGTTACCACTGACCAGCATCATGGAAGACGAATGACTCGTAAATTTGAGCCAATAGCTCCTCAATTGGCTTTACGACTAAACAGCTAAACTTCCAGAATGGGATTTTCTTTTAAAAAATTAAAAAAAATTAAAATGCAAATATGCTAATTTTATTTGGATAATTAGGAGACACAGTCCACAGAAAAATGTGCGAATACTGAATAGTCGTCATATGGGGTCTAAAAAGGGGTTCGACTTATCCTTGTAAATGAACCCAAAGGGTTCTAGTAACATCAAATGACACTGAGCAATATTCATAGCTATGCACAGAGACTTCTTTCCGATCAGAACTGACTCACCAGAGATCACCAACCCAGTTGGTTTTCACATCCTTGGAAGGAAATGAAAAAGCATCTCTGATGGAGCTGGAGCCGAGAGAGTCTGACACAGCTGTTTGCTTCTTCTCTGTTTACCTGAACCAGAACCAGGGCCAGCGTCGTCATACACCACATCAAAAAGTCACAGGTTTGCCAACGGTGTAGATGTATCACATATTGGAGGAGTGGACTGAACGGGCAATGAAATGATATGACAGTCTGGGGAAACGATGGTCAGTAATAGTGAAACTTTACGGAGTTTGTGAGGCAATGAGAGGAAAAGAACTGAATGGACCCTGTTGCACTAAAACTACTATAAGGAGTTCAAACACTTCTGGGAACGTGCTGGCAGAGAGGGAATTTGAATCGAATCAGCATGTGACCAGACAGCTCGCTCACAGCAAATAGGATGGTTGGAGAAAAAAAATAAATAAAATCACACTGTCGCCTGTTGAAGAGCCAGCCACCCACTGAAGCTGTTGACTAAAGTTTAGACTTCAGGTCTGTCTGATGAGCGTCGGATAAATCACCAATGGATCTCTATCTTTACATCCGGAGGTTTGCAGATATCACTGTGACTCTGGAGTCTGTAATTAAACAGCAAACGGCTGAAATGCTTCAGCAGAAACGACTTTCATTTCCCGGCTGCGGCCAACCTGCCACAGAGTACCTGTGTGTCCTTAAAGTCTTCCATTCAAGTAGCTAAAATTTCTGGCCTTAAATCCACTTTTGAAAACATGGCATGCAGTTTGTTAATCACAGGTCTTAAATTTGAGTCATGGCAGGACTTTTCTGTCAGGCAAAAGTTTGATTCACACGTTAACGTTCTGCGACTCCAGGCGGTTCAGGCTGGTGTTAACTAGATGCTGGTTTGTTTTCCAGCCACAGTGGTTAGAAAACAAACTGGATTCAGTAGTTAAGCAGCTAATAGAACCTGTTTTTTTTTTCTTCTCAAAAACAGCCTACATTTTTGCTGGATGACGCGGCCGTGGCAAACCCATCTCAGGGTATTTGTGCCTCCTTAAAAAGTCTTAAATACAAGTATCTGAAAGTAAGAACTTAAATTGAATTATGTTAATCACAGTTCTTATTCAGAATCATTTAATCTTACATATTCTTTGTAGGTTTTCTTGTGGGACTGTCTGCCAGGGAAATGCTCGAGTCACACTGCCATCCTCATTGCATTCAGGTGCTAACTAGCTGCTAGCACATCCTGGCAAGCTGTTGTGGCTAAGCAGATTATGTGATGTCAAAAAACCAAAATAGAATAGAATAGAATTCAACTTTATTGTCAAAAAATATATAGTTTGGGTGTTTTTTTAGTTCAAGGCTGAACTGCTGTGGCTCTTTCCTGTCAGAAAGTCCACAGAATGCAGCTAAAAGCCTTTCACTGAGCTGCGCTGTCCAGGCTTCAAACTTTCCTTTTAGCTGAAGCTTACCGTTAAATAAAAAGGACGTTTTACTGTGGAGTTTTTTTTTGTTTTTGTTTTTTTGCTTAATGACAAAGTGTAAAAAGTTTAAAAACATGTATGTCTTGCAGACCCGTTCAATAAATATCAAAATTATTTGTATTAGAACATGTCGGTTTATTTTAGGAACTTTTATCACTAAGTGAAGTAAATGATATGCTTCATGTAATTCCAGATGGATGCTGGAAAATTTGCTTTTCAATGAATTATGATTTTCTGCTTTCTCAAAAAGATTAATTACATTTTTTTTTGTTAGAATATTATATTAGATCATCAATGCAGAAACTCAACCTTAATGAAAACTACTTTAAGGTTGTCAGTTTTCAAAACGGACATTTAATCTGATAAATCAGAAAATGCAAGGTTCACCTATTACTATACTTTTGTGAGTAAGTGTATGAAATAATTAGAATCCTCTAATCTCCTGTTGAATTGACCTAAAATGTATGAGCTGTGCTGATATCATTTTTATGGCATTTATCGTTGCAGATAATAAGCCAATGCCAATAGCAGCAATAATTAGAAAGTAGATGTGGCCACATCTCAGGAAGTTAGACTAGACTCTTCTTTCATAGGTCAGAAATAGTCTGTCACTCTGTTACAACACATTTGACTGGAATGTACATGTGATTTTTTTTTTGAGAACAGCGGTTGTCCTGGTAAAATAAATACATGGTGAAAGTAAAGTAAACCTTTGCCTTGCGTAACGTACCATCCGTGTTTTGTGGTTTTCCTGGACCTCTCTCCAGCCAAGAGTACAGTTTTTGTACCAAACCTAAACCATACAGTCACTGAACTGTTTCAAAATTGAATCCTAAATTGGAGTTGGCCCGACATTATTTCATCATGACGGATTTTTGAAAAATCACTCTTCATCATCTGAGAGTCGTTAGGCTGCAGGACGTGCGAAACGGCCTCAGTCGTACACGTGTGTAGAGGTCTGTTGTAATTGTTCTGGGGGCTGCTTAATTGCATCTTATAATTTGAGGCTGTTTTTAAGAAAATCTGCGGAGCTATCAGTCACCTAAATGGGCCGTTGTAGGGGCCCGATCTCCCACACTCGGGTCTGAGCGCAGATGGAGCCCTGCATTTTTTTAAGGTTCACGGCAGAGCTGTTAGGGTCTCGTGGCTCTAACCCCAGCTGCTTTCCCGGTGGTCGGCCGGGGGGGGGGGGGCACAGACCGAGGCAGATGACTCACTCCCTGTGTGTGTGTGTGTGTTGTGTGTGTGTGTGTGTGTGCTGGCTACATACATCCTGCTCTAAACACACATTCACCTCAATACTGCTTAAACAGACTCCCATAACAGACTCCCTTGCTACTGTCACTATTTCCTGCTGTGTTTACGTCGCAAATGTGTGCAAATATAGTGATGGAGGTAAACTTCAGGCATGACGCTCTCCATCTATCAGCCAATCAGAGAAGTTGTTGACGTCTCTGTGACAGCTGTCCCTGCTGTCACACAGTAAGGGTAATTGTTTTCTGTTTTTCTTTAATATTACTTTATATATTTGTTGGTAGTTTAGATTTTCATCTTTAAAATTTGTTTTCATTAATTTGACCAATTTAGTTAACTATTTGTAGTGCACCCATTTAGTTAACTTTATTTGTCAGTTCTTTGTAATTTTTGTTAAATATCTTTTGTTTGAGTTGCCAGTTTCCTCTGGAGCAGTGGATGGAATTACAAAGATGATTTCCAGCTGATGCCCACTGGCTGTCAACTTTCCAGTGGGTCATTCCATCTGCTCACCAGGGGAAGGGGAAATTTGGTTGTTTAGTTTAGTTTAATTATTTCTTTAATGTTTTTCTTTTGAAAGTTAGTTTAGTTCTAATATTTACTTAATTTAAAGATTTAGTAATGTTTCTCAGTATTCGTTTGTTTTTTTATGTGTGTTTAATTATCTCTTTTGTGTTTAGTAGTGGTTTGATCAGCCACTATTTAAGATCCCTTCATGTTTTGTTAGTTAGGTCAGTTTTGTTTGAGTTCTTTGTGTTACTACCTCAGTTGTAGTTTGTTATGTTGACCTCAGTTTGGGCCCAATTTATCATTTTGAAATTATTTTTGGATTTTTTGTAATAAATTAATATTTCTTTTGAACTTTACTGAATGTCTCTCTGGCTGGTTTTGTGGGAAAACCTCACAGTCTCATTCAGCCATTGGAGGAACAAACCCTGCCTGCTTGGGAGCGGCTACGTGTGCAGAGTTTTCGGGAACTCTGATTCAACTCAATAAATCTACAAAACTTTTCTATCGAGCGTGCGATACTGAGAGAGCTCACACAGCATCACGAAAATCTTTTTTTTTTTATGCTTATTGTTCATGTAAGGTCAAACTTTCATAATTACAAACAGAACTGTTTATGGCTTTCTTTGAACTGCAGCTTTTGCCTTCAGTAAAGCCCAGATTCATCCTTTCAAGAAATTCTTGCACCTGAGTTGTGGATCTCAATTTGAACTCAGATGAAAATATCAGGTCACATAAAATATCAATCAAATTCACTGAAGTATGTCCTTATAAGTGAACAAAGTGCAAATGCTTTGTCCGAATCGATGTATAATTATAACTGTGCTCATCTTCCCAGATGGGTTTTGTCAAGCAGGAAATGCTCTGAGACAAACTTGCAAGAGTTTGGCAATGTTCACACCAACCTGGCTCCTCAAACTCTGACCCTGCCAATAAAATGCAATGACTCCTCACAATGATGAAGCCCAAATGAAAACTATCATTTTGCTTGTCAACACCATTTGCGGTTGCTTCCCTTGGCTGTCGCAGTGTCCCCTGCATGTCTGCCTTGTAAGAGCCTGTCACTGAGCAACGGTGACGGCGTCAGCGGGCGCCGGGAGACCAGGCCCACGGCCACATGTGGAACATCACAGTCACCGAACGGTAGTCAGCCGTGGAGCCGGAGAGTCGCCATCTTCTGCGCCCCCCAGACCCCCGCCGAATCCAAAACCTGGAGCCGAGGCGCTGGGATCGCACTGTGAGGAGCATGACTTCATGTTTGTGCCCACCTCCTCCCCACATTCTGGTTCTTATTGAGTCTGTGCACTGCATGACGACATCACTCGGGTCCACGTGCACCGAGCAAGCCAGCTTTTGGACATACTTCAGGTTATGGTCTCTGCTGATATCCAGGGAACCGAGTGCAACTCTATTGCCATAAATAAATAAATGACAGATAGAAACTTTTGCCAAGGAAGTGCTTGGAAAAGCAGCTGCTGTCACCTCCCATATTAATAAAGCGGGAGGTCACCACAAGGCAGGGGCACAGTGATCCCCAGAGGAGATAGTTTGTGCTTGCCAGGGTGTTTAACGCAAAACCGATGTACCGTCTCATGTTACAAACTGAGTCACGATGGTACAAAATATAACGCTGGGCGTAAGTATGTTAAAGGGGCGGTTAAAACTGTCGTTAAGAGTTTTGAAGTTCTGTTAAAAGGTTGAATGCAGTTTCTTGGGTATCTTTTGTCTGAATTCAAATAAGCTAACTAATTAAAAGAAATGTAATCAGTGTTTATGCTAACACTGTGGTGCAGTGAGGTTGAATGTTGTCAACACTTATTTCCACACGTAGAAGACAAAATGTAACATTGTACATTCAATGTGCCTTGATAACATCATCCCCACACTAAACCATGGTGGTGGCGGCATCATGTTTTGGGAACGTTTTCCTTCAGCAGGAACGAGTAAGCTGGTCAGAGAAGAGCGTGTTCATGTGTTGGAGAGGCCTAGTCAAAGTACAAATCAAAATCTGAGTCACATTCTGCAAAAAACACAAAAAAGATAAAACAGTTTTCTGATGCGAAGAGCTTGAAGAACCGTACCTAAAGAAAACGCATCGATGAGTTTCTCCAGATCTTTTTTGAGACTTGGAAATGTTATTCGGGTGATAGAAGGCAGACTTTGTAAATGCCCTTATGTGTCTTTGAAGGTTCAGCTCTGAGTCCATCACCGCACTCATCTTGTGCATTTATTTCCCTTTTGCGATTGACTCCGCATTTGTTCCGGCGTGCGTCAAAAATCACATCGATTCCAATGTTGACCGATGGTCGTGCGGCGATGGTCGTGCGGCGATGCTGCGCATGGCGGTCAAAATCTTGTGACTATGACCAAGAGTATCAGATCCTGGTTACAAAGGTGAGCCGCACACTGGAGTTTGCTTCTGGACCTGCTTCTCTCCTGCTTATTTTGAGAAAAGCAAAAGTCAATAAATGAACGGATAGATGCTAAAGTTTAGAAAAACTGAGTTTTTTAAGATCATATTATCAACTTTGGCTTTTGTCCCCCTTGAACTACTCATTAGCTCCAGAATCCACGACCAAAGCATTCTGAATTCATACTAAATGAAGACGCCAAGATCCAACAGTCTTGAACTCTCCCCTTTAAGCTCTCTACTTTTTGTCTCTACTTTTACCTTCCACTTTTTCCCCATCTTTCCCAAGTCACCTCCCTGCAGGTGAGATCAGACATCCAGGAAGTCGTGGTCTCGTTGTGGCAGTATTCATCTAAAAACAGAAGGTATCTAACCTGGGAGTGTTTACACATATCTGGGCTTATGGCAGAAATACATGTGTCTGTGTGAGGCTCCTGGTCCTTCCACTCCCTCCTGGCTCCTCTCTCTCGCCTCATTTTTTCTCTATTAATCGCACTACCCCTGGGAATTATTAATAACCTAAGCAAACAATTAATTCAACGACTGGGATGGCGTCTCATTTCCTCGCCAGAGCACCCGCCCTAACGCAACTCCTCTGAAAAGTTGAGGCCAGGAATATGGAAATGGTAATTAACTGGAGAGGCCCGTTCTGGGTTTTTTTTTTTTTTTTCTTCCTTATTTTATATTTTGAGTGAAAACACAGACTGAGTCGTTAGGCCCCGTCGGAGGTTGTGCGTCTCGCAGGCACGGTGCCAGATGCCCAACGCTGACTGAATGGCTAAAGAGAGTCAGGTCACAGAATAATTTAACCTCGCTGCACCGCAGGCGAGGCAGGTACATGCAGGAGTTGTTTCCAGCGGGTAGCAGGAAAATCAAACACACAGAAACAACAATGTGTGACAGTCTGTCTCACTTCGACAGTCTCCACAAAAAAAATAAATAAGTAAAACAACAAAAAAACCCTCTACCTCGACCGGCTTCCACCTGTGTGCTGTGAGACAATTCAACGATATGATACCAAACCGCCGCCGCCCATAATAACGCTCTCTCTCTCTCTCTCTCTCGTGCCCTCACTCCACGTCAGGTCCGCCATGTTTCACCTTTGTGTTTCCATTTTCTGGCCTTCTCCCTGAAGATTTATAACGTGCCAAGTCCAGTTTATTACGTGTGTAGTGAGCTCTGCAAACCACGTCATGACAACTCACGTATGTCTACATGCTAGAGCCCTGGTGTGGCTGACCAATGAGAGTTCAGAAAGGCCAGCCAGGTTCCTCAAAGGACCGAAAAGGGGCTAAAACGTGCACATTGATGGGTGTGGGTTTCTATTTTTAAGAACTGTGCTCACCATGTGCGTTTTGGCGCAGACCCTCCTGCATCGGCACATCTGTATCCTCTCGACACAGCTTGTAAACAGATTGTTTTCTTTGTGGGTTTTTTTTTTTTTTTTGCCAAAGGAATTAAGCGTTTGCCTTTTTCCAGTTGTTCAGTGATGGTAAAAAAATTATATTTGCTGTACATGTTTTGTTCAAGCGCTTTGGGGCCTGAACTTGACGGAGGCTTCATAGAGAAGGGAGCAAAGAGGGAAGACATGCAGCAAGCTAGCGGAGACTAGAAGTTAGATAAGAGTCAGTTAATTAAATCTGACTTTTTACTGTTGTCACACCTTCAAACCCGAATCTTCACTAAACCCGGTTTACATTCTTACCTGTGGTTCTGCTGCGCCGAGATCCACTGGAGGAAATGACACAAAAACCTCTGAGGAAGTAAACGTAAAGAAATATGGAGTGATACCAGATTTTAGCCATTGTATGTTTTCTCTTCTGTCTTTGGCAAAAAGACCGCTAGCCATTTTTCTTATGAGCTCTAGATTTACGCATTTGTTTTGGTTGGACCAACCCAGAATAACTCGTGCTTTAGCCCACTTCCTGGTTTTGACGAGGTCTTTAGAAAAGGGTTCTATCGGGTATTAACACCTCCCCAAAACAAGCAGGATCTTCTAGGCAAACAAACTGAAGTTCGACTGAAACGAGTCAGACATTGCAGGTGTGAATGCACCCTTAGTGACATTCTGTGACTTCAGTATCAGTCACAGTTACCTTCTCTGTTGCAGAAAGATGTCAAATTGCATTAAGTTTGCAAAGAAGGGGGGAAAAAATCATCTACTCAGAGGGACTTCTCATTTTGCTTCAATTTACCAACACACAAGGTGAAATGGTTAAGGTCTGTACGGCAGACATGAGCTTGTATAGGCAGAATATTATCCGAACATTACATTCGCTTCTACACACATTACATTCACTTCCACACACATTACACTCTCATACTTTCACACAAAGGCCTTTTGTATTTGTAACAGATACAGAAACTGAATCATCTCCTCACTCCCATCTCCAAGGAAATAGTTTTAGGTGACGCAGGACATCGGATGACCACTGGACGTGTTCTTAGATCATAAGCAACGAATCTTCCCGTTTTTATTATTATTCTGTTTAGACTCTGGGCCCCTGGTTTTCACTTCTAGTCTGTGATGGTAAGCGTCTCTTTCTTAGCGCTAAAAAAGAATAATAAAAGTAAAGTCTGATTGCTTTGTGTTGGCTGATTTGCTGCTCGTGTTCTTGCACGTTTTTGGTCTATCGGCTTTAGAATACATGATGTTTTTTCACAACAGTGTGTAGTTGGTAATTGTCTTCCTGCAACAGGGTTCTGGGTTTGAATCCTGGCTTTGGGTCTTCCTGCATTGAGATGCATGTTTTCCTATGTGGGTTTTCTCTGACTCGTCCAGATTCCTTCTGCAGTCCAAAGCAAGAGTGTTAGGTTTATTTGTCTGTCTAAGTCGAGTGCAGTTGTTCTCTGTTGCTCTGTGATGGACTGCCGACTTGTCCAGGGTGTAGTATTGTTTCACATTCAAATAATCTGAACTAACCCTTTTATTTTTTTAATCCACAGTTTCACTCCGTTGTTTTTCACCTTCTATTCTTTCCACACAACTGAACCAAGTGGCTGCTTATTGAACCGTCGTTGATTTACTCATTACTCTTTCCAATGTACTGCAAATGCCAACTAATATTCTACTCTGCTACTAAACGACGAGCAGACCTATCCACTGCAACATACAGAGCCCTTTAGCACATCCCATCCTCATCACTGGCTGCCTAAATTAGCTGACACTAATTTAATTTGTGAATTTGATCGGGCAGTATAACACAGCGGTTTACTTGCAGGATATTGAATTCTAATTATATTTTATGCTCATCTACCTTTTCTCAGATCAAGCATGTTTCGGTTTTAACCTCGGCGTACTCCACTGAACTCAATAAGAAAAAAAAAAATTAGGAGCAGATTTCTTTTTTTTTTTTTTAGCTGGAGAAACTCAAGCTGGTTCGCTCTCTTGCTCTAAAGCATATATAAACTCAGTAAGCAGGATTCCTCTCATGGCTTTCATTAAAAGTTGTTAATCACTGATTTGCACAAAGTCTATACATCTAATATGAATCACTCCAGGTTGGCATGTTTGGTGCGGCTGCCACGGTCATGTAGAGTTAAGTGATAAATATAGGGCTCCGTCGGCCCCCGCTCAAGCAGCCAGTCTGAGGATCAAGCCGGCCCCAGCAGAGCCCTGCTCCACAGGGTGTCTGTTACATAGACCCCTGGGTGTCTGCATCGGCTGCTGACCCGTTGGCGGCCTGCTGGCGCATAGCAACACGGTGCTCCAGAGTTGACAAAACCCTCGACTCACTGTGTATATGTGTGGCCCCCCTCGCTCAGACACGACATCTTGTTAAAGTTTATGGTCAGCTTTAGGTGTAAAATGATATTAGCGAGGATTTTATTTGGTCTGCTGTTGATTGGGAGCTCTGCACCGCAGCCCAGACCTGCATGTAAAGTATCCTCCAATGGTGTGGATGCTGTGGAAACACACCATCATTCATCCTGAAGATAGGCTTAGTCATTTTAGGAAACATTCCCTTGGTTTATAAATACATTTCAGTGGACGAGACGGTAAGCAGGTTGCGTTGCGAAACCTACCCATTGTTGTGATGTTGGCATATGAACTCAAGCACTTAAGCTGGGGGTAGCTGGGGAATGTTCAAGGTTTCCTTCTACACTATTTACTAGGTAGATAATGTCTAAACAGTTGGGCGAACCCACTTAGTATAACAATTGTTGAAAACCATATGTTTAATTCCTTCCACTCCTTCCACTCCACAGTTATGCGCTACTTGGTGCATCACATACCTCAGTACGATGCAGTGACATTTGTTGTTGTAATCAGAAAATTATGTGTCATGAGCCAGTGACTAAAACCTCTGCAGAACTTTTAAAATGACTCGTTTAGTCATTTAAAACGACGTTTCCTCAACGGGGACCTGCTGCTTGGTCCTCGTGAGGGGAGACGTCCCCGTGACGCGACAAAAACCAGAACGCACACATACACACCTTTATATCTTCACAAGGATTTTGCATTGACTTCCATTCATTTTTCATGAATTTCTCTAGCCAGCCCTAGAGAAAGGAATGACCTGCTGGGTTTCAAAATCTGCAAATAATTTTATTGCTAGGAATACTTTTGCAGAGAGCTGCGTCCTCAACAGTCCGGTGGGAAATTTTAATTAGTCATGAAAACAGGCCCCGTCCTGCTGCATAACTCATCCTCCTGACATATTTTCTTATTCTAAATCCCCATATTTTAAACTACAGGCCACTTCCCCTGTCTAATTCAGACATGAACAAGTCATAAGTCATTATTTCGATTTCTTTCTTTGTTTCACTCTGCTTGTCATTTCTGTGTCTTGGCTGAAATGTTTGCTCCTTCTTCCCTCTGTTAGATTTTCTTTGAGCATTAGCTGAACTCCGGCGGCTCTTTGCTTCCCAATAGAGCAAGAATCCAGGGGGGGCAGGAGAGCTGGGGGTTGGTGGGGTTGTTCAAACAAACAAGAGGCCGCGTGCTTTGCCAAAGGTGGCGACACGCCATAACAAACCGCCGGCTCCTGGCTGTCGCATTCAGGCACGCCGTCCCACTACAGTGACCAAGCAGGACCTGTCGTTCCATCGTTGCCCAGCCAACCGAGCGTCAACATCAGCCATCATGAGGTGCAGAGTGACAGCAGATGGAAGCCGAAGCACCAAACCACCTGGCTGCACGGCTCGACGAGGAAGCCAGCAGTAAAAACTTGAGGTCGGATGTCTACTTCGGTTTTGAAAAATAACAGGGAAGGCTGATATTGGATGCTGCGCAGCGAAATAATGAAACAAAAGGTGAAGCAATAGTGCTGTTTGGCTGCAACGGGAGGCACATGTGGTAAGGTATGAGTCAGGATGTGTCAAGGCTAAAACTAGTCAAACATTAAGTCGAGTTAAGCTTTTTATATTTACATGCTGTGAAATAACATTTTTGAAAACAAAGCACAAAGTCGGGCACCAATTTGAAGAACTGTTCAGGAACTGTTCAGGTGTCTAACAGCCGAGCAGTTGCTCTGAAACTATTGCTTTCTCACAAAGACTTTTCAGTGACCAGTGACGTGTCTGATCACATATCAGGGGCCAAAAAGTCGGTATATAATTTGAAACACATGGAAACATTTAATGTCTCTGTCTGTCTTAGTGAATGAGTTCGGGGAGGTTTACAGTCCACCTTGTCCCTCGTAAGGTTGCGTTGTGCACGCTTGTCGCTTTAATTAGTTTGTTTTGGTAACTGTTCGTTGGTGGTGTCGTCACACCATTTTGGAATAACCTTTGCCACACTATTTTTTTCTGTTTTAATGGACTCTCCCATAGATACCATTTTTACTTTTAGTGAACGTTAACAGACAGGAAATTAGAGCTATTGCCTTTGTATACAAGTCTTGTTGATGCACAATTGGACTACTTCTCCCCTTGACCTGCAGAAATTCAACCCAGCCAATCAGTGAACAGAAGTTGTGAACCGTCACATTGACTTTCTACGCTGTTTTAGAATCGTAGCCTGTCTGCAGTGGCATCAGGGCAAGTGAACCAAGTCCTTCAGTCCATGTTGGCCACGCCTCCATATATTAATATTTACGTTAAGTACTTTCACTCTTCGCAGTGGAGGGTGGTTGTTTAGGCGGTTTCAGGTAAGCATCATAGCATCGAACTGGTGCATCATATTCATCACAACCAAACACTAGCAATTACGTAAAATTGGAGACTCCAATAAGGTCCACGCATCCAGTCATTTCTCACTAATCGAGGGTCCAGATCCTCTGTAGGAACCAAAGTGTAGAATAAGTCTGTTGTTCATTTTACTGTTTTATTCTCTGTTTATGCTTTACTCATTTCCTAATCCTGCCAAATTTTTGTCACTACCTACCTAACTTTGTGGTCCTGGTTCCACCCTGCCTTAAGGATTTCTGTCATTCATGGGTTGATTTATTTTACTAACTCCAACAGAACCTTGTGTATGTAACCTGAGCCAATGAGTTAAGTCAGACTCGCTCTTCACCCACTGCCAGCCTGGTTCTGCGTTTGAGTTGGACCGTAGGACCATAGAGCCACAAGACACCCCACAAATCTGACAACAATGAAACTATTATTCAGTTTTCATGGAAATTTCGCTCCTGCATTACGATGTAAACGTCCGATTATATTGCCAGATAAATTTTGATATTATTTCATAAATTCTCCAAAGAAAAACAAAAAAATTGTTGTGGAGCAACGGCCATCAACAGACACCCTGCGTGTCTGACCGAAGACAATTCTGCCAAATATTGAGGAAATCAATGTAAACTTCTAATTTTGAAGACAGAACTAAATCTCTGGCATATTATTTCTCTCATTATTGTGGTTCTTAGCCTGTAGAAATAATTTTTGCAATTCAGACTGATCTAACGTAGCAAAGCCGCCTCCTAAGATGGTCTTTGCTAGTGAGTAGCAAAGACCATCTTAGGTGGTCTTTGCTATCCTAAGATGGTCTTCAATAGAGTTCCGTATTGAACTCTAATTCAATACGGAATTAGAGTTTTATTGCATTTTTTTGTGACGATCATTGTGACAGCAATAAAAGCGACGACAGGAGTTATTAGTTCCTTGTAGATCCACAGACACAAACTTTGCTTTTTAGGACAAAACACACATGAAAAAATGTTATCTGTATCTCTAACCCAACCTGCACACAGTAACTGCATTTAATCACATTTCCAAGTTCCTTAGTTTTTATTGATTCTTACAGTGAAAAACCAGTGTTGTATAGTAACGAAGTAAAAATACTTCACTACTTTACTTAAGTATATTTTGGAGTACTTCATACTTTCCTCGAGTATGAAAATTTTTGATAACTTTCACTTTTACTTCACTACATTTCCGAACTTAATTGCATACTTTTACTCCGATACATTTTCAATGTGTGGTTTAGTTACTCGTTACTGTGACGGAGGAGCGTCACGAGTTACGACCTAATTAAAGAGTCGCGTTAACACACACACACACACACCTACACACACACACACACACACAATCGCTAACTTACGTTTTGTTGCAGTTTAAACTGGCGCGGTTCATCGTGGGTCACACGCGGTGTTCCCGCTTCACTTCACATTAATCCTTATCTGTCATTTTCAAACATTTTCCCGGCTTTATTTTCAATTAGCTTTATTGTTTCCGGATCGTGACGCACCGAGAGAGAGTTGCGCAATGTGGTGACGTCATCAGAACGTACTGAGTGTTGGCTGTTTCATGGATTATTGTATTTTTTGGATTACAAGTTTATTTATTTTTTTCTCTTATTAATTATTTAAACCTTGTGGTTTAGGTAAAGCTCCTAATTTTCTGAACTAAATGATGCTGCAGGTTTATCTATTAGCATGTTTCATTTTGCCTGCACTTGGTTGTGTTCATTATTTTAAGTGTATTTAACAAGTTTACCAAAATATAAAAAATGTGATTCAAACTGCATTTGCCTTATTTTACTTTTTACTTGTACTTTTCATTACATTACTTGAGTACATCCATTTTTACAGTACTTTCCATACTTAAGTACAAGACATTTCAGATACTTTAATACTTTAACTCAAGTAACATTTCAGTCAGTGACTTTTACTTTTACCAAAGTCATATTTTGGAGCGGTACCTATACTTTTACTTGACTCCGAGATTTCAGTACTTTATACAACACTGTGAAAAACAATGGGAAGAAAAATAGTAAAATGAACAAGCCCAACAATTCGGACAGGGAGGGCAGAATTTAAGCATCATTGTGACAATAACGATTCAAATTTATCATGAGAAATGAGTGATACAATAAATACCCACCTCTTCTTGTAAACCAAGTTTAGTCTTAAACACGCCTCTAATTTCCATATTTTCTGCTCTTCTTCCTGTGCTATGAACAGCAGAACCCCTTTATTATTGTTGATGCAAACCTTTGGTGCAGCGTTTGAAGAAATCAGTAGGACATTCTACTGGACCCGTCTGTTTTTCCTAACTCTTTTTTTTTAAGCGACGTCACATTAAGCGTGGCTCGTTTCAACGCCGCTGATTGCGCTCCGAGGAGCTGGGAACACTGCCAGCGCCGTGTGGCGAGGGAGACTCGATGTCTGATAGATTAACATTAATACGGACTGAGGGAGAAAGCTGGGCATGCTAAAAGGTCACACCGCTCCGTTCACGGCCATCGAGGGAACTCGCGTCGGACTATTGACTCTGGGGCCACACACAGACGAACGAAGGCTCCCGCTCACACGCACACGCAAACACGCATAAAGACGGATGAAGTTGCAGATGTCGGGATAAAGCAAAGTCACACAGCATACATGCATGGACATGCACTCACATACACAATACGAGCTCCAGGGATGGTGTTATATGCATGTCCTGCTCTGGTGAGCTCTGCTGTGCTGACAGCCTATTAAAAATTGAGCAAATTTATAAGTCCCAATTTGGTGATTAAGGATTGTGAATTTGCTTGCACTAGCTACATGTTCTTGTTATACAGTGCCCGTTTCTGTCTATAAATCTAACAGCCAAGAGTGTTCTCCCCAGCTCACCCTCTGTTTTTATGGAGGTGATTGCTATAGCCAATATAGGATTAAGACCCTTTCATGGACATTTTTCCTCTATCTCTGGGTCTCTCTGGTCCCAGCAGCACTTTTTGCTCTTGCTTTTCTTGCAGAAATATTTTCCTAAAGGCGCTTTTTTTTGTGTGTATGGGGGTTTCCTTCAATCTACTTCCACTTTAAAAGACTCTAACGTTCTACAACAAAATAAAAATGGGGGTTTAATAATTTCTCTTAAATATCACTTTTCATCTCGATTGAGGTCTTGGTGGGTTTTAGAATCCATCTCAGTTGTTGCTGTGAAAGAGCAAAGCAGGGACGAACCCTGGAGACATTGTGCCTCTTCATCTCTGAAGCAACAATAAAGAGCCGGATCAACACGGGGCCCGAAGAACCAAACTGTGGATTGACTCAAAAGGCTCCTCTGAAGTGGTTCTGGCACATTTTGCATGTCAAATTGGCTCACACCTCAATTGTTTTAAGGCTTTTTACACAGAAGAGGAAACATAGTCATCAAAAATAGACTGTTTATGTCATGGATCATGCATGTTGAAAAGATTGAATGCAGTGAAAGGGAGAAAAAAAAAGAATATTGAGTTTTTATGACATTTTTCTAAGCTGGAGCATTTGAAAATAAAAAAGAGTGCATAGTGAATGTAAAGGTGCCTTTGAGGCACAAAAAGAGGCTCGGTTAGCTCAGTTAGTGATCCAGAACAGCACAACTTAAAGTTAAAATATAACTTCAGAAAGTTTAGTTTTGTAAAATAAACTCCAAATTTTTATTTATTGATATTTGCAAATGCTTAAATTCTTTCAATTTTTGCAAGTACTTCAATGTTTTGCCTCTGTTGTAAACACAGGTAAATTACATTTTTGGGCATAATTGCTGGAAAACATTTTCCACCGAGAACATTTCATAAAAATAAAGCGCACATTTTTAATTTCTGTAAAAAAAAAAAAACCCCATCCAAATAAAATGATGGTCCATGAGAAAGGGAGTGTTTTATTTATTTATTTTTTTAAATTGCACTCTTTGTAATTTGTCTTGTTTTCTATAAAACGTGCTGCTGCGGCTGCTTCTTGCCTCTTGTCTGGCCCTCAACCTGCAACAGGAACGTAAACACCTCTGTTTAGCTTTCCATCCGCCCCGCGCTCCCCAAGCAGGAGCAATAAATACGCGGAGCCCCGTATAAAAAGTATAAGTTTAGGATAAAGTAAATACAAGCAGCAACAGTGAGCGCGGTGCGGTGCGGCGCGGTGCCGTGCGGTGCGGTGCGGGGCGCGGTGCGGTGCGGCGCGGTGTTCCTGCACATGTTCCTGCTGTTTATCTGGACGTTGCTCTTTCCCGTGTGCTTCTTGTCATGTGACTTTTAGGAGTGCTAAACATGTCAAATAGACTGGAGCTCAGAGGCGGAAACATAGAAGCCAGGAAGGTAATGGAGGGTGAAAATGACTTTATTCATATTTTTAGCTGCAAGGAAAAGTGAACCCAGATTTCGAACTTAAACATTCTGGAGTCAAAAACAGGAAAATTGGTTTAAGTTGCACACTATGAAACGCCTTTGCGTTTGGATTTAAATCACTTAAGTCAGAGTTTTTTAGTACATAACTAGAACTTTAGCCCAAAACTATAGATTCTCATTGTTAGAGTAACAATGGCCCATCATCATCATCATCATCATCAGGTTTCAACCGGCCCACTGCTGTTCTTAAACTCCAACCGCGACGCCAAGGTGCGCGTCCTCTTGTTAAAAAGCCCAGGTGTTGTGACTTAAAAGAAACTATATTTTCCATAAATATCTCTGTTTATGTTTCAGAAATACTTTGCCCTGGTCATTATTTAAAAAAAAGTCATTCATGAATTATTTGCTTCTCATATTTTTTATTTTCAGGCCTTTCTCTGAATATTTGTCTGAAGGCGGTAAGTCAAAAAAAAAAAAAACGTTTTCATTTGATCTCCGCTTCGTCCTACATGAAAAAGCTGAAACTTTCTGGGATTCACCAAAAATTATTTTCTCAATGACTTTCTCAGTTAAATGAAGTGAAATTCATTTGTGCTTCACTTCTGACTTCGCCCAGGTTGATCAAATCTCGAGTCGGACGCAGGTTCATGTCCAGCAGCCTATTTGTATACTTTGGATAAGCCCTGCTCTCCCTCAGACAGACTGAAATCAGTAAAACAAATGAATGAAAGCCGCGGAGTTCCTGTTGATTGGAATTAATCGGTAATCGTGTCTTAGGGGAATAAAAGACTTTTCAAACATGCCGTTGCGTGAATAAACTGGCTTTATTCCTGCTGATTATTTATGAGCATCAAAAAAAAAAAGAAGAAAAACTTGCTCCGACCGCCTTTTTCTTCAGCGATACACAAATGAAGCCAGTCCCATTCTCTCTTTCTCCACCACTGCATTAACAAATTTATTGCCCTGGCTCACAGAAATACGGTGTTTTCTTTGGTTCCGTTCCCATCTAAGTCTTGCTTATTTAAAAGCTTCACAGCCTCATACATTACCTGTGGAGTTTGGGTCCTAACATTATGTCACCATGGGATCTGCGGGGTGGTGGGTGGGAGGATGGGGGGGTTCTGCTTTTGCACTTAAAAGCCCCCCGATGACGGACAAAGACATAATCAAACGGACTGGGAGGAAAGGACGCCTGAGGTTCCTCGCTGTCTGTGCATGGCACTGTGCGAACCAAACACCTTGTTTGAAAGGCAGCTGAAGCCGAGAGATTAAAGCCGAGAGATTAAAGCTGAGAGCAGCTCTGCACTCTGGCAGCCCCCAGTGGAAGTGGAGGGAATCTTCTCAGGACAACCTTTTGGAAACCGGCTCCAATAACTAAATAACAGTTATCGAGTGGGGCGAGATCATTTGGGTGTTTTTATGCGATTTCTGCGTCCTTCTGCGCATGCTCACTGCAACATACAGTGTTGAAAACAATTCTCAAACCAGACCAGGAAAAAGTGGAGCGTTACTGTAGTTCACAAAGCCAAGCTGCCAAAAATATCCATAGTATTATTTTATAGTGCAATCTTTTATATGAATGCTCTGTATATCAAATATTTCTTACAAGCAGGGGTGCCACCAGGAGTCCTGGGCCCATGACCAAAACTTCGATTGGGCCCTGCTGCACAGCTGCTGTTTGAATCTTCTGAGTCTATTTGACCCACAAAAAGCACCACAATTTTAAAGGCTTGCAATTTTGATCCAAAACTGATATTAGGAAAATATTGACTGCTAGTGAATTTTACTTGCAACAGTTCACATACAGCATGCACACAGGTTACTTCAATTGTTTTCTATTGGTTTTAGCTCATTGAAATGTCTCTCCTCACCAGCAACAGTCATGAGGCAACGTGCAAAAATATACATGAAGTAATCCAGACTTCTCAAGAAATGCTATGGAGTTGCATTTTAGTCAAGCTGCAGTGTGTAACTTTAATAAAAAATATGTTTTCACCATGTTGTGACAGTTTGCTATGAGGCAGATAATCTGTGAAAGCAATCTACTCCACCCTGATCTACTATTGCTGGCTAAAGTAATGCAACGTTCTGGCCAGAAACAACCAATCAGAACCAGTAGGTCGGTCTTGGTGCTGTCAATCAGCCTCGTTCACTCACTGCTAAATGTGCTGATGGGGGAGAAACAACTTATTGTCACAGGAAAACTGTGTATCTGCCATCATTGGTAGCTATGCTAACCAGCCTGAGCATTCGCAACAGGCTGGGCTAGCTGCAGCATAGGGATGAGCAGCCACATGAGATTGTGATTGACAGCACTAAAACTCTCCTGTCTCTGGAGAGCACTGGGAGAAGGCAGAGGAAATAGATTGTTCACATTTTATCTCTCATACCATATTGTCACAATATAATGGCAGTTTTAACAAATATGTGTAATATATATATATATATATATATATATATATATATATATATATATATATATATATATATATTTTTTTAATGTTACAGACTGCAGCTTTAATTTAACTTAGGAGAGGAGGGTCAGTTTGGTATCAATATCTAGCAGATATGCTTGCATCTCTTAAAGTGAGCAGTTTGTTTATCTGCCATGTTAATGTTAATGTTATTTCTATCATAAAAGGGAGAAATGGTGAAGAGTTCACTGAAAATACACCAGTGGTTTTGTTTTTTCAGTGTAAAAATGTCCATCAGTTCTTAGAACGAATGGTCCCATTGCAGAACAAAAGCAGTAAAAGCAAATGAGGTGGATTAGCACTGATAGCCAACAACTGATGACATCATCCAGGTCTTGTTACTATGGTGGCTGGAGATTTTGCTGTTTCATTGTCATAACAGTAGCATTGTTCACTCCAGGTCCTCTTTCAGGGTGTCTGCGCATCCTTAATGTGTCTTAAATTTTACCCTTAAATACATTAAAGTTTGTAGTTGGAGAACTATTTAACATCTTACAGTCTATGCAGCTTATTTTTCTCATGAGATGTTTATGGCAAACGCTTGAGTCACACATGTATCTTCAGTCTGTTCTGTGACTTGAAGCGGTTGAGGCTACCGCTAACTAGCTGCTAATATAAAGCTCGGACCCACTGCTATGTTAAAAAAAAAAAAAATCTGTAATTTTGTTTTGTATGTTTCTGTCGTCATGCAGGTCTCATTCTTAGTTTTTTTTTGTTTGTTTGATTTTTTAGAAAAAAGTCTCACATTTGAATTAGTGAGATTTAGAAAAAAACCTGCTTGTAGATGTGCTGCCACCAGAGATGCCTTCCTGTCCGCAACGTCCGCAGCAGCTCTCTGAATGTTCTTGGCGATATGAGTTACGGCTTTGAATTTTCCTTTGGGAAACATAAAGTGTTTTTGAATTTGATTTCAATCGATTTATGCATGATTTTTATTGTTCTTTCACAAAAAAAAAAAAAAACTCAATTAAACACCAGCGCGGTTTCTTTTTATGGGTTGAAAGCTCAAAACAACACCAGCGCGGTTTTAATGTGACAAAATGTCTAAACGTTAAGAGACATTAGTACTTTTACTACCTTTGGTATCAATATCTAGCAGATATGCTTGCATCACTTAAAGTGAGCTGTTTGTCTAACTGCCATGTTAATGTTATTCCTATTATAAAAGGGAGAAGTGGTGAAGAGTTCACTGAAAATACACCAGTGGTTTTGTTTTTTCAGTGTAAAAATGTCCCAGAAGCTTGCTGAGCTCAGACTGTGGTGGAGCAGAAGTGACAGAGGCCAAACCTTCCTGCTGTACAGAAACCACCACAGTACAACTTTCACCGTGTTCCAGTTTCCTGTGAAATAAAACCCTCATCTACTCTCTTTGTCCCACTTTTATAGTCTGCGACAAAAATGGCCTTCCTTATTTTATTTATTTTTTTGTTGTTGTTTTTGTATTTTTAGCCCGGACGCATAATGTGTTAGCTTAGTGGTTTGCAGCTCCTCAAGCGATTTGGTGACGCTGGTTTCCGAGAGCCAGGCCCGTCTGGGTGGTCTGGCCTGCGGCTTTCCTGGAAAAAAAATGTATTGTCTCTGCTGTTGCTTGTAAAGATGGCCGCAGCCGTTTGGTTCACAGTTTCTGTACATGCAGGAAATCGAAAGAACAGTTAGAACCTTTTGGAACGTAAAGTGCTGCTCTTTAGGACGCAGAGAGTCATTCAGCGGCTCACGGGCTCCTGATATATTGTGTTTCGTGTTTTTATACGTGGAACACGTTTGACACAAAACCGTGCTCGCACGTCCCAGCCTCTCTCTCTCTGCTTTTGGAAATGCATGAGAACATGTCATTCAATGAAGGTTCCAATGTGAACAACAGAGCAGAGAGCCAAGATTATAGTAACAAAAACACCAGGTAAGCCTTGCAGAATAAGTAATAATAAAAAAAAATCACATTATAAATTAAAATGAGATCCATAATTTCTATTCTGATGATGGATATTTTTTTAAAAATCCAATTTTGTTTACAGATATGTCATAATCCATTTGATTGACAGTTTTGGTTGTTTGAAGTTTTTATTTCCCTTTTTGTTTTTGGTTGTTGTTTCATTTTGGATGATTCAGACGTTTTCCAGTTCCAGTCTAAAGGAACTGGTTGTTTGACCAGTGAGGTGCATCCATTGCAGTTTTCCAGCCGATCGCCTGACTTTAAAAGGCCTGACCTGCCAATTCCAGTTTGTCTGAGATGTTGCTAAATACAGCTGGTCTATCAAAGCTCTCTCACGGCAGAGCAGGAGAGGATTGTGGCTGATTTTTAGTCCTTTGCTGAGGGGGATGAGATGGGCTTCATGTGTAAGTTTCAATCGATTAGCGACCTCCCCAAATGAAGGAAATTGGCACATTTAAATCAGTCGGCTGATATACTGGTGCAGCCCTACTTTACAATATTAAAATTGAGTCGTCTTTGAGAGGGTGAACTTGCATTATTCTGCTATGACCATGATTTCTGTTGAAAATGGTCTCAATACATCCATATTATCTTTTAGCACAATATTTACTGGGGCAGTTTCTCGTGCAGAAAAATGTGTTATTGTGACAGGCCGAACGCCAGACAGTGAGAGGACAGATGATGAAATAAATTGAGCACGATGCACAACGAGAAAAAACAGATGGCAGGATAAAACAGAACCCGAAACTCTGACATAAGAATTAAGGGTACATGGGAGAAAACTCCAATCCTAACTGTGTTGGATGCTGTGATGGTCTGGGTTTTTTTTCTTCTTCTTCTTCCAAAAGCAGCAAAGATTTCTTTTTTCAGCATGCCAAAACTCACAATCGTTTAGGTCATCGGACATCTTCTCTCACTTTGAAATGATCCTGAGCAGAAGCCACAACGTAAAGTGAGCCACTGAAGGAGATAGATGGTGATTTTCGCGTGCCAAATAATGAGGAAGCGTTCTTAAGCTACAAAAAGGTTCGAGTTTGTGAAGTCTAGACAGCAGAAACCCACTACCAGAGTGCTTTAGGTCTGAACGGCTGTTAGCTCCTCTTCCCCATGGAAACCAAACTCCGATTCTGCAAGCTGAAGCCGTCTAGTCAGGTCTGTAAGAGTCAAGAATATGCTAGATTTATCAATGCTCAGAAGTTCTGCTATTTGTGGCGGTCTTAAGTTTGCAGACTGTGAGACCGGTTCATCTTTTCCCTCTATCCCACGTGTGCGGATACACAGCCGGCGACCCTGAGCCTTTGTGCCGCAATAAAGAACCTCTGGCCGTCAGCGCCGCGCTGAGCAAACAAATTAGAGCAGTGATTAATGGAGCCAGCAGCTCATCCTGCTGCGAAGGTGGGACAGCAAGTGTAGGCAGTGCAGAACAGCATGTGACACACACACACACAGACACGCACACAGACACACACACACACACAGACACACACACACAGACAGACACACACACACAGACACACACGCACACACACACAGACAGGCACACACACAGACACACACACACACACACACACGAGTCAAATTCTGTGCTGAACTTGTAACATCCATGAAACTATATCAAACTTCCAATAGGTAATACTCAATACTTCTGTAGATCCGTTTCCATTGACAAAATAGATGTGCAACTTGACGTTACAAACATAAATTTGCTTAGTGGAAAAGTTTTACTTCCTCTGGCAGTTTTTCACTTGTGACACGGGAAATTGTCATGAAATAAATCTGCCAATGGAATCAGAACTTTTTCATCAACTTTAAGAAATTATTGACTTAAAACAAACTCCTATATCTAGCTTAAAAGTTACTCATGAGTTAGTTTTGTCTAAGTACACTTGTGTTTTTCTTGTAATATACATCATTCCAGCGTCATTACGGCTGTCTTACAGTAGCATTAAACAAGCAAACGCTCTATTTTGCATTTTAAAATGCTGGAGTGGCATTGAAACGTGGCATGTTCACTGATGAAATTGAAAGTAACATCTGCAGGCAAACACTGAATTTCCAGTGAACAAGTGATTCATTTTAATATCGTTTTTGCTTTTTTGGGATTTGGCACAGCAAGTGTAGGCAGCGTAAAATGTGCCAACTTTAGATGCCTATTGCAGCCATTTGTTTTGTGTTTGCATTTTTGAATCTTTGAACTCTATTGATAAAAAAATTAAATACAAGTATCGCAGACTCTTTACTCCTGGATGAAGAAATGAGTCCTGAGGGCATCGGAACCGGAGGGCGTGTGTGTCGATAACCTCGCAGTCTGTTGAACGAAACGTGGCCGCCACATGCATCCCGGCGCGGACGTGAAACCCGTAAAGGCTGGATTCAAAAGCAAACAGAAGTGCGGGGTTTTTTTACCTTTCATAAATTAGAGACACCAAACTTCCTAAAGCTTTGCCGCTCACCATTTGTTTTTTCAGTGTCCACTTCTCTGTTGTGTTTCTCTGTGTCCGTGGCAACGTGACCGTGAGAGAGACCAGCTCTGGATCCAGAGCAAGCGTGACCGAACCATTTAACAAGTGTATTTGTTCTTTAGCTGCAGATGATAACTATTGCTCTGTGGAGTCGTCAAAATGTGCGCCGGGCCGAAGAGACTTCAGTACGGCTCGCTCTCATTCCTGCCGCATGACCTGTTGCCGTGCAGCAAAAACGAAACACAATAGAGAAATTCATTCATAAAGATAAATAACCCACGTGGAAATTGCTTCATTGAATATTTTTCTTTGCAAAATTTGTCTCAAAACCTGAATTAGTGTTGTCACTACTGAAAAATAATATCTCTGATCAAGGACAAAATATGGAATTGCTTCAATGTTGAGGAAAAACTTATGCAAATTAGGCTTAAAAGAGAGAAAAATGATGACTTCACCTCATCGGTGCACTCGTCTTACACACTCCAATCTGCACATTATTTGTGAAATAAAGTCCTCTTTTTTTTGTTTTGTTTTGTTTTAATTCCATTTAGTTCCTGAACTTATTATAGAAATTAATTACACACATACAGAGGTTTGAAGACTTTCTGCTAAGGTTGATTTACATATAAACATGACATTTAAAATTTGAATATTACAAAAAAAACAATAAACAAGTTATGCAGAAAAGAAGCCTTATATCACAGTAGCGCCACAAAATATTGTCATAAAATTTAAGCTCCATATTGCTCTACATTTGGCAGAATGTGCCAGCGTACATTTATGCTGCTATCATCAGAAAAATGTTACAGATTTAAGAAAGGCTTCTCAGTTTAATATTCATCCTACAGTTTTGTGGTTTTCCAAAGTGGACTAAAACCTACGAGACAAACTTAAGCCGCCGCTCATCAGATTTAGCTTAAAATTGAATGACAAGCACCAGAAAACAGAGACGCGCCACATAAGCATCACATCAGGCAAATCCTTCAGTCTGTTTCCAGACTCGCGTTCTTCCCCTAACGATGTTCTCACTAAGTGAGCAGCAGCGCTGGAGAGGATCGTGTTGCCAGCTCCCCAGATTAGTCAAACCCAGAAGGGAAGTGAGGCTGATTGGAGAAGAGAGCTAATTAGATTAGAATTATTTTTCATTAATGTCATTAGTGAGGTGGATTAAGATGGGAAGCTGAGCTGCGGTGAGAGCGATTATTTCAGCGCAAGCTGGCAGCTTCGAGACGCCGGGGTAAAACAATCCCTTTTGTTTCACAGAAATTAGCCACTGGAAGCTCTCATCACCAGAGCAAATATTGACTGGCAATTTGGATAAGTGATAGGATGGGAGTGGGCTGGGGACAATAAATACATTGTGAACTCCGCCGCCATATGACGATACTCTCCATCCTCTTTATATGTTGAACTAAGCGTGAATGACCAGACGTGGTTTCCTCCTCAACATTTATTCTGGAGCGATCTGCCAATTATTTTTAATGGAGCTGAAATAAAGAATGGCGCATAGGGCCGGTGGGTAAGCGGAAGGCAGAAATTTCCCTGCGGGTGGGGAAAGAAAGCGCGATGACCTCATCCAAGAGGCTGTGGACTTCTTTCTTTTTGTTTTTTGCTCAAGAGTGACGGGTGTTGGTATGTGAGGCGCTCTGGACCTGCTGCAACTTTGTCATCAGTTGGATTGATTTGCTGAAAATTAGAAAGCAAGGGGGCTGTAACCCTAAATCCTCTAAGACAGGTGTGTCAAACTCATTTTTGTTTTGGGCCAGATCAAGATCATGAAGGCTCTTAAAGGACCGGTTGTGCCAGAATGTGTTGATAAAACCTGTTCACAAACTGTTAATATGTCAATGAATTCTAAAAATTACATAATATTATTGAAGATCTTTTCAGTCCCTTCAGGAACTAATAATAAATGTGACTGTTTATTTACTCGCTGTATAAATCATGGACTATAATCATACATCAACTAAATTCTCAATAAACTGGAGGGATTGACTGATATAAATTGGCAGTAAACAGATAAAAACTGCATTGATATGATTGATAATATAATATTTAATCACACTTAGTGTTTAGTCTAGTCTGTGGAGGGCCACATAAAAAGCTATGGCGGGCCGGATTTGGCCCCCGGGCCTTGAGTTTGACACATGTGCTCTAAGACTTACCTCTAAATCTACCCCTAAAAACCCTGCCACTCCCCCTAAAATCTGCCCTAATCTAACTGCAGCACCTAAACCCTGACGCTACCTCTAAACACTAATGCTAAACCTTGAGCGCTAAACCTACTCCTAACACCACCCTTACTTCTAACCCCTAAACCTTCCTGTCAGCCCCAACACTAATCCTCACAAAAGGCATATTGTTAACATAAGTGTCAAGATGTGGGATGTCACATGTTGACAAGAGAAAGACAAAAGTTGGAGAACGTGAAGAACATGAAAGTAGCGAGGAGACAAGAAAGCTTCACAGTCACTGAGGCATGGGGATGGAGAAGAAGCTTTTGGTCCCTCCGGTAGCCAGAGTGGACGTAACCTCACCAGTGAGAGCAGTTAATGACATTTTATATAACTATTAAGCAATTACTAAACACACAAAGCCTTTTTATAGCATCCGAACACCATCCACCTTGGGGACCTAAATGGAGGAGGGAAGCAAAGGGGATTAAAAAAAAAATCCTAATAATAAAATCACTGGAAATCACGGGCCAAAACCTACATTTTCATCTGCCAGAGCAGTCACGCTCTGCCCATAATTCACAGCATACCTCTAGTTTCAAATGTGACTGTGGGGGTGGGGGGTAGGGGAGTGTCCACAGTGGTCCCGGCTGCTCTCTTTAACAAGTTCAGGAATCTCCCTGCATGACTGCTGCGATCCTGGTGGTTTAGAGAAGAGCTCAGAGAGGGTGATGAAGTGTAACTGCCGCGAGGCCCCACAGGTTTGTAAAACGAGAAGCAGTGATGGTATCAGTGAAAAGACATTCTTTGCGAGGTCACGCAAATCACAGGAAATGGTTCAGGGACTTAATATGGCTGTGGTGACCAATCAGAGGCCAGTTCAAAAGAGAACCAGACGAGTTGGCAGTAGCCTGGCCATTGCCTTTCTACTCAATTCAGCTTGATTCTCATGTCTCTTCAGGGTTCTGTTTGAGCTTTGTCCCATTGAGTTTGATTGCTCCAGTTGAATTTTATCTTGGCCAAACAGTGAACAGAATTCCTGAATGATGACACTGGTTGTCTGTGAATTGTACTTGTAGTTTGCCAATGGCAGCAGAGGAAGTAAACAAAGCAACCGAGTCCGTGTTGGCAGCGCTTCCAAATATTAAGCATTTGGAGCAAGAGGAATGTTTAAGACATTTTATTGGAATCAAAGATGTTGCGTTCATACTCCCCATGAGTTTCTTTACAGCGGCGCGATTTCCAGTAAACGTCATGGCTTAGCTTCCTTTATGCCTGAACTAGAGCATCACATGTCATGAACAAACATTAGTAACTGGGCAGCCAGGTAAAAACCAGCCCCTTTTTCTACGCTGTTTGCTTTGCATCGAGGGTTTATGCTCTCGGCTATTGAGGAAAGATTGCTTTCTAGAGGCGGGGACTCCGCTCAAGTTTGAAATGTTACCCTATCCCTGATGTTTATCGGTGATGTATGTACTGCGCCGTTTTGACGCTATGAAAAAAATTGCCCGCATTGAACGCAAAAACAACAAGTTTCGGGCTAAACTAAACTTCGGGCTGTTAATGTTAATTCATTGTTTACAGGCATGTAAACCCAACACGACCTGCACGGCTTTGTTCACTTCCTCCACTTTTGTTGCTAATCATTTTAAAACTACAGGCAGGCTGTAATTCTAAAACAGTGCAGAAAGCTGAAGTCATTGTTCACAACTTCTTCTGATCACTTTGGGCAGGTTGACTTTCTACTGAAGGACTCCAACTCAACGGCAAACCTCAGAAACGTCCCAGAACCTTCATCGCTTCATTTCGTTTGTGGCAAAACGAAAAGTCCCAAGTTTGACCAAATGTTCCTACAGCCCTCCGATGACTGATATAAAAGAAGCTGAACGTTTTGTTTTGGGAAAAAAATCTGATTGGTTCACCTTTACAGCGATAAGCTCTCATGAATCTCAGCACTGTTTCAGGACAGAACCAAACTCGATCTCTACGCAATACCTGAACAACCAAATAAAACCCCGTACCATCTATCTAAAAGCCAGAATCAACTACAAATCATTTTAATTAGGTCAACACGGCATATTTACTCTGGGTAAGGTTCGGCATGTTTATGTGTTCCTGAATTAGCTACTGGGCGTAGCGGCAATATTAATTGCAAGTTCTTCTTGCCAGCGGAACAAAGTTGTCAATAAAAATCTGTGAACCTTGGCGGATCTCCGTTCTATTTACGCTATTCGCAGTAGCATCGAGGGATCTGCTGTGAAAGCAACCTCTGTCTAATCAGGAGAGAATATTCTGGATCACTTCACTTTAATATTTCATCTGTCAGCGGTCCAGGGAACGGAAGGTTTAATCTGAGGAATCCCTTCATGACTCATGGTGCTGCTTCTTCCACGGTCCCTGATGAGGAAAATTTGAATTTGTATAATTGCAGCCATTTGTTTTAAAGGATCCCAAAAGTTCATCTTTGGAGTCATGCAAACGTTCTTTCAAACTCATAATTAGGTCTGTAAATAAGATCTTGAAACTTGTATCACATCCACCTGTTTTATTGGTGTGTGTGTGTGTGTGTGTGTGTGTGTGTGTGTGTGTGTGTGTGTGTGTGTGTGTGTGTGTGTGTGTGTGTGTGTGTGTTGACTGTTGTAGAGTTTTAAATTATTGCGTGTACATGAAGTATACAGGAAGTATTTTTGTGATCTGAACTTTTTTATGTTTTGCGTTTCAGCAACAAAATGTGGCATATTATCGTTCATCGGCTAGAATAAAGTAATGCATCAAAATAAACTATCATTTCTTATTTTTTTTGTTAGGAAATATCTGCATTAGTTTGGTTTACATTTACATCTAGTGACCCAGAGTTGTTACTTTCCAGACCTCCATCATGGCGTCATGACTTCTGGTGTCTGACGTCACCTTTTCGCTGCGGTTCAAGTATTTTAATTGCAAAAGTCCAGAACCTACAGAAAGAAGAAAACCTGAAGCAATGCAGGGAAGAAATCTGAAGAACTGGGAATTCATGGGAGAAAAGAACCCAGCACGAACAGTCAAGTAAAAAAAGCAGCTGGTTGAACGGCAGGGAGAAACTCAGAATTAAAACTAAACAGGACACAGAAGGGTTGACTAAATCCAGCCTAAACAACTACAACACAGATCAAAATCTAAATAAATAAAATGCTGATAAGCAAAACAAGGACTTGAAATCCCAAACAAATAAGGAATATCAAAAGTGACTAAACCACAAAATGAATGAAAAAAGACCTAAAGATCCGAACATTATCAGCTTCATACACACATAGCACGTTTTTTACATTTATGTAGGGAAAAATAAATATATTTTTTTACAATAGGCCTTCACCAGCGCTTTGCTGCTCATGCCTAATGAGATTTCAAAAGGAGCAGCAAAAGCAAATAAGGTGGATTAGCAGAGCTTGCCAATAACTGATATCACACAGATTACGGCTACGGTGGGATATCGTCTGTTGTCTGGATATTGAATCGTTTGCATGTTGTGACATTAAAACAGTCTTTGGTCAGAAGCCTCTTTCAGATTTTATTGCAAGACTGACTGCTACTGGAGAAGTTTTATTCTCACTGCACCATCCACAATGAGTCTTTGGAGATGGGTCACAAGTACATTTAATTTCTCTTTTGTTAACTTGAATGTCATTGGGCGTGTCCTCTGAAGTGGTGGTGGCACCTGCCACAATTGCAGGAGAAAAAAAAGATTAAAAACTATTTCCAAATCACAGTTTTGAACTAGTTTCTGTTGAGCTATGGCACCAAATCCCAATAAAGTTTTATTAATGTTTGTGGAGAGATGCTATTTAAAATATGTCGTGTATCATTTTCCTTCCACTCCGCATTTATGTAGCACTTCATCTGTGTCACAAAATCCAAAACGCTGAAATTTGTGGTTGAAACAAAACAAAATGTAATTAATTGTGACACAATGTTCGGCGCACATTAATATTTTTGGAGAGCTCTGTGCGCTCCTGTCCAGCTCCTACGTGCCTCACTAAATAATGTTGCATTAAGACATAAAAAACACGGCCGCAATAAACAAAACCATATAATTCAAGTCTGATTTTATTAATGACAGAAAAAAAATTAGAAATCTAAACTTACTCAGCTTAACAAGGTGCGCCATACATGTTTAAAAAAAAACGCAGGCCAGGAAAGGGAAACTAAAAATATCTGCAAAACCAAATCATAATATTTTCTCAGGTTATTTGCATGTGCGTGTGACCGGTTGACATAGGGAAAAAAGAAAAAAAAAGGACAAAAAGAATTTTAAAGGGTATTTTTTTAAGAATAAGTCATGCCATTTCCAGCGAAAACGTTGCATGGAGAAAACGCAGGAGAGGAAGGGAGGTGGAAGCCGAGGCCAGACTCTGGACGTCTACGCGGGGAACAGAGAGCGCCGTTGTAGACGGTAGACACAGATGTTATCTGGAAGGAATATTACAGTTAGAGACACAGCTAAGTTAGACATAACACTTTCACCTCCCATATTTCCCCCTGATATTTTATATTAGCATGAATTCCGATTGCCATCGCACACATGGCCGACTCGGGTTGCGCCAGTCATGGGTGGAAATGTGTTCCAGCGCTGCTGAAATTTCACAGCATCAGCTGCAGTGTTTATAGTTGACCTCCAACAGCTACAGCGCTCCTGTTGGATTGAGCAACAGCCACCAACTAAAAACGCCACAGCTTTGCATTTTTTCTGACATGCATGAATGAACTAGTGCTGCAAAAACATGGAATGGAAACTGTCTTTAACATCACTGAAAACTAAAGAGTCGTCCATCGTCATGATGTATTTCCATGATGGTGGAAATGGATCATGCTGAGCAGCACTTGATATTTGGAGTTTGGCTTTATTTTAAGTAATCCTGACCGGCATCATGGCTCCGACCGAAGTCTGATTCAATCGAGGTAAAATATCTGATTTCAACTTTACATGGCAATACCTATATTAAAAAAAAAATTAATCAAACTATTTGTTCAGCTACAATTGAAAACAGGAAAAAAATGGAGCTTTGAACAAATGGATCATGTTTTCAGAAATATTGTTTGAGGCACAAGTCATAAGAACAAAAATATTGTTTAAATGTCATTTACAAGCCATCTAAGCAACATCTTGACCGGAGGAATAAGAATCCAGGCACAAAATATACTTATTGTGTCTGAAAAAAGAAATTCACATTACAGCTCCAGTATTTCAACTTCTCAGGGCGATTAATCTGACTCCCGTCACAGACGAGCAAATCCCAACACCTGATCTCTAAGTCAGAGGTCTGGTTTCCCTGCGGGCGCTTTACATTTTCTGCCGCAGCGCATTAGAACCGCTTTCTCCATGTGCATTTAACCATTGCGGAGGCCACACAGCGGGGCCAGAGCCCGTCGGCCGTGTTTAGAAAGCGGCACAGACCTGGCGCTGTGCGCTGCCATTCATCCTTCGAAACCCCGTGCCGGACAAGAGTGATGGAGTGCTGACGGCGTGGATGGATGGATGGATGGATGGGCGTGTGCGCGCGGTGGGTAGGTGGGAAGGAAGGAAAGAAAGATGGACGGTGCGGGGCTTGGCACCGGCAGACGGGTGCAGGAAGAAAGGTGTGCGAGCCGGCGGCAGATTGACTGATGGAGACTGCCAGGTAAGGCTGGTGCAAGGTGTGCAGGGTCAGTAGAGGAGAGTATAATGGGGTGTAGGTTGACGCCGATGGTCGTCCTGCTTACTGCGGGCGTTTGCAGCTCCAATGATAACTTGTGGTTTTTGAAGTGTTCCTCTGAGCCACAATGAGGCCTAAGAAATGGCCGGCACTTGGCAAACAGCGGCCCGTTCCATCATAAGCAAGGAGCTGGGACCCTAACTCTCGAAGAAGGAAATGTCTCTAAACCGTATACCACCCAGTTTACTCTGGCAGGGAGCTCCAAACCAAGACTTTTATACGCATAGCTCTAACATCAGCTTTGGGAGACGAAGCTGACGATGGACGAGGATGGAAAGCTACCTGCCGCTAAAAGGAGCACTGGGCTTGTAAAGAGTCGGGCATTCCCCTTAGTTTCTTACTTGTTAAATCAATTAAGTCATCTAACCGGGAGAATTCAGTTGCATGCTTGCCCTTATTCAGTCGCACTTTGGGTGTATGTTTATTATAGTGTGGCTGTTTTTTCAGTTTCTGAAGAGCACTCCAAATTTTCTGCTAATCACAAAAAGAAAAACATTGGCGAAAACAAAACGCTCATTTTGAGGCTCTGGTGTTTGTTGTGTGCTGCTAAGAAGGAAAGTGAAAGGCAGGTTTCCTGCCAATCTCTACCCATTTTGGATGTCGGGTTATTTCTGATGTAGAATTTTCTTCACTGATCGTTGCATGTCAACACCACTTGCAGGATTGATAAATTGATTGATCCTCCAGAAGGAGGTAAAAATGTGTAGCACAGGTCGGTTAGAAGGTCAGCTTAGGGAGGGTGAGAAAGGGTGGAGGTGGTTTGAAAAAAAAGGGGTGTGTGGGATGATTGAGAATGAAAATGCTGTGTCTGTGTGTGTGCAGATTACACTCGAATGTTTTTTTGTCTGAGCCTTGGATCAAATCCGGGACCGCGCGGAGGGAGGAAACTGGGTTGTTGGTCGGCTGGGACGGGATTAAAGGGATAAGCGTGAACTCTGGGGGTCAAAGCTAAGACTTAGGGGTCTGCCCTTGAACGTAGATCACAGAAACAAACTTTCGGTCCGTGTCCATACGTGAAAGACAGGAAAAACAGATATGGAAGTACGGTGGGAAGCAGAGGCGCGTCTGCTTGGATTTTTCATGCTTTGCCTAAACACACAAACTTTGCTTGATTGACTCTCATTTGAACCGAGACCCCTGATACACACACACACACACACACACACACACACACACACACACACACACACACACACACAGACATGTGCAGATGCATATGAGGTCATTTAACAGTCACACAAATTTCCTTTAAAAACTGTGGAGCTCCTTCACTCTGACCTCCTCAGCAGCGAAATCTTCACATTTCTATCACAAGTTTTTAGTGTTTCGAGATTTTACATGATGGACCAACACAAACCAGAGTGTAATTATCAAGTCCAACAATTATATTTTTGCCAAATTTTCTTTTTTTCAATTTTAATCCTTAACACAGATTCTAAGTTGTATTTATGTCAGGTCTTTGACTAAGCCATTCCAATACATCAATGTATGTTGACCTAAAGCATACCATTGCACATTTCATTACAGAATTTAACAGACCAACTAAGGTCAGCTGAACACATGTAGCTCTTGAGAAAAGCCTCGCGAGGACGATAGTTTGAAGTTGGGACAGACGCAGCAGTAGGTGTTTGGTAATTGAAGATATTTTCAGAATTCAGACGGTGGATTTCTGTTCCACTCCCTCATTAAAAACGGGGAGATGCTATTTAAAATATGTCGTGTATCATTTTCCTTCCACTCCACATTTATGTAGCACTTCATCTGTGTCACAAAATCCAAAACGCTGAAATTTGTGGTTGAAACAAAACAAAATGTGCCAAGTTTTAAGGGCTAATTTTATAAGACACTGATACAAAGAACACAGCTCGTTTTTTGGCCAGATTGTTTTCAAAGGACGACTCAAACAAAATGGAGAAACTTCAGCAACCAGCCACATTTCACCTTTGACCTTTCCTGCTATTTGACAAGTCAGATAAGACCACTAATGCTCATCCTCGGTCCCCTTTAGACCTAACATCAGCAGGCAAACAAATCCTCAATCTTCCATTCATCTTGTGTTGTCTTCCACAGACCATATATACATACACCCTAAACTCTAAATTAACCCTTGTCTGTCAGGAACAGTCTAATTTATGAGGCAAAATTATGGAGGTGTTAAAGGAGCAGAGCCATTCCTGCTGCCTAGATGAGGTAACTTCCTGGGTTTCAGTTGCTACTGTTGCTTGACCTGTGTCTTGGGGAAACTAAGGTGTGTCGGGAACAATTCAGTCAGTTTATGGAGTGCCATATATCAACAGAAAGCTATATCAGTCCACTTTACAGGGTGCTTGCTGGTCTCTGTACCACCAGAGCAAGACCCGGTCACGAAGTCGAGAATGATCCCAGAGTGGGTTGGACTCTCTGAGGTTTGTCCACTTATAACCTGTTTCACCTTTGTGGCATTCATGAACAGAATCTTTGCAAACTTCAAGCTCTCATCTTTGCTTTTTTGCAGATGATATGATTCTGTTGGCATCGTCCGGCCATGGCCTTCAGCATTCACTGGATCATTTTTTTTATGATAGTGCAGGAGGTAGGTGGACAGGTTTGGCATCTTCTGCTGTGATATGGGCACTGCTCTGGTCTTTCATGGTCTTGAAAATTCTTGATCAATAAGTCTATCTATGCAACTTTTCTCTCGTGCAGCTCAACTTGGTTCTGGGTCATTGGACCTTTTGGCCAATACTCCAAAATGCATCCAATGCAGGCACAAATCTGCATTGAAGGACCAGGAATAGTAAAAATGATCCATTTGAAATGGGAGACAGAGCAATAAAATTCAGTTCAGTTCATCTGTATTTCACCAAATCTCAACAATTTTGTCTGAAGGCATTTTACCAGAAAAATACTCCGCGTATGATTCTATTCAGTGATACATACCAATTGATCCACGTTATCAAACAGTGCATTACGCTCAATTAGTTATTTAAGAGAACTGACTATTTACCCAACTGTTCAATTTCCTTTTTATTGAGCAAATAGCAACTAGCCCTTGGTAGCAGTTAGCTGAAGGAGCTGCATACAACCATTTCCCGTTACTAAAGTTTCCCTATGTCTGAATTGATTTTGAAACTCCTCATTGAAAGCAAACCAGGAGTCTTCCTCTCACACAGTAATAACTTCCACACGGAGGAGTGTTGATGCTACGCCAATCTGGTTATTCCTTAACATGGTGTGTTTAGTTTCCAGAGGAAGATAATCTGGTCAATGATCAAGGACAATCAAACTGAAAATCAGTCATTACCTGACTACTGAGTGTATCTCTGTTCTTTGGGGACAAAAATCCGTTGTGGAAATCACTATTAAATTCTTCTTTTAGTCGTCTTCCTACTGCCTCCGCAGTCCGCTCACTGCTGAACTACATCAGACAGAATGTAATATTCTTGGGAACTTGGGCAGCACTTTATTGGCTACCTGTCCCGACCTTCTGCCGCTTCCAAACCATCACACGGTTCATCACTTGGTTCCCCTTGTTTTTCTTTCTGTCCGTACAGAGACGGCCTGCTGCTGTGGCGGGGAGGCGGTGTTTACCTTCTCTCTGCTCGGACTGGGCCGAAGCTGTGTGTGGGCCCGACCCCCGCCGAGCCTGATGCCGGAACCACCGTCGGCCAGGCGAGCAACTCGGATCTCGCCTCCCGCTGTACGGACAGGTTACGCAGCATTATCTGGGTGACTTGCAGACCAGAATTCCTCGTGTGTGCAGGCGTCCAACACCTCCCGATTGGCCGGTGCTGCTTTTCCTCATATTTTCAACCAGAGCAAATGCACATTCGATGACGCGTTGCTTTAATATGAGCGGACCTGCTGGTGATAGAAATCTGGCTTTAATCTCTTTTTCACCCAAGCAAAACAGAAATACATATTTTTGTCCATCAGAACATTTTCACAAGCACTGAGTAAGTCTGACCTGGATCCTCCAGGTGAAAGTGCAGCGATCAGCCTCTGTGGCCTGGTTCGGTTCGGTTCAACACAGTTTTGACTCCAGATGCATCAGAATCTCGTTTTGAACAACAGTCAATGAAAACATTTCCACTGTTTGTGTTTGCAGGTAAATAAAGTAAATGGAATGGAATAATTGAGCAGGTTTATGAAGAGAAAGTGCTTATTGTGCATAAATCGACGCAAAGGGAATCATGTATCGATTTAATATCGCAATTTTATGCTATAAAATACAATTTCAAACTTTCAGAATTGCAAACGTATGGGTTAAGAGATATTGTTCATAAGGGGTTGAGAAGTTGGTAAACAGGAAACCGTTTAAAATGTGGAGTCCCACAAAGTTCAATGTTGGAACCTAAACTTTTCAATTTGATCACATTTTTGACATATTTAGTATGGCGCAACATCGTTTGCACAAATTACAAGCATCCAATGAGAATAGAGAAAACAAACTGTATTTTTGTCCAAACTACATCGAAGCACAAGTTTATTTCAGTTCATGGAGTTAAACTACAGAAAGTTTCTTGGATAATGATAAAAGAAAGAATTTATTTCGTCCAAAATACGCCTCATTACCTGCTGATAAAAATGTCCCATCACCACCTTTAGAAAAATAGCTAGACTTTATGTATTTATGGACTAACAGTAACTAAGGATTTCTTGTTTATTCGTTGTGTAATAATGAGGGGTTGGGTAATATGAAACATTTTTCAATTCCCGATATCTTCACAGAACGACGTCCCTGTTGGAACGCTATAAATGTCGCCTTATGTCCCTCCTCAATATGGACGGCTCTGTTAAAGTCCCAGGTAAGTTTTGACTGGGTCATCACTCCGTTTCTGCCTCTTCTCTGTACAGAAAGAGAAAACATTCTTGGCTGTAGTGAGCACACTGTCGCTCGCTAACGCGCTAACAGAGCTCAGGTGTTCAGTTCCTGTGACTGGAAAACCCCCACATCCCATTAATATGCATTCCAACATATTTTTACTCTGTCATGCAACAAACCTGTTTTTACCTTGAAAAACACCCATATTCACAGTGTCAGTGAATAATTACAGTAAATGAGATTTTTAGTTTAAATGCATCCAGAATTTTTTTTTTAAAAGAAAGAAACAAAGAAAGAAGGGCCCCGGATCACAGCAGTGGAAACCAAAAAAAGAACCACACAGGTTTTTTGGGTTTTTTTTTTAATGCTACTGCTGTTTAATGTTTTGACTTTTTTTTCTTTTTTTCCCCGCCAAGGTTTCATTTGCCTCTGCATCTCATTGCTGTCACAGCCGCTTCTCAGAAAAGACTGACATCCTCCTTCGTTAGACATTCAGCAGCCACAGAGTAACCCGAGCCCGTACTGCGAATTCACCAGCCCGCCTCTCTCCAATCAGAAGCGCTTTAAAGCTCTGGCCGTGATATGTGCATGTGCAGACAAAGCATGCGTGCATGAGCGTCAGCTGTAGCTGACACCAACTTGGGAGTCAGGCGTGCGCTCTGTTCTTCCCATTGGAAACATGTGTGTGGAAGACACGCAGAAAAATCTAGCACGCTCCAGTCCATGTATTTCAGTGACACTATGTGGTTTGTAGTCTTTCTAAAGGTGCAAGCACAGCAAGAAATGCAGCCGAGTTTGTTTAAATGCTGTTGAATCATGTTAATGATTCATGTTTTTTGTGCATGAACCGGTGGACTCCTATTGGTGCCTCTCAACCAATTAAAATGCAGGAAGCAGGAGGTAAGCTAGCCTCCCTGAACCCACCAACAAGCAACTGCAGTAGAAGCAGTGGCAAACTAACAGATGAGTTCAATTTTATTTTTTAGGGCGCCTTGCCCCTTTCTAATGCCACCCTGGGCAACTGCCCATAACAGCCGTATGAAAAACCGCCACTGAAAACAGATGTGTGACGGTGGCCAGGGAGGTTCAAGTTAAATTTGACGTTTACAAGTAGATTAAAATTCGGCTCACACAGATGAAATCTGAACAAACTGATGTTTGTGATTCACAACTTAACTTTTTTTTCCCCCCCGACAGCATGCCTCTGTTCAGATCACTTTCCTTTGACACCCCTAAATAAAATTCGCTGCAACAAAATGACCTCCAGAAAGCACCTAATCACCGAACAAGAGTAGAGGAGTAAATACATGATGTTCCTTTTTTTTGTTGTTGTTGTTTTTGTTAAATTCGTTATAAAGTTATGGATCAAGTTTTGAACATGTCAAAAGGTTCTGCTCAACTGAAAAACTTTCCAAGACGAGGTCAACGTTCTGAACTTGGGTCCTGCAACCTGCAGCTCCAGTTGGACAGTAAAGTTTTTTTTCCTGTAAAGGACTGTGAAGTGCACAAAATTCAGAGACTGAGGTCCAGACAAAAGTCAGGGAGCAAAACAATCTTTAATACATCTGCAGACGGAGAGCAAAAAACACACTGCATTAGGAACAAATTAGATTCGCTCTGACGAACTCAGAGGTGCATAGTTACTTTATTCATTTCTCTCTACTACCGAGGCGGAGACTCAATCTTCTAAGACCAAACAAGAGAAACAAAGGAAAACATACGGAACCTTGTATGCTCATTCACTGTTATGTTTATGGAATGCGAAAACTAAATAAAACAGCAAGTTCCCAAATAACTGTCTGGGGAAGTTCAGCAATCCTGGGAAACTTAATTCAGTAGACACATCTTGTTTCATTAGTTTGTACCCCTCTCCCAGCTGCACAGAAAACACCTTGACTGTGATACAAAAAACATTACATTTATATGACACATAAAGGAACATCATTTAATATGAATAAAACTTCTTCACAGGACTGACCTGAACACTTTGTACTCAGTATGTTATTTAAACCTGCTGTCTGTGAAGTTGAGCGTTTTTAGGGAGTCTCTAGCATTAGCGGCTTTTGGGTATTCCTGGGAGCTCGAGAATATAGGCAGTGCACCATATGTACTTTTTTAATTGATGGTTAAAGCTGCCCTACCAGTAAGTCCTGTATGCGTATCCCAGTGAAAAAACTGTATCCTCCATAAATTTCACTGAACAGAATTCGAGCAGCAACGTTTCTGGTGTTTTTGAAGGAAGTTTGCTGTCCACACAAAACAGCAGACCCGTACATTTTCTTTAGACAATTGATTGATTTATTTATTTATTTATTTTTTTCAGATGAAAAACTATTTAAGATGGGTCTCACTGCGTCCGAGTTTCCTGATTGCAAATACCAAACGAGGGTGTAGTATTTGTTTAAAACTGACCTAATCTGTTGGTTTTAGCTAACTCTAGGAGTCGTTCTGCTGAGTGTACAAGTGATGACAAAGCTCCTATAGGAAATCGTAGAAGTAAGCGGCTTTTACTTGCAGGGGTTTTTATTTTTACCTCGAAATCTTGCACCCACTCAAAGTGCCAAATTTCCACCCTGCTTGGAAGCTGGCGCTCCTGCTGCTGGCCTTTAAAAGCTTGCGGTCAGCTTAACTCAGCCGCATGAACAGCTTGTGTTCAGCCACAAAAGCAGACCCTGCCGTCCTGCTCCGGCCGATTCTGTTGCCGTCTAAAGATTAGAGGAGCCACGGCCTTCACGCGGCTGGCTCACCCACCCACGCCCCCGTCCATAGCAGCAGCCAATCAGCGGCTCTTCCTTTCGGAGGAAGCGGCGAGGAAGGCCGAGGCGTTCCTTTGAAAAGCAGCAAGTTGTGACAGTCTGTTTTGGCACTTTGTCAAAACTACTCTTTTGTCACTTTGGAACGTTTGAGACCTAATAGGTGATGAAAAGCCGGCTCAGAGGAGAATGTCTTATGAAGACTGAGGCGCAGGCCGCCGAGACGTCCAGCCATTAGCATGCGCGCTAACCGGCTTCTGTCCCCCAGGGGGCGAGAAACCCAAGCCTGGCCTCCGTGTCCCAGCGGATGTTCCTCCGCGGAGGTTAGCATATCCACGGTTTCAGCTGAGCAGCTGAAAGCTGGGATGTGTGGGCCGCTGAGGGATCGATTATTCGAAGCAGTGAATTTTAATGACGTTTGTCATCTCTGATATCCAAAGCTGCCCGGCTGCGGACGAGCTTGAAGTTTTCCCAGCCTGCTTTTATGTTTATTGAAAGGAAGTACTGCTTTTCAAGAAGACTCCTGCGACTGGTTTATAGGAGAGACAGAAGTTAGAAATTAAAAGATTTTTTTAAAAACAGAGCGAAGTCACACTTCCTGACAGGACAGGTCATTTTTGTATAGAAAACAACATTTTTTGTTTATGCCACAGAAATTTTGCACAAATTACGATTTGAAGTGTTCAAGTGTGACGAAAAAGCAAAACCGCCCCAAAATCTATTAAGATGTATATGCATTTTCAAAGTTTCTTAATTTACTAGACCTTTTTAAAACTGTACCCAACACAAAATGCCGTTAAAAAATGACAGCAGAAAAATGAAACTGCTTAAGATGCCGGTGCAAACGGTCAGCGTTCACAGATTTTGTTATGGCTCTAATAAATTTTGCCCTCCATGAGTATGTTTCCTACATTAGCAGGGCTCTTTGGAAGCAAAGTCCTCTGGATTAGCTCAAATACCTTTTTTTTTTCTTTTCTCCAGCATAACCTCTTTAACTGGATCGAAATCTGAGCAGCAGTCTCATCAGAACTGTTACAGACGGATTGTCATAAAGTTTGTGCTGTAAATGTTGGGGAAAATGGGAGCCAAAAGGGCAAAACGTGAGGACTCAGATGTATTTTTTAAACCCTGTCTGATAGGTTTATAAGCTTCGATGGCAGACCAAACAGCTATTTTAGCCACAATAATTACCCGGTGCTTAGATATCAGGGTTCTTGCACTCGGCACTGATGCCAAAATAAGTAGACTAATCAGATTTAACAAGCAGTGCAAACAGTTTTCATCTCAAATTATTTATCCGTACATACAATTTTTTTTTTTTTTTTGTCACTGTACAAAAACAATGCAACAGCTGAATTACTGCCAAGTGCCTCAGTCTCTGTTTTCATCGCAGGCATTTTTAATATTTACACACTCTTCCTTGGAGTGTTTTTTAATAAATGCATGTTTGCGAAGCTGTGCAGTTGTTTGGCCTGAATGCATTCAACATCCATTATGAATGCATAACAGTAACAAAAAAAAACACACGTTCGGTTATCGCCTGTTAAATGAACAGCCGTAAAGTAGCAGGAGAAGACATAAAATGTTGATGTAAAAAGGAGACCATGGTAAATAGTTGAATTAAAAAACATACACTGAATGAAAGACAAATCTTCAAAGAAATCAAACCTGGTTGCATAAGTGTGCACACCCTGAAAGTCTCGCTTCACTAAGGCTTTACAGAGACACGTTTCTAACTCTGTCAGTACTCTGCTAATGTCGAAAGGGTGCACTTCCGCTATTACAGTGTTTTCATTAAATAAGACATTGACATGATAGGTCAATAAAAAACATGCTGCACCATCATCATCCAGCTACTTCCTGTTGTCGTCCTCTTCCTGGTTTGGCAACATCCAGCTGTTGATAAAGCGACTCATGTGACGGGAAAGAAATTGTTTCCATGAGCTCAGAGTTTTGGAGCTCATTCTAGCTCCAAAACCTTTTATAAAACATTTAAAATTTCTTGAAATTGACGTGGTTCCAATGAGCAAACTTGTTTTCGAAATGTCAAATCGCGCAATTACAGGCCCGATGATTAAGTTTCGGCTTTTAGTGTTTGGTAGAAGTGTGTTAGCATGTCACATGTTGACATGGGTGTAGTTGACTGCTCCGCAGTGTAATATATCATCCTCTGCACAGATCGTCTGCCATATTTGGCTCTGGTCTTTGGCTAGGCCATTCCACAACTTTAATTTTCCTCTCATGAAGTCAGTTTTTCATGGAGTTGGCCATATTGTTGGCTCTCCAGACACTTCGGTAATACACTATGGTCAGCAGTAATAAGGTGCAGCTTGTCATGGTGGTAGTTTTGTCCAACATGTGAAATATATGTACAGTATATGCTCACTCATGTTTTAAATCATCAGTACATATTTTTATTAAAAGTTTATTAAAAGCTCAATCATTTAATTTCCGCAGTTACCAAAAGTGTTTTTTGTTCTTTTTTTCCTGCATTATGATTTTGGAGATAAATAAACAGTGGGAAGTGAGTCGCACTTTTAACAGGAAGAAAGAAAACGGTTTTGAGAGCAGAAAGTTTCGAGTGTGACTTCATGCGAATTAAACATAAACCAGTTTAAAAGTAATTGAACACAAACACAGACTCGAGGTATAAAATAAGGAAAGTGGGCAAAGAGGCATGTAACAAATTAATGTTAACAGTTATATTTTTCCTCCTGGTAGGTGAGATATTCCATGTCTAGACTATCATAAGAAGTTAGTCTCGAACATATTTTTCTTGGTTTGCGCCCATATGCACACACTGTGGACGCTGAGTGTTCTTGGAGAGGAAAGTCGAACGTTTCGGGCTACGGAGCTACACTATACTATAGTAGCAGCTTTTATGAGACAGACAACATGCCGAGCTCCAGCGGGAAAACCTCATGATGGACAGGCACTTTACCTGAGCCAGGAACAGGCGGGCTGCGAGGAGGGAAAATGAAATAAAATCAATACCCGAACATAACTTTTAAAATAAACATTTGCGCTCAACAGACATTGTTGGCAGCGGGAGCCGGTAACCTGTCCCTATGGTGGAACTCAACACCGGCGTGTTCGTGGAGCACTGGCTCCCATCGAAGCGACGGCTACTGGCAAGATGTGACATGAATAGCAGGTTATGTTCTGCTTATCCCAGGTAAAAAAGGAGACAGGAGCTGGTGGAGGAGTACAGGAAGGTATAAAACGGTTTAAATCTTGCGAGGAAGCTGTTCTTGAGGCTTTTTTGTAATGGCTTGTAGCTTCTGCAGCTTAAAGGAAGCTGTGCAGAAATTACGTTTAACAGCAACTTTGTGCCAGAAGAGAGATATGAGAATGGGCACCAAGCCAGGAGGTTTCAGCTGTGGTTAGCAGGAGTTTTGTCAGAATCCTCTTATCAAGTCATTTAGACGACTATGACCCATCCTCCACGGGTGTGGCTTTAGTTTCATTTCATCTCCTGTGCAGTTCCTCCCGTTTTTTGTATCCACCTCTGAGGCGGTACTAGCCGGGCCAAGTTGGGTATTGGGTGCAAATGAATTGATTGACGGCACACTGCATTGGTTGATGGGCCTGTAGATTTACATCACTGGACGATGACAGTTGGTACGAGTGCGTCCGGCGTCAACTGAGAGGACAACAAGCAAACGCACCAAGAGGTTTTGGAGAAACTGACCACTCGAGGTTACGCACGCCAAATGACATCATCACCCTCGTTCCCACATTCCTACCACATATTCATGCTCATATGGCGAAGAGCGCAACTGCCAATGGAGACACACCTGACTTGGTTGGAACCGAACAAGACATTAAACGGCTACGCTGAGATTTGAGAAGGAACTGGACACCATTCGTTTTCCTCAAGACTCCTTTTAGCACAAGTGGCAAAAGCCACTTGTTCAACAGTAATCTGACAGGAAGGGCAGAAAGAGAAGAGAAGGAGTAAAAACACAACGGCATTGCAGTCTGCAGGCTGTGCATACGGAGCACTGACTCCATTCTCCAGGAAATTCAACCTTGTTGAATATTGTTGAATTTTTTTTTTTTTAATTGCCCCATCAGTTTGTTAGAAAGGTCAAAATTTTCTGCTGTGTCCAAGTCAAGTCTTGAGTCTTTGAGAGACAAGTCTCAGGTCTTTCACCACGATTCAGAGTCGAACCTCGAGTTACTCAAGTGACCTACTTCCACCTTCACAACCGACTCGACATGTTCGAGTCTGAATCGTGCCATGTAGAGAACATGTAGAGAACATGTAGTTCTCTACATGTTCTCTACATGTTCTCTCTTTGCAGCTCACACTTGACAAATTGTACAAAGTCCATTGTGAAATTATTCCACACTGTTGGTGATGCAACTTAAACGAAGTCATGACTCAAATCCAACGTCTAAGTGATTATCACAACCTTTCCTTTCTGTTCTAAAGACGACCTCGTTCTTAAAAGAAAGGTGCATGTGTTCAGACATGTGCTCTTGCGAAAGAAGCAGGTCATATTGAGAGTCAGTCCAGCTCAATGAATTATAACAGTTCATCACCAATAAAATGTGGGAAAGTGCAGCAAGCATAGCAGATTGATGAGCAGCCCAAGAGCACACGAGAAGGATTTATTTCCTTAGAATAACAATGTACCGTCTGGGGCTAATATGGCACAGGATGAGCTGGGTGGCCTGGTCTGGCTGCTGGTGCTGCGCTGAGCTGGCCTGTGTGCTGCTGACTATGGTGGAAAGGACCCCTCGCTCTCCTCTCAGCTGGCTGGAATGACCCACACAAACAGCTGGCTTCTGCAGCTGGGGCAGCTGCGGCGGCGAGCAGTGCGTTCAGCGGCTAACAGAAAAACACCTGGAGGCACGATGATGGAGAGGTGAGTAACAGACGTGGATCACCTTACATATGTCTGAGCTGCTAAGTGCACACTTTGATTATGTTTGTCATTACCCAGTGAGGACAGTCCAGATAAAATAAAAGTGTAATTTTTGCGTTTGATTGGTGTTATGACTGGTAGACACACAGTGCCATGAAATACTCTTGAACATGTTGACATTTTTGTTAATTTATAAAACACAAACTAAAGCTGGGCTTTTGTTTGTTTTTTTGTTTTTTTAAATACTATCTGATAAGCTTCACATGCATTTGTATTTAGGAAAACAGCTCAAGTTTTAATCATTTGAAATCTGGACTTTGGCTCATTCCAGCTCTAGCCAAACTCCTCACATTGTAGTAGGCCCAATAAGTTGGTGCATGTTTTCATTACACAGCTTTACAGTGGCCCCTACATGACCTGTGAAAACGATGAATGGCACCTCTTATGATTTTCTTTTAAAAAGCATCTTTGGCCAGATTTGAGGGATGTACGTACAACTAACGGTGCTTCTCTGTCGTTCCTCCAAAGTCACCATGGACCACCTAATTGCTAGCATGATCCTTTCTCTCCTCGTCCAACCAGTGAGTTTATTGGACATAAACCCTTATTTGACCAACTCCAAAAGCGTCCCCGGCACGTCCGCTTTGCTCCTCGGTCTTCACGGTTCGCCATTCATTCAGAAAACGCTACCGACTCAACGCGGTCCGACCTGCTTAAAGGCTCCTGCCATAGACGCAACACTTTGCGAAGAAAATATCCAAAAGTCTCTCGTCATGTTCCACTGAGTCTTTTCTCATTAGCTGCCTCGCAGCCTAGATGTAAACACAGCTGTCAAGTAGGGCGATTAGCATATAGAAACATGACAGAGGACACACAACGTTCTTGGAAAATTCTCATAAAGTGCAAGAATAGCAGATTGAAAATGGAATTTAACATGTGAATGTGATTAATAGTCAGGGCTCACATGTCGGCAAAAAGATGCCAAGAAAAGCTCTTAAAAAAAAAAGCAGCCAGATGAGGTGTGTGGTGTACTCCATGTCCAAAGGTATTGGGGTCACCCCTGAGCAAGGCACCCCTCGCCTGCTGAGAGGTGCAGTTGCTGGGCAGCAGCGTAAGTGAACAGGTGTCGTGTGATGTGACGTTTAATGAAGCATAAAACGTCCAGCTGAAAAACTCATCAAACTAACAAATGCCAGCGCTAAAAGAATTTCACGATGTATGTCCACAAATTAAATGAATGACAAGTGTTGGTTAGTAACAGGAAACGGTCTGTTACCCATAAGTGACCTCTTCCCTGACCTCTCCTGTCGACACTTTAGTACGCTATTGTCCCGCTGTGCCAGTCACGACCGCCTGACACTTTTCTCAAAACCACCGCTACATTTCTCCTCTGGACGTCGGGTCCAGAGGGTCTCTGGACTCTCGTCTGGAGGAGGAGACCCTCTGGACCCAAAGTCACCCACTGTGGGGGAAGGGTGACTGAAGCCCAGCCTTCCCCTGAAGTACGGAAAAACTTTCTCTGGTCAGATGGGACCAAAATAGAAATGTTCAAGACTATATACAAAGTTGTGCATTTGAACGTTACCCAACCGATGGTAGCATCACATGATGGGAATCATGAAACTATGCTATTGTTCAGAACTTTGCCTGAAATATAAATTATCCCATATAATTCATACATGTCCCTTCAGACAGAGAACTGAAGGGACATGAGGGTCAAGCAGAATCGCGCAGGACGGCAAGGGGCAAGAAAATCCAGAACCAAGATCTTTGAGAATCTGACAAGACCTTAAAATTGCCACTCATCAAATCGTCCCGTCCGATCCGACTGAACTTGAAATACTTTCAGAATCATATCACTAAATAGGAAGAAAAGCTCATTTGAGCACCGAGTGAAGCCAGCTGCCTGAAGTGTTCTTTAACTAATCGGGCTGCAAGAGGATGCTTGGCTGGCTTTGTGGCAGTGAATGACCACAACCACCTCACAGTTCATGAAAGCTTCCATTCACCTCCATTCGCACTATCCTGCAGCCAGAGCAAGACTTCCCCAGTGAAAACAAGCCCTGCTGAAAGGGAAAACAATCGTTCCTTCCCAACAGATTCCTGCTGATTTGCCAGAGCCAGAGAGGCAGGACAGGAGGAACAGGAGTGAAGTATGCCTGGCCGTCCAGCTGCAAACGTCTGTGTGCTTGTGACTCTGTCCTCAGCCTTCAGTTTACCTCAGAGGTGCCAGATAGTCCTGCAGACCCGGCTTTGACACATCCTCAATGCATGCCGTTGTGGGGGTTCTCACTCAACCGACCTGCCAAACACACAGCTCTCTCTCCCCCCGGCCCCCCTCTCTGTCGTCTGAATCCACACACCTCCTCATCAAATACAAGTATTTGTTCTTCAGCACTTTTCTCATTTTCCTTATTTTCCTCATTGTGTGTCTGAAAGTGAATCCAAGTTGCCGTTTTGAAGGAGCATTTTCATCCCCGTTTCATCAATCAACCTCCCGGCAGCACGTGCGAGCGGCTTGTGATTGTGTGTGTGGACTCAACACGCGACGCATTACAGCTCAGACGGAAACTCCGCCCTCCATATTTATGTTTCTGCCTTATTAGAAATAGTGGCGCTCCTTCAGCAAACTTGCGCAGAGGCAAGTTTGTTTCGGCTCACCGCGGAGGAAACCGAGGAGAGAAACCCTGTGTCGGAAGGCGCTCTTGGCGATACGCTCGTTCATTAATTATGTTTATGCTCCGGTTACAGTAGCCGACTTGTCTGCGCGATTGGCAGGTGGGTCTCGTCTTCAACACCCCTGGACACGGCTGTTTGTTTGTGCGAGCCATAGCTGAGGTGTTGCAGGATGTGAGGCAGAAAAAGGAAGGCTCTGATGTGCGAGGACGTTTAAAAGTCTGAGATGATGATTTTGGAAGGAATTTTTGCTTTTTGGTTTGCTGGTTGTTGCCGATTTGCTTGTGGAATTAATCAGAACAAATCCTTAACCGACAGCTTCGGTCTCCATCTTGGATTTTCTTCCAAATCTGACCAGAATGCAGCAAGGTTAAGTCTCATAAAGTGTTTCATAATGTTTCAGTTCAGTGGAAACCATATGGTTGCATTCATTGTTTGAAAAGATACAAACCGCGTGGCAAAAAGAGCAACGCTTGGACAACATGTTAGCAACAGATGTAATGCATGAGTTATATTCATAACTCATCCACGGCACTGCAGTACAGCTCATCATTTATCAGCCGTCATTAGAGACACAAATGCCACATTGCTGCATAGGCAGCGTTTTGGGAGGATTGTAATTAGTGACTTTACATTAGAGCAACGGATTCAACACTTTAGAATAAGAGAATGTGTCTGTGAAGGATTTCTGAACTGCTGTGAGCTGAACACTGGCTTAAGGAGCAAAACCCAACCAATGCATCTTTCTACTGCTTCCTGTTTTCCTCTGTCGTATCTTTTGATTGTTTTGCAGTTTTGTGGCACACATCCATTTCGACATGGCTGAAAATCCACTTTATCCCAGAGCAAAAATCTTTTGTTTTTGTTGGAAGTTTTCTCTAAACGGGCATGTTTCTATACAGCAAGTATATTTTCGTAATTTCCATCAGTGCAGTTTTATGGTGTATGGAATTGCAGGCATTGTTTAATTTCACAGTTACATATCAATGTTGAGGTTCCTCAGGGCTCCGTTCTTGTCCCTCTTGGGGAGATTATCGCTCAGCAAAATCTCTACGCTGATGATGCACAGCTTGACATCTGTGTCTCTAAGAACTGTTTCTACAATCACTTAATCACTTTTTATCCATTAGATCAATAAAATCCTAAACGGCAACAGAAATCATTGACTTAATTTCTAAAGATGTTGACAAGAAAAAGGATCAGCGCTTCGGTCCAGTCTGGCCGGACCTTGCTGTGTTTCATTCTGGGTTTTGAAGACTTTTTACGGCTGAAACAGGAAATTTGGGGCTGCGCATCTTCACAGCTGGAATGGAACTGTGGCCAATGAAGCAAAGACATGAAAGGAGGTAGAACGTCTTTCACCCAGAAATGTTTGCTGGCGAGATTCTCCTTTAATATGAGGTCACTGACACAAGGTAGGAATATTAATCTACAAAATGAATGTAGATTGCTGTCAGATTTGGCGGCGCCATTGCAGCTAACTACCAAAAAATAAACCTTAAAGGGTAAAAACATAAAAAATAAAGTCACCTTATTTCCTTCATGGACGTGGTAACCTCATATTTCATCGAGCTCTTTCGTGTTGCTCAATATCTCACATGTGCACGGTCTGATGTAACCATTGCTCATCGTAGTTAATGACCCTCATGTTCCTGGCAGGAAGGCGTCATGTACCGGGGTCAGCTGTGCCCTCCACCCCTTCTTTAATTGTCGCTTTTAAGGCCCATTTCTAATCAGCTTATGCACATTAGTAGGGCCAGCCTGTGTCTAATGTTGTCAGATGTCACTGTCCTCATGCTTTCAGTTCATTCATTTAGATGGAATAGTTGCTAGGCAATGTGCCAGAAGGTGGAGGTGGTTTGTGTGGAATTTGTCCACATGTGAATGGAGAAGTTTCATGACTTCTGCAAACATCTTCACTCCTTTTTGCTCAGCACACAAAGTCTGTACAGCAACGCAATTACAACTTCTACATGCGTATCAACGTGAAGGCACCAATGGGCCTTTAATCTTCGACAAAAACTCCAGGATTTGAACATAAACTTCAAAGGACCAGCTTGATGTTTGTGAAATTATCCATCATGCGAAGGAAAGAGTCAAAGTGACGATTCACAAACTGCAGCGGGACAAAAAAAGCTGAGTGTCCGTTTCTTAACGACTCGAGACAAAAACAGCAAATGATGAAGTCGAAGCGTTTGGGTGTGGAGCATCATGTGGTGTTGGATCTCTGGATCTGGAACCAGCATCTCTCAAGTTGGACCAGACAAAATTAAAGGTGGAAACAATTTGCCAAATATTAAAATGCCCTCCAGAAATCCCCTTTTGCTGTTTTTTCATCAAGGTTAAAATTCAGAAGAATCTTGTCGTGCAGCTTTATCTATCATAAGCTCTGATGAATATTTACGACGGCATGTTCGGGCCACGCTAAGAAAATGAAATCCTAAAATCATGAAAATAAAGTCACAGTATTACATTTGAAATATTGGCACTTTTTTCTCATTATGATGCAATTTCATTCTCATAATATTAGGACTTTATTCTCCTAATTAAATTTTTTCATTCTGTTTCTCAGTCTCTCCCTATTGCATCATCATCAAATTGAACCAACTTCTTAATCATCATAATCAATACATCCTTCAAATATGTGAATAGATTTCAGTATTCCAAGCCTCCGAGGCTGAAGCACTGAAGCACTGCAGTGACCATGAACATTATTTTTCAAATCCAGACAAATTAAATAAGACACTGTGCACAACTTTGGGGACTCACTGGAGAACATTTGCTCTGGATTAATTCAACACATCCATCAGCATCCTGACCCCCCATGCTGACACCTAACCCAGAGCCCCACAGAGGTCACACGAAGCACAACGCACACCACTCCTGTTCACTAGTGGTGGCCTCCTTCCTCTTTCTAATCCTTAGTGCATTTGACTGATATAAAGTAGTCTGTGTAATTAAAATTGAATACCAAGAACCATCTCAGGAAATGGTCATTTTTTTCCACAAATATTAACATATTGACTGGGCATTTTCAATGACAGCATTAGAACGACCAAATTTGGACGATTTTAATATCTTGTGTTTGGTTACAAAAATGAAAATGAATATATATTGAAGACAAATCGAATGCAATGCGTTGGAAGATCATGGCGCTGCACGCACTTTTTTTTTTTATGACTTATTGACTGAACAGACTTTTCCACATGTGATTTTAATTGTGTTTATCGGAAACAAATTTTTTTTTTACTCCAGCGGAACGTCGATAAACATTTTGCACACATCAGCAATGGAAACTCAGCGATACATAGGCATCATTGCGATTTACATTTCGCCTTTTTTAAAGTTTCCACTTTAGTCTGCATGTTAGACATCTTTAAAAAAAAAATTATAGAAATATATCTATCTTAAATCTAGCTCTCCTTCCTCTCTCAAATTAATGTCCGAGGCTGTTTGCGTTGGCCCAGATCTTCCCAAACATTAATAATACACAGTACTCCTTAGTTGAGGACCAGGAGTTCTGATTATCTCTCCTCCAGGGGAAAAAGACTCGGTTGAAAACATCTTACCATCCATCATCACTTCCCTCCTGCCGTCTTGCCAAGGAACACCTTTCCAGTGTACATAGTTCCATAATGAATACAAAGTCTTTTATTGAGTTCTTTCTCGTCCGCAGTGTACACGTACATGAATCATCTAATCACTTACCAATAAATGGTCAATTTAATCTGGGCAACTACATGTGTTTAGCTCAAATTAGTCATAGAAGTTGCAGCAGATAACTCCAGCCAGAGTTTTTTTGTTTTGTTTTTTTTTTGCAGAGAAAAAAAACTAAATTGCCATCCCTCCACTTCCCCTTCAGACAGACAACACAACGAATCCTACCTCTGCTTTTTGTGCAACAGAAAAAAAATTCCCAAACCCAAATCCGAACCCACACCAGAGGATGGCTCCTCAACGAACAAAACGAACAAAAAGTGAGGAAAGGACCTGAATCCGTGCTGACACATTTACAAATTCATCCTTAAAAGCTGCTGGCCAACAGAAGAAAGTGAAGCCGATTAGTTCCGACAAACTGGATGTGTCACAATGAGCAGAAAACCAAACTGAGGCAAAACGTCAGGAAAGAAACCCAGACCTGAAACCATCAATCTGTTCCGGGTCAGACAGGGCATGGCGTCACGAAGTCGGAGAGAAGTCCAACAGCACTCTTCCATGTCAACAATGTGTCAACACCGAGCCAGATTATTTCCTTCGGAAACTGATTGCTTTGGCCGATGGCTTGAGAATCAGTTCATGCTAACCGGCAGAACTTTCCTCTCGATATCTATTTCCACAGCTGTCACAGGTTCTCCATGTTCCTCAAGACCGAACAGGTGTGAACCAGTCAATGAGGGGCTGCTGGACTCCATCCACTCCATCCACCGACATTATGTTGCTCCCAACTCCTGCTTTGATTTACAGCAGAACGTGCCTGATGAGGCAACGACCTCTCGCCCTTCCCCAGCCAAGCAACCAGCAACATGTCGGTACGCGCAACTTTTCTTCACGTCGGATGCTAAAAATGTTGCTAGTAGAGGTGTGCAACAATATTTGGTATTGATCCAATACCAAGTAATCAAAGGCTTTTAATGCAGGTACTAAGACGTTTGATCACACATCAGACTTTAAGAAAAAGCACAAATGTTTTTTATGGTTTTTCCTTTGAATTATTTTGTTCCAAACAAAGACAGAATTTGTGGAAAAGCTTATAGGTGCTTACAAAGACTTCAAAACCATATGAACATATTTGATGTAGGGTGGAGAAAAATAAGATTATAATTTGTGGAGGGAATGTGAAACTGAAGGTACAGATCTTACACCACGCTGGAAACGATACAATACCGATATAGAATTAGTATTGACATTTGAAGATAATAAGATGGAGATTGATGAATGCTGAAAGGTTTCCATATTAAAGTGTCAGCACCAAGTAAAATCAACTTTTTTGAGCTTTACATTATGCTGTAATGTTAATTCTTCATGCATGTTTAAAGAATTTCTCGATCTCCATGGAAACCGTTTGACTGTGCAAAACGCCTCGGCAGACCTAGCCCCGCCTTCCAGGACAAAGCTCCTCCTCAAAGGTGCGTTTTCCACGGTTCTGAGTTTCTGAGTTCTGGCTTGCGGATTAGCCTTTCCCCACTCAGCTCCTTCAAACTAGCCAGCAGCAATCAGCAAACCCCCTGGTGATAAAGTTGTTAAAAGGTTATGGAGGAGTGCCGTTGTGATGACTTCCTGAAAGAGCAGGAGTCCCTTAAAGAGACGGAGACCCAATTTCAAGATGCTTAATTAGGAAGTCAAATTTCTTTTAAGTCACATAACATCAGAAGGTAACACAGTTGCATAATTGTGCCTATAAAATGTCAATATGTACCTGGAAAATATGTAACACTTCATCTTTAAGACGAGGCCTTCAAAGGCAGTGCTGTTGGGTAGGAAATGTTGGAAACTAGTAGTTTTCTGTTTGCACATCACAGGAGGAGGTAAACATTAAAGTTCTCATATCTGCGATGACGGTGCATTTTCATAAATGGACTGAAACTTCACTGAAGAGGTGAGTTTGCCCACAGTGTGTGAACAGCTGATGTTGATGACTTGGCAAATAAGTCACACTTAATGGAAAAGTCCGCCTGATGCTGGACCACAGAGAGCCCAAACAGAACTGGGAGCCGTACCCGGCCCGGGGGGAGCGGGGCGGCGGTAATGAGCGCCAGCGTCTCACTAAGGAGTTGGGCGGGAAGAAGCTGCCGCCGGTCTTTCGGTCCCGCGCGCGACCGACGGCGGGCAGCGAGCCGCAGGTCCGGTCTGGTTGGCAGAGGCATGCTGCGCCGCGGTGGTTCTGCTCACAGGCCTGACGACTGGCCATCTGACTTCAAGCACAACTCTGGAGCAAAAACCGCAGTCTGAAAACCAAGAGCCTTCCTGCAATTCGCAGCCCTCTTCGAAAGCGATTTTATCCGTGCAAATGTTTTTATATGTCAAGGTACATACACACAACCTGGGCCAAATGAGATGTTCACTTTGTGGAAAAGGTGCAGTGACAAAATGATTAATGGTGGGAAAATAAAGGGGATTATCTTATTTGGACAAGACACAAAGTATGCACCTTTTTTTTTTTCTTTTTTTTCTTTACAGAGCATAATCGTAACACTGGAGAAAATTCTATATTTAGGACGAAAAGTTTTTTGTTCTTTTTTCACTTGAATCCATTAGGTGGAAATGAAAAGTTGCAGAATTTGTCTTCGAAAACGTCCACATGTTCACTGTCATCAGCCCAAAGCAGAACTTTCAAAGAACAAAAACTCAACAAAATCATTGAAAAGTTTAGAAAGTCTCAGTTCCTTTGAAACTGAGCAAAAAAAGAGACTTAGAAAAATAACATCCTTTAGATTTGGTGATGGATTAATCGCTAACTGGAGTATACTGGAGCTAAAAGCTGCTGGTTTCTGACTCATTCAATACTGTTTTCAGTTCAAGACAAATAAAAAAAACTTTTATCTGATTGTGTTTAACCCAGAGTTCCTCTGGCATCGTTTTAGTTTCAGTTTGAATTGTGTTAAAAACTTATTTATGAAGCATCTTTTGCCACCCTCTTATTAATAACGAATAATCAACAGATCAGCCCTAAACTGGAGCAGAAAGAGCTGAGCTTTTCTTAGCTGCATTAAGTTGTTCTCTAAAGGAATGTTATTGTATTTTAGGCAAAAAAAAAAAAAAAAAAGTTTTTTCTATTTAAAAAAGGTGTTATTTGTTTATTGCATTTTTTTTCATATTTCTAATATTGCATAAGAAAAGATTTAATTTGTTAACTGCAAAATCTGCAGACTGTGCCAATTTTTTGATAGAACAATCGACGGCATCGTTGCTCATTTATCTGCGTTTGTTAAAACACAAAGCAGGATCTTGATGTGTCATCCAGGTAAACATTATTGGCTTATTTGATTCTTTTTTTTTCTTTTTTTTTTACGAGTCCCAGTGCCTGTGTGGCAGTAAACCATCACAAACACCCACAAAGAGTCAGCCTTTTTTTACAACCCGCTACTCTTTCCCTGCTGTGCACAACGTCATTTAAAATAACTAATACGTCCTATAAAACCCGGCAGCAGTAGCCTGTTTGGGTTTACGCAAATAATTAGCTGCAGGCGGTTCAATTATATGCTGGGAGAAATATGACCTGCCAGAGTGCATGATAGAAACTAAAGGTAATGACCCTATAATCCTGGCTTTCTGCTCTGCTTCCTGATAAACTCACTGAGGGGGGTTAACATTACCTGCAACACCATACAGGCCCAGAATTTCTTTCTTTTTTCTTTTTTTTTTCGTTGGGCGTTTTTGGGGAGGGCGCCCAGCAGGTCCATGTTGTGCCTCTGGTGTTGTGAGTTCGGTGGGTGCGTCCCTCCGGGATCTGTGGTCTCTACTGACAGCTTTACAGGCGTTCTGCTGGAGCTGCCATGCCAGCACAACAAGGGAGGCGGCATCGGCAGCGGCAGCGGCATCGGCATCGGCAGCGGCATCGGCAGCGGCAGCGCAGCGGCAGCGGAGACGCTCGCACACATTCAGCACTCAATAAACATCATTCCTCATTTCTCTGCTGGGGAAAAATGAATTGCGCATCTCGAATTTATTTATTTATTTATTTTTTCATTATTGTTATTATTGTTATTATTGGTTCTGGAGATGCTGATATTTTAGTATCTGGCAATTTGATTTCATTATTTTTTTAGAGTCCTGGTTTTAAATTTGGTAACCTTTTTTTTTTCTTTTCAAACGGTTTGGAGATTCTGTTCGACTGAAGGTAGAAAAAGATGGAAGCTGCGTTTCCATTGCAAAACTTTCTCTGTCGAAAAAAACCTGACCAAGTTTGTTTCTTCATAATAATAACCTCCAGTTGTTGACCATGTGACTCGTGTGACGTGCAAAATGTGTTTACTTTGCGGTTTTGCGACACAAACCAATTTTAAAACGTCTGAAAACCCACCTGGTCCCTCCTCCAGAGCGTTTTATTGGAAAACTAGAAAACATTTTTTTTTCTAAGTTGGCATTTCCAGAAATCCTATTTATTTTCAGAAATCCAGCTCGTGTGAACAGAATATTTCATTACAACAAAAAGAACATTTGCTGCCTGGCTTTTTCATGAATACAAAATAATTATTCAAAACCCACACAGCAGGCGAGAAGGTCTTCTTTGGTGACCGAGTGGATACATAACTCGATTTGCTTCATATTCTCAAACAGGAGAAGCTAAGACGTAAGAACTTGTTTTGACATTCAGTTTTCTGCTTTTCCAATCACTTCTTTTTCTGCACCTCTAATCTTCGCGCCACGGATGTTATCACGCTTGTAGACCCCATAGTTCTGGCATTGATTAGATAATCAGAGATACTGTGTTGAAAGTTTGTACCAGTGCTTTCCCTAAGCATTCTTATAGTGACGTACTTTTATGCCACCTAGTGCAAAAACTCCAGCTCCACATCGAAGTCTAGTTCATTTGTCTAGAACGTCCGATTCATTTGGGGAGAGATTTGTTTCCGACTAAAAATCTTCATAAGTCTAATAACTAATAAGGAACCAACTGTAGAAGCAGAAGAAATAGTTTTATGAGCAGCCACTCGAGTTCATGATTTCCGCTGCATTCCCATTCGTCGGCGTCGGGGGAGACCAATGTTTCTGCCTCTTTTTTGCAAAACAGCTCAGGCAAAAAGATCAAAAACTTTCAAGACTTGGAAAAAAAAGGACGCACAACTGGATTTATGTCTGCACTTTGACACGAATGGGCTTTGATTCAAACATTTGTGTTGCACGTCTCGCTGATGCTTTATGCTCGTCATGGAGGACGATGAACATTTGCCCCAGACTCTTGACAGATATACTTCCAGGATTGATGATCCTCTTGGCCAACCTGTCAGTTTAGATGAGCAGCTCTGTCTTGTTGGACTTAATGTTTTATAACCTAACTTGTCCTTAAACCTGTACAGCTTCCTCCGTCTGCTGCGTTCCTGGGTTTTTGTGACGTTGCTTGTTTACCAAAGTTCTCTAACAAACTGAGGCCTTGGCAGAAAACTTTGACTTATTCTGAGATTGACATTGATCCAGATGGACAAACCAGGTAACTCCTAGAAGAAAAGTCATGATTTATTTTGGCGTATTGGAAAAGGAGAAAAAGAAAGACATATGACACATTTATGAGATTTTTATTTATCTCCATTAGGCCCCACAACAAGGTATGATATTAGAAATTCTATGAAACAAAAAGCCCTTATGGTGTCACCAAATATGACCGGAGACACCAACCAATATCGACATCCGATATTAATATTATTGTTTTTACTAGATGCACAATTTTTTAAGCTCACACTGAAAACTACGTTCTTCAAAGTTACGAACAAGATTGTTTTTGACGTTCCTTGGATAAATGTTTATTTTCCTCTGGAGAATCTGGACCTTTAGCTTTCATCACTAGGCTTTAAAAGGTATTTTCGCTGCGTCTTTGTGCTTAGCGTTGCCACGGCGCAAAGTTCTTTCTGGGTAGTTTCACTTGCCACGTTTCCATTGGTCCTATCAATCCACAATTTGGCATTTAGAAAATAAATTTATCTCATGGAAACGCAGCCATTTTTTAAAAAAAATCGTTTTACTCGTTTTACCATCAAAAGAAAAAAAACTTTTTGGGGGGCATATTAAAATCACCATATTTTCTGGACTATGCACCTCACCATAAGCCGCACCCACAAAGATTTTTGAAAAGCTGGAAACGTACATAGATAAGGCGCACCGGACTTTAAACCGCCTGGTTCAAAGTATGAGAAGAAAGGGGCGACTCAGTCCGAAAAATACGGTAGTGTATTTAGTAAAATTGCAATGGAAACACTTTTTATGCCTCAAATGAGTCACATGATCACCAATCAAAAGTTACCACTGGCACAAACTACAAAGAAGATGATGACAGGAAGTATAACATTTCCATGAGATTTTGAAAGTCTTGTTGTGTGACATGTGATTTTAATTGTGTTTCTTACTTAATGGAAAGACTGTGATTGCAAAATTGTTTTTTGTTTTTTTTTCTTTTTTACATTAGCAGCATATTGATAGAATTTAGTGCACATCTGTAATGGAAACACAGTTCATCTCACTGTTACCTGAACCCACCGGGGTGGTCGACTGGTTCCCATCAGCTCCTCAAAATCTTCACAATGTAAGAGGAAAAAAAAGTTGACAGCAGGTTTTACGGACAAATCGGAAAGCAGGAGCGACACGCTGCTGATTCATACGGCCCAAAACCACGTCCACACAAACGCAGGGCTTTATGGAAAAACAGCCATGACTTCACCAACTAGACTTCTTTAGGCTTCTTTTTTCGTCCACGGAAGCTGCTGCACAGCGCCTGCAGGACATATACACCCACACACACCCACACACACCCAGGGACCCACCCAGTTCCACAAACAGTCTCTCTGGATGTCTGGGCCTCCTTTTTCACAACACGTACCTCTGAACCTGCTCAGCAAACGTGTGTGTGTGTGTGTGTGTGTGTGTGTGTGTGTGTGTGTGTGTGTGTGTGTGTGTGTGTGTGTGTGTAGGGTGGAAACTTTAACAGGTCTAGAGGTGTGACCTTGGAGAATGACATCACAGCATTTACAGGAGGTTTTCTTCTGGTTAACGGCCTTCCCCTTCGCTCTCTCTCTCTGACCTTCTCTAAAGGCCTGTGACCGCGATTTCTTTGTGTTTACATTTGTTTGTTTTGTTTGTTTGTTTCCTCTTTTGTATCTTATCACATGAGAAAATGTACAGATGTCAAAATCAAGGAATTCAGCTTAAAGCACTGTGTGTAGCGAATGGGGTTCATGTATTGTTTCTGTTCTAACATTTTTACAAATGTAGGACGAAATCTAAAATCAAAGAACATGAAATGAACAGAGAGACAATGTCAAACACGTGCTTGCTTGTAGCCGCTGCACAAATTTGTGTCCAGTGGCCTGGGCTATCAAAAGCGTCGAATCCACATTGCCGCTCCCAACGCCTCAATAAGATGCTGAGGTCTCCTCTGACGACTGGTTATGAGCGCCAACTTGTTCAAAGTTCAAACTACCAGTCAGAGCAGACCTGTATCATCTGCACTGCAAATGAATCACACTTAAGAATCGATGTTAATCAATGCCAGACGCTCTCGCAATTCCGACTCCGGACTCACCCCCAGGGGGCGTAACTGAGTGAGATTTTAAACGAGAACTGGGAATGCAGCATTTGTGTTAAACATTGAACATGTCGGTCTAAATTTATTCGATTAATCTAAACGTTGCTAGTAATACATAAAGACTCAGGGCTACTTCAAAAGTTCTTGGCTTTGTTCCAATTATGGCAGTGAAAATTTTACCCCATTGTAGTTCCTGATTTTTTTTGCTCTTTATTGGAAAGACTGTTAAAAAAAAAAAAGTTCCTTCAGTTCTGAAAATTGCACTAGGTATTACATTTTTCTTGGTGTCCGTGTCGAGTTTGAAATGTTAGAGTCATGAAAACTCTAATCCGTACCAGCGACCGCCTGTTCCTCAATGTGAAACGGATCAGTATCGGAAACAGAAAAGAACTATGAACGTGGATAAATCCCAGTCATTTTATGAAGCCATTTCTTTTGAAAGGAACCCAACATGCAGAGATAACATCCTCCAGAGCTCTTCCTTTCTGATGAAAGTAAAGAGAATGCTGTTCTTGGACGGACCGCTCATGAAGACGACGCGGGTTCTTCAAAAACAAACTCCTGAGTGCTGATGCTCCCGCGAACGACGCCAACAGGTGACTGCTGGCAAACAGGGCAGCGCAGATGAAAGCACTGATGTTTTAATAAAGCGAAGCGCGCCGGACACTGAGCGCATGTTTGATGAACAACCTGCTGGTTTTCTGTCAGAGCCACATGTTCGGTTATTCTCTCCTCCTCGTAGATTAAGTTTAGGCTTTGTCCCCCCGGTTGCGGACGGACCGCTGCGCCGTCAGCAGAGTTCGCTGTAAAGTAGGAACATGTGTACAAATACTCCCCCTGCTCCCCACTGCTGTTGTTTCAAAGCCACTCAGTGTAATTTAATTCACAATTTCAGATTCCATTGATGTGCAAAAAAATTGAAAAAATGAAGAAAAAAAAGATTCAAAGAAAGTTATTTTTCAGAAACGTCTTCTGGTTCCCATTGTGTCTAAGCTTTATTAACCCAATATATTTAAAACTCTAACATTCTTTTCATCATTTGCTCTGTCCGTTTTTTTCCCTTTATCATCCAGGTTGAGTTCTTCCCACGTTGCTCATGTTTTTCCCTGAACCCCCTCCTTCCCTTCACGCCGTTTCTTCATTCCTTCCGGATCAAACCTCAGGTCTGGTTTTGTGTGGTTACAGTGGTAACCAGAGTCGGACCAATTCGGTTCTAGCTGCTCAGATTTGACATCTCAGCTCGGTGTGATTGGGTTGTTGACTCGTTAAAAGCTTAAAACGTCTTTCGCTTGGTGAATGCCTGGCAAGCCAAACGAAAACGTTAGCTCAAACTTAATACTTAGCTTGGTGACTAAATTCTTGATCTGAACTAAATGTTTAGCTTCAAGTTCAATATTTAGTTTAGCTCTTAAATAGTTCCTGTGTAAACTCAATATTTAGCTTGCTGACTAAAATGCAGCTAAAACTAAAAATACTTAGTTAGCTAGCTAATAATTTAGCAAACTAAATATTTAGTTCAGAGCATAAATATTAAGATTCATTCTAAACCTTTAGTTTGAAACGGTTACGTTTCAAAGTGAATGAGTAATAAAATGCAAATAGCTCGATGCCGCAGCAGCTCAAGGCTGCAGCTCCAGGCAGCAGCTCAAGGCTGCAGCTCGAAGCCGCAGCAGCTCCTGGCTGCAGCTCCAGGCCGCAGCTCGATGCCGCAACTCGATGCAGACGCACCTGGTGACTGACAAGAGTGACTCTCCCTCCGTAAATTGCTGTGAAGTTTCCAAAAGCCTGGCTCCACGCTGATTTAGGCACGACGCAGAGGGCTGTTGAGTAGCCATGGAAAGTTGACAGTGACAAGAGCGACCTGTTTGGTGTGTGTGTGTGTGCGTGTGTGTGTGTGTGCATATGTGTGTGTGTTTTTGTGTGCGTGTGCATATGTGTGTGTGTGTGCGTGTTTTGCTGTTCAGAAAGAGCATGAACCTCAACCCAGCGATCTGTAGGGTCACACCAATCAGAAATGTTCGTACGAAACAAAATGTTGACCTTTTTAAGGTTTTATTTATTCTTCTTTTCAGAACTTCTTTGCTGAAGCACCTGTAATAAAAGTGACATGAACTGAAGACATTTTGTCTCATGGAACTGGGAGTCACCTGCAGACTCTGAAAGTTCATGTCCAGACATCTGGTAACGACTTCCAGTGGCAAATGTACCCTTGGGTCCAATGGGACTCGTACACGTCGTTTGGATCGTTTGCAGTCAAAGGAACGGTCCAAAGAAAACAGCAACAATCCTAGGGCGAGTCTTTGTTTTCAGGTTAAAGCTAAGAGGTTCAGCTCATTCTTCATCTTTCACTTTTTTTTCCCTGCACACGCCCAAACGAGTGCGACGCCTCAGTGGGAGACCGATCCGGACGGCTATCAGTCGGTTGCCGTCCGGGGCGCAAACAGCTGAATGTTGCCGTGTCTTGGAAAACGGACGGAAAGTCAACCGCGACTCTCTTGCCAAGTTGCGAGAGAGTCTTAAAGTCTCGGCTGGAAACGTGGGGGTCTTGTTTCAAAGCGCGGAATCTGCTGTAAGCCCCCACAGACGCAGACTGTGGGGGCTTACAGCCCTATTGTTGTTCTGCAACGTTGCAGCCGTCCCTGGAGGTTTAGCAGGAGCTATAACCCTAACGTCGCCGGGACCAGCGGCCAATGGCCACGCCGCTCGCTAACGACCCATCTGGTGAGGTCACGTTGCTGCCTGATCACAAGAATTTACACAGCAGCAGACTGGAAAAAGATGTGATTGGAGGGCTGGTGAACAGTAACGTTGCATGCTGCTGTTTATGTCAGGAAATGTCCTGCATGCAGACAATGCCGACGGACAAAAAGACAATTCCTTTACTTCCCATCCATTGCCGCGCTGCAGCAGTAGAACTATTCCGTTACCTGAATAAAACCCAGATATGTTGGTGTTATTAATTTAGTGTCGTGCACCACCGAAAAGGGACAAACAAAGCAGAAAAACAGTTGAAGAACAACTAAGAGCCACTCAGTCTTCCTTTTTCTCTTTATCAGCTCCGCGACACACTAACCCGTTGTCATAGCAACTGCCTGACAACAAGAGTCTGACACCAGAAAAGACAAACATTTCGCATGCAAAGAGCACAACATTCAGTCCATTAGAGTCTGATGTTTTTGGGGTTGATATTTATTTGGTGACTATTAATAAGCAATCATCTGAATACAGACGTGGTAGATTAGCCCATTTTAACCCCTTACCTACTGATAGTCGGCCAGAGAGCTGGTGTGTGGGTTGGAGTTTTTATAAGAGAACCAAAGCACTGAGTTCTGCAGCACACCTACAGTAGAGTCAAGGTTGTCAAAGTCAAGCTAGCAAAACTGACCTACTTCACTCTACCTCACAGTTTTTTCTTAATTAAAATGTTATCTAGTTGTCATGGCGTTAACAATTCCTAGCAAAGCACTGACGCCCCATTGATGCACTGATATATATATAGATATACGTTTAGGATTTAGCGCGTTACGTCGATGCCTGGACAGGTTATACCAGTGGTAGTTACTGTCGGTCAGCAGCTTTTTGCATCTTGCCTATGCGACGTGTCTACAAGATTTTTTTCTTTCTTTAAACTATTCCTTTTCATTCAAAACCTTTATGTAGGTCGACGTGTGGCACGGTCATTTCAGGCTGCAAATTAAGTAAATAAAATACAAACCGGCAGCTGGAACAGACCGTAGACGTTTTGTTTTTTTTTTTGCAGTTGGTGATAATGGATTCAGCATGTTCACCTTTTCTAGCCACTGTGGCTTAGCTCTGAATGTGTTGTCATGTTTTGTTCCAGTTCCTACATGACTAATCGTTCCATCTTCCTTTTTTCCCCCAGGTTTCCTTCCTTTATTTTTTTTTGTTTTTTGTCAGTTTCCATGTCACACGTCCTTCTCTGGTGTAAAGGCTAAGTATACACAAAGTAGCCTTTACGGGAAGGGAAAGAGAAGAGGTTACTGGAAAAAAAAAAAAAGGAGCCCCTTCATTGAAAGCATAGAGGTGGATGAGCGAGTCGGTGGAAGGTGAAACACATTCAACGTGTTTATTCCATTCATTATGGCGGACGAGTCTTGGTTGAACATTTGCTTTCGTATGGTAAACCTGCCGTGTGTGCTTCCCTTCACCAGCTGGTTTTGGGTTTCGTTGCCATCTTCCACTGGCTGAATCATGTAATCTGCCATGTTAACATAGCGATTATCTGTCATTACCCCACACTGCGGTTCCATTCCATACTGGTTTCATCCATCCAAGGGTGTTTACCACGTGTCAACACTGGCGGGTTCTTTTTTCTTCTTTTTTTTCCCATGTCTGGGACCAACATAAGTTCTTCTTTAGCGTGAAAGCCCAAGTGAACATCCACTTATGTTAGCATGAGCAGAGACGTAACCTGATGTTGGTTAAATCTTGGGCAGTTGAAGTAGAACAAAGTTAGGGTTGGAGGCAACACTAAGAGCTTCTGTGCATTTTCTGCTATAATGCAAAGTGACAACAGACTACAGAGAACATGATATAGTGGGGGTTGGGGGATTTACCCAAAAGTCTTAAGGACTTCATGTCATTACTGTCAGAAGGCAATGTCAAAGTCTTTTGCTGTACATGATTCCAATAGCATCGCAAAAAGAATTTCCACTCATTGACAAAGAAAGTTAAGCAATGAAGTGTTACTTTGTGTGTAATGTGATGCACGCAAAGTCACATTACACTTACCTCCTCATTCTACCGGCCATGAGGAGGTAAGTGATAGAATTTGCCAGAGCTGGACGGGCTTGACAGAGAGCAGCGGTATCCTTCAGTCAGTCAGTCAGAACGGTGAGTAAAGGTCAGAGTACGAGAATAAAGGGCACCTAAATACCAGCAGACTTCACCAGTGGACCATGTGTCTTCCAACAGGCTCACCAGTCCCTAAATGTGCAAAACCTTCAACTGCTTGAAAGGTTTGCCTGGTTTTGTTGGGTTGTATGTATGAGTGTTTTAAAGTAGTACAATCAAGCAACTTCTACCTTCAGTTGTTGTTATAAAAATGCTATTTATATATATATATATATATAAAGTAGCTTTGTAGTTTAATTGTAGTTGAAATTGGGCCTGTCTCTTTCAGAAGCTCCTGTTCTTTCTGAAACTCCGCCTCCAGGGAGTCATCACAGCATAACTCCTACATTAACCCTGTAACATTTTCACCAGCTTTGCACTGAGTTTGCTAATTGGTGCCGGCTAGTCTGAAGGAGCTGACTAAAAGATTTCTCAAACATGCATGAGCGAGTTAAGGCAGCAATCCATGAATGTTTCTGATGAGGGAATAACTTTATAACATGATGTAAAGCTCAAAAATGTGAATTTGACATAATTCTGCCCCTTTAAATGTTTAAATTTGTTTTCACAGATTTCACACTGAGGCCCCATCATGTGCCAATAATAATACACATTTTTTAAAAGAAAACAAATGTTTTAGAAGGTCTTAAATGTGAAAACTTGTGGAACTTACATTTTCTTAAGCCCCATAAAAATCTGTAAAAGATGCAGTTGAATCCATTTTTGATATCTTGCACTTTATACGTTTGTTCAAACTGTGTGAGTGTGTGTGTGTGTGTGTGTGTGTGTGTGTGTGTGTGTGTGTGTGTGTGTGTGTGTGTGTGTGTGTGTGTGTGTGTGTGTGTGTGTGTGTGTGTGTGTGTGTGTGTGTGAATGAGACACATGAGCCTGAAGTATTTTCAGGTAAAGCTCTCGTTGGACATTCCAGCGCAGACCCTAAACGATGTGCTCAGGTTTCTGGTTACACAACGGGTGGCCGTTTGTCTGGATCCTCTTTAATGCGCCGTATTATCCGGCCAGATTAGATTGCATGTGTGCGTGTGGACTTTAATGAAGCAAGTTATAGTTAGTGTAAAGTACACACGGGCCCTTTATCCCCCCTGCTTACCCTGGCTTATTCATGTGTTGAGTTAACTCGCTAAAGAAAAAGAAATGTAAAAAAACGCATCTCAACTATTAGCATTTAGAATGAGAACCGCCTCCTTTGGGCATAAGATGCAACACTGATCACACTGTAAGGAACACAAAGATTGAAGGCCAAAATTATTCACACGACTGGTAGATTTAGGGCTGACAAGGACTTTTAGTTTTGCAAATAGTGTTCTTTGAAATGAATTAGAGAGAATGGCTTCAGCTGGCCATGATAACAAATTTGGATAAATTGCCCCAGAACTTTTTGCGACAAACAATGATATCGACTCATGTAACGGAAATGACTTGATGGTGCAAAAACTTCCTCTGAAAGATAAAAAATATTCATTTCTAACGAACATTCAACAGTGCAACCAGAAGACGTCTTAAATGTCCAACATGAGCAAACAAAACAAAACACAACAATTAAAAGGGAAAGCGCTGCTGCAGACAGAATCACGCAGTCAATTGATTAATCGCGACAGGCTGTCAGATCATCTGTTGCATTTCCATTCATGTTCATAAAATTGCACAAATTGAAATTCTGAAAATAAAAAAAGTATAATAATAAAAATAATTTTTAGCTGCTCCCCAGTCCATGGGGTCTTGTTGCTTGAAGACCTGAATAAGACCCCAACATGGCTGCCATGATTTTTAATGACTTCTTGCATGAGCAAGCTTATGAGGTATTTAATGAAAACACTGCAATTACAAAGTTGTTTTTGTTCAGCATTAGTAAAGTCCAGACAAAGGTTTGTGCATATTTGTTAAAGGAAATGCAACTACTGTCAAATAAAAGCCACTAGAGCCAAAGCAGAAACCTTTAAAAAGTACTTGTTGATATTATAGAAATCTAATTCTCATGATCTGCTGCGTTGAGCGCCTTGCAGAGAACCATCGACTCCATTCGACCAAGACCAAGAGATTAATCTTAAAGTTTTAGGAAAGTAGCTCTGGACAAACCAGTTACTGCAAAAACAAACTCCTGGCAAACATTATTAGAATATTTCCAATTTGCAGCTGAGTCTGAGGGACCAACCAGAGATCAGTGTCTAATTCACAGGAGAGTCAAACCAAAACTCTGCTTCCCGGCCGTCCTGCTCCCTCACTGAGTTACGTAACGCCTCCCATCTTTCAGTGAGTGTTGAGCCACAACATCGGAGCCATGTTGCCAGTTGCAAATACGGCCCATTAACATTTCCCCTGTAGAGCTTCGACGCGGCTTTTAAACACAGCCTGATTTACGTAACAACCTGCAGCAGGCCGGGTAATGAGCGCGTGCGTTGTGTGGTTTAACAGAAGAGGATCAGCTGGATTTGCTATTAGACAGCATGTAAAATCTGACCCCGCTGTCTACCAGAACTGTTTTCCCATGGCGTCTCCTCATGTGTTTCTCTGCGCCTGAACACATTAAACAGAAAAGGTTAGAAAAAAAAAAAACTTCAGAAGTTTAAGACAAGTGACACAGACTCAAGTAAACAAGACTTAGGTCTGGATTTGATGAAAAGTAAATGAAGGCACTTTGGGAAGTTAGATTAGCAATTTCCAGTTTCTGAGATTTACAGGATCGGCTTCTCCTGTGTTCTGCAATTTCCCAATCTCAAATCTCGGCTGCGCAGACAGAAGTCGCAGGGGGACTATCGCGGCGTCATGATCTACTGCTATGGCTTAAACAGGACAAATCGCTCCAGATCCCAGGGACCGGAGGGTACAAACAGACTGTGCTCGTTCAGCAACCCGGGGCGGTTAACCGGGCTTTGATCCGTGCTGCGCAGATGAGACGCGGGAGTGCGGTGATGGAATCTGACTGCATATTTCATCAGTCATTTATTACTTTATTGGACCTTTCCAAGCCATAAAGCACAGAACAGAAAGTACATCAAGTCATCAAACGAGTGCGCTCGGTGGAGGAATCCAAAAATGAGCAATGAATGCTTGAGACTCACCAGAGCACGGATGTGCTGTGCAGAAGAATTCAAAGCTCTTAAAACTTTTTGACTTTTATCACACAAAAAAAACCCCAAAACAAAACATTGGTGTGTTTTATTAGGATTCCATTAGATAAGCTGACAAAAAGAATAAAAACTAAATAAATGATTCAGCAGTCCCATGCAGGATGCTAGCATGATGCTAGCAATAGCATTTGTCACTTTGAGAATCATGGGCACTGGTAATTGTCCAAAGCAAGCACGATAGAGCAGAGCATTCTGGGTAAATTCAACCAAACAAACAAGTCTGACGCTAGCTGGAGAAGCGGCTCATGGTTTCCTGCCCCGAAAAAAATCCTCCAACCGCTAAACGCTCTGCACTGAGACGTGGCTCGTATAATGAGCTCAGCAGATGCGTAATTCCGCCAGGTGTTTGCTAAATGATCCTAGCTAGTCTTAAGGAGCTGAGTGGAGGCGTCACAGTGGAGGGGAGGTCTGTGAGACAGAGGCTCACAAACTGCAGTTCTGAGGAGCGGCGTCATCGCCCAAGGTGGGGCGACGTCCACTCAGGTGTTTTGGAGCGCCGAAGGGTTGCCATGGAGATTAAAGGGTTTCTTAAACCCTATAAACCGGCGGTTTTCAAAGTGTGAGGCGCGCCTTCCCTCGGGGGCGCCAGCGCACTTTAGAGGAGGTGCGGTGCGAGGGAAAAAATAAACCGAAGAAGAAGCTATCTGCTTGTTGTCTACTGATGTGAGAGAAAAAAATGGACAAATGTTTAGTAAACGTGCTCATCCGCTTCACTTCAACCTATCTCTGCGAATGTGGGTTTTCCACACTCCACACTAAAAAGCAAATACCGATCAAGCCTGCTGGTTGAAGATGATCTGCGGTTAAACCGCTCCACAGTGTAACCCCGCATTAACCGGGTTTGCGCATCAAAAGCACAAGCAAAGAGCCTGGCTTTAATTTGATCGTTAAAAAACATGAATGTTCTCAGTGATCCAAACCTCAGTACAGCTATTCGGGAATATTTTGAGTCAGGACAAGTGTAGAGGGGTGAAAAATAAGTTACCAGAAAATAAAGAGAATATGTAAGAAAATAGACACCCCAAACACAATTTTTTATTTTGTATCTTTTAATTTCTTGTAACAAATTAAGTGTTGTTTCAGTTTGTCCACGCAATTCTCCACATGACCACTAGGGGCGCATTGCATTGGTGGCATAGAAAAGAGCGAGCTCACAAAAAAGAATTAATCTTCCGTTGGATGTTAACGAGAACTCAACGTGTGTGTCTCATCTTTCCTGTGTCACAGCAACACACGTTGGAGGAAGATCCTTTATATTACATTACTCTGCCACCCAAGGTTGCAGGGTAACACATACATACGAGGTGATACTGGACATGCTACAGATCAACCACGAAGTGTCGGTTAGCATGCGTTCACTAAGACTCAAGCACATTGTTCCCACTAAAACTAAGGTGAGCTGAACAGTAATGTTGCCAATGTGTTGCCATGTTGCCAATTTAGTTAAAATCATAAATAAACTGAGTTACACATGATTCAGGACCGTGATAGAAAAAGAAAGGGTGCACATAGCATGCGTCAATGTTTTTTCTTTTGTATGCCTCCGTTCTTTCATACAGCAGCTCTTTTAGCTCGAGATAATTTGTTTAGATGAGCCACAAAAAGAGCTCCACAATTTTGCAACTGTTTAGGTTTTTGATTTATTTTTTAATTTCAAAGAAATGTGCAACATTTACAGATGTGTTCCAAAGATCTGATCAAAATGTTTTTGTTAAGATGTGAAAACACTGTTGGTATCAAACATTAAACTCAGAAGCTCAGATGTAACGTTTGTTTGAGAAAACGGTTGAAACGGTTGAAAAATGAGTTTGGGGTTGTTCTTATCATTAGAAAGAATAAAAAATGGCGTATTTGCCATACAAAGGCCCTGATAAAATAATTAAAATGGGACGAAATGTTTTAAAATGTTCATGTGTTAAATTTCATTGAGATAAAGTGTCATTTTAAAAGATGAGATGGTTCTAAAATAAAAGCAATTAGAAGGTGTTTTGTAGTGGCATTTGTGTGAGGGTTCATTATTTTGGGGGGGGGGGGGCAGCAGGCATTGCGCTCCTTGGAGGGGGGCTCACCCTTTCATACTTTGAAAACCTCTGCTTTAAACAACACCCCAGGTATGTTTATGTTTTTAATGAGGGAATAACATTATTAGAAAAACAATAGTCGATTTTACACAACACTCCTTTAAAAAAAATAAATAAATTGCTGCCCTCCACCGTTTCCCCTCAACTCTCTGCTCTTCTCATCTCTACTTCTCTTGCTTCTCAGGCATGTTATTTTTCATAAATATGTCCAAACGTTGTAATAAAATTTCTGAATAGTGTCATAACCAGAGTGTAGCTGTCAGGCGTACAGCAAGTGACACTCGGCCGACGAAGCCTGGGGAGGGGATTTGAACCTGACCGCAGAATAACACAAGCAAGCCTGACGTGACAGGATGAAGCTAACCGATGTTGTCACTGGGCTCCACTGCCCCGACAAAGTAGTGTGTGTGTGTGTGTGTGTGTGTGTGTGTGTGTGTGTGTGTGTGTGTGTGTGTGTGTGTGTGTGTGTGGGTGTGTGTGTGTGTGTGTGTGTGTGTGTGTGTGGGAGCAGTAAGACTCATTAGAGAGCAGTAATGGGAGGGGATATTGGTGGTGTATAGGCGTAATTACCTCGAGCCAACATGGAGCTCAGGACGCGTGGCGCCTCCAACACAAATACGAACGGCAGAACATAGATACCACTTTGTTCCTCTTTCACCGCCTGACCCGGGGGGAGAAAGTTCAGCCCGGCCCGTGTTTCAGAGAGCATGTATGGAAGCAGAGCCCTGGGAAATAACGAAATAACGAAAGAGGACTGTGAAGGTGTGTTGGACATGTCTGCGCCGGCTCTTATCTGCTGGGTCCACTTTGACTGTGATCCAATGCAGAGCTTCTTCTTCTGTCCTACTAATCACAGTCTGTGTTCTGCATTCAGCTTCCACGTTTCCCCCCCCCTCTTTCCATACACCAATCAGTCTCCACCTCCACAAACAGACGTCTCTGCTTTCTGAAGACATCTGTCTCCCTTCCCTGTTCAGCTGTCAGCCAGAGAAACTTCCAGTAAAACCCAAACTTGATGTTGGTGGTGTTGTACCAGTCGGAGAAAGGGTCTTTCAGACACACCTAGTTCTTTCTCGTCAAGCCGTTCGAGGTCAACGTTTGCTCTCAGGGTTGATAATGGCCAGCGCCGTCTTTATGCAATTCCAGTTGATTCTCGTTTCCCTTCAGTGATCTGTCTGGGATTTTTACAATTGACATCGATTTCTTTGGTTGAATTTCGACGGGGTTAATCGCCAAACAGAAGCAGACATTGTGAACGATTACGTTGATTTTCTGCACAAAACTAGGTTTGGGGTTCATAGCCAAGCAACTTAGCACAATAAATCATATTTAAAGAGCGGACACGTCCGTCCACATTGGCAGTGCTGTGGATATCTTGTCCCGTGGAGCGTGGTGGTCCTGCTGATTGCGCTTACATGACCATAGCCGTGTTAGGTATGTAAACGGTGGAAGAACAAATTTAACCCCTGTCCCGAAACAAGAGCGAGAGAGAAGCATTTGTATGCGCACCCATGTGTTAGTGGAGCCGTGTTTTTGCGGCTGTCGAATTCATTCGTTTTTGGTTGAACTCACCCAGAGCGACCTCTGGCTTCGGACGGCCCGCTCCATGCGGCGAGTCGTAATTGCGGCTTCTGGTAAAGCTCTGAAACTGTGCATTGAATTTTAACAAGACAAAATCGCTCAGTTAGGTTGGTAAAATTAAAAGGGGGTTAAAAAAAAAAAGAATAATGACTCAGCACACGTTTCTTTCTTTTACCGTCAGTTTCTGCATTTGTTCCAAAAGTGGGGTTGAAATACCGTGGCGTTCCTGGAGTCCTGTTTTCGGGTCACACGCATGCATCTGGGAATGTGGATGTTGAGCAAAGTGATGAAATGATGTGATGTTGAAAACAGGAGCTGCTCTGAGCGAGAAAACTAAAAGTCTTCAGAATGATCCCTCTGGTACCTGTTGATCCGATGCTCACCACAAGAACATCGTAGAGGTGAGAAAAAGATGAGCAAAGACTCAGACCGGTGAGATCAGCGGCTGAGGTTATGGAAGCCCAGTTTACAGAGGCTGCAGACGTCGATTTGTCCCAAATCTTAATAAAGTGTCGAGCAACAGGTTAGAGTTGGTACTTCTAGTTATATACAGTTAATCTCTTTCCTCTGGGTCATTCCTCCTTGGTGCTTTTATTCTATAAATCCAGATTAGTTGATCCCAGAGGTTGAAACTGTTGGCTAGTTGGCCGTTAAAACAACTCCAATCTAAAACATTTCACAGCTGCCCATGCAGATGGTATTTTATGAACCTCTAAACCATCAACACATTAGTCCTAGCTAGTTATTTAAACAGAAACTGATGATTATTTAGACAGGAAATGGAGCTAGAAGCCCATGAGCCGCTGAGAATGTTCCTGTGGAAGATTCAACATGATCTTCCTGAATAGAAAATAAGAGAAAATAAATCTATACAATCCTGAACCAGTACAATGTTTAAATTTCTAATCCCACTTTTACATCAAACAGTCACTATGACTGGAAATGTTTGACATTCAGTTCTGTTTTTGTTTGATCCAGGAAGGTCACTGAATCTATACTTTGTGTGTAAATAATTACATCTTTCTTTATGAATGATAACCCAAAGGAGACATTTCAAAACTTTAAAAGCTTCAGAAAAAAATTATTTTCAATGTTAGATGGGATATGGTTCATTTTATTGGACTTGATGTTATTTTCAAACTTAGGGACGAATTCATCTGGATTTATTTTAAATGAAGACACAAAGTGAACGCTGTCTACTTGACTGGATTCTGAGTTATTGTTAATTAAAATGATTAATGTTCAAATATAAATAAATAACAAAAGTCTTATGAAAATCTTAAACAAGCTACAGAAAAACAAATAGGTTGAACCAAATGTTGTCCCGCTTTATTCCAGACATCCTGCTGACAAAATGAAATATGTTCCTCAAAAGTATTTTAAAGCCGATGAATAATTTGCTCCTCTCCTTTGAGTGCGCCTAAACTAGCCATTAGCGCTGCGAGGTGCAGAACAGTAAACGCTCAGGAACCCTGCGGCCTTTTTAACGCCGTTTGTTTGAGTTGGGTTGCTTGTTGGGTAGAGATGAAATGAAGTAACAACAGGTTTGCATGCGGAGTCAAAGTCGGGCCGGCGGTAGTTATCTGCAGATGTGCCTCCACATGTCTCATTTAGAACACGGCCCGCTCCGCTCCCATGCTCTCAGCTAAACAGCAGCTGACTGATATAGAAACCATGTGCGATAAAGCGTCCCAAACCAACTGCATGACATCACCTGCCCCCTGTCCGCTGTCCCCCCGCCCCCTTTTAGATGCGTCTTGACTTTGCTTTCAGAGTGCAGATTCGAGGCACATGTTGGCTCTCGGCGGGGCCCGCCCTGCCTTACCGTTAACCCAATTTCACACCTGGGAACAGGCCAGTGCAACTACATGCGTCAATGCAAAGAGAAAAGCCTCCAGTAAACATCCAGGACAAATAGACCTCCAGCTGTTTCAGAAACAAGTGATGGTTTATTTGTTTGAAGGGAAGCTGGAAGTTACAGTCACTGTTGACGGTTAGTGAAAAGTTTACTCAAAGGAACTCTGTCTTACAGATAGAGCTAGGTGAGCCTCTGCAGAGCATTAATATAGAGTTAAAGCTTACTAAGTTACTTATACAGCGGAAAAGATCATAACCCTTTGTATTTCTCAAAGGGCAAAATCCCAGATGGAGCGCTTGAAGGGAGATGAGAATCAAGCAGAACCAGCTACTGTTTCTCTAAAAACTTATATTTTAATTTATTTTCAGGGTTTGACAGTCCGTGTCTTTATTTAGCCCATCAGAACATGGTGAAATGTATCTTTTTAGCCTATGGGTTCCATCCATAGATGCTAGAAATCAGGTTTGGCTTTCCCACATTATCAGTGGACGTCTCAGACAGAACGATCAGCGATGTCTTCTATGTGTCACAGACAAGTGTTACCCCATAGGGCCAGTCACACCTACTTATTTGCCCTGTATGGATCATCAGGGTTCTGGTATTATTGAGTAGTATTCATATTTATTCAGTGGTGACTGTAGAATCAGACCGACTACCCGACAGGCTCCAACATCCACTGGATTGTCTCTCAGTTGATAAAACCAGTCGCTTTTGTCAAGAAAAGAGACACCTCGAAGTCGCCCGTGTCCAAGAAGTTTTCCTCGTTTGAACCACGAACTGGAAAACGAATACAGTGAATCAGTGAAGCACACAGTTCTTGGTGTCTGGATTGTTCTTTTAAGTCTGTTTGATTCAGGATCTTCCTGTGTCATCAGTTTGCCGGCTTTTCAGACGCAGTGAGGTTTTACACACACTCCAAGCTCCCTCTTGAAAAGACTGCTGAAGCAGGATGTGGCTCTGATGAATGCCGTGTCGACTGTCCTCCCTCAGCACTGACAGATTGGACCCCCTCTGAGAAAACTCTTGTCCAACTCCATCTTCTCCTGAGCTGTTGAGGAATGCTGGCCGGTCACACAGTCGCCGCTGCGGCTCGTACAAAACAAGCAGGAGGTAGCAACATTTGTCCCTTTGATGAATGTGAGATCCTTTTGTATTCACTAATCTGGACAGGGAGTCATCAGACTCATATCAAGAAAATGTATACATCTCCATAAAATCTGACGTCAGCGCGCTGAAAGGCGGGCATGCCATGCTACACACAGAACCTCTGCAAAGACACTGGAAACAGACGAGACAGATGAGACAGAAAGACGTTTAATCCAGAGCGATACCTCCGGTGCCTTCTGCCTTGAATTAACAGCTATTGCAAATGCTCAGGGAGCGTCTTCCAAATGTGCCATACAAGTTGCGTGAACACGTGTCTGCACTCTTCTATCTGAGCAGAACAGCCCTGATTTTATTGCCTGAGCTTGTCAAGAGAAAGTTGTTTCTAACAAGCTACGCTAACGTGGAAGTGTAGTATTTGTTTCTTCCTTGACTATTCAAAATTACTACCATTGTTCTTACTGTTGCCTTGCAGCAAGAGCGTCCTGAGTTTGATTTACAGAGATTGCATGTTCTCCTGGGGCATTTATGGCCTTTCTCCAGGTACGCCGGCTTCTGCTCGCAGTCCAAAAACATGTATGTTAGGTTAACTCCTGAGTTGTCGTGGAACGCTGGCCGATCAGCCTTCCCCAATGCAGATGAGGTCACTGCATATTCAGATATGCATATTCAGATATGCAGTGACCTCAAACTCCAGTCCAACGTTAGCTCCACAGAGCTTGCCTGCATACTTTACTTTATCAAGTCCAGAAGACGCCAAAGCGCTTCACACTTCATTCACCCATTCACACAGACATTCACACACTGATGGTGGCAAGCTGGGCTGTAGCAACAGCAGCTGTAGGCCAGACTGCACCAGTGCCTTCAGCCCTACCACCACCGTCAGTCAAGGTGGGCAAAGTATCTTTCCCAAGGTCACAACAGAACTGGATGGAGGGGAGGGAAGGGGATCAGACCAGGGGACTCCTCCAAAAGTTGCCGGACTTTGCCGCTCAAGGATTGCAGCTTCCTGTCTGTTTCATTCCTGTCTGTCAAATCCAGACAGGAATGAAAACTACCAGACGGACCCAACCAGAAACATGACCTTTGTGGTGAAAGTAGCACACAAACAGTCACAGCAGAAAGATCGGCTGCCATCATTTCCTCCAGGTTGTTCAGTTCAGCTCTGGCCAGCCCCTCCCCACTCCTTGACCTCCGACCTTGACCCAGAGGGGTAACAACAGGCCTGCCTCCTGTACCTCCGACACGTCGTAAACACTGATAACAACTGGTAACTAATTGCAGGCCAGGATGGGTGTGGACGTTTAATTAAAACGTTCCCATGAGCAACCACCGGATGAATCACCTGTTTATGACGACGTGATGTCACTCCATCACCACGGCTACTGGTCCAATTAGTCATCGCAAGTGTTTTCAGACCACTGTTTTTTTATCATTCTCATTATTTATGGAGGTCTTTTTCTGCACCTGTTTCTCTTATAAAGGCCAATAGAACATCAATCATGTCACTTCCTGCCTGCTTTCAGAAACGTTTGGAAAAGTGTGAAATCTGAAATGATTTTTTTTGAGAACGGAAAAGAAATATTAGGAATGGAAAAAGTCATTTTTCCACTCTGTTTTTTTCACCTGTAAACGTCTGTCCATCCGGTTCTTGAGATACATTTTTTCCCCCAAATTTGTAGATTTGAAGCTTTGGAAATTGTAGAAATGCTTTCCATGAATTCATGATGAATGTTTTGAATTTTTGCTTTTATTTTTAAACAGTTTTATAAACAGTTCAAATGAACAAAAAAGTTTGCAAATGAATTCTCTTACACTAATTCTTTAATGTGTTTTATTATCTGCTTTGGACGCTTTGTCTCATGGGTAAAACTAAATTAAAAAAATAAATAAAAAGCTCCCACCAAATACTGTATTTCAAACAATGTTTATAGGCTGTTAGCTTCCAGCTCTGAGTCCTTACAGTTCAGCCACAGTTCACTGCCTGCTGTCCACACAGCAAGCGTTAAATAAGGCATTATGATTCCTCACTGGACCTTGAGTGAGCTTGTTCAAGTAAACTACTGAACACCGAAGCAGCAGCCGGACCCCTTAAGGTGAGGCCAATAAAATGCACCTCCATTTTCACAATAATCAGCTGTGTTAATCATGCGTATTAGCCCTCCAATAATTTTAAAAAGTCGTCTAATCCCCTGAAAAAAAAAAACTGCCTGTGAGAGAAAGCCAGGCCTCATGCCTAATTTTACCCCAGTGGTTTTAATCGGGCGCCTGGTCTAATTCAAACTTTACGTGGCCCCGACACGTCTAGCAACAATGAAGGGGCCTTTAGGGAGCAACTATGGTGACAAATGAGCCTAAATGGGTTTGCTGCCCTGCGACTGTCGCTAGATTTAAAGTGGCTAATCTCCCAGAGTTAATGCGTCTCACTGTTTTCTGGTGTAGTTTCGGACTTCTAGGTCATGCACTCGTTTCAATCTGGAACTAAATCTGAAATCCCTAGATGATTCATTTTCTTTCCCTTTTTCCTTCTTTTGCTGCTTAGTAGACATCGGGGGGTTTTATCTGGTAAACCATACATGCAAAAGAGAACCATTTATTCTAGATCTGCTCTATTAGTTGAATTCATAAATAAAATATTGGCAAACTACGACAAACAAATCAAACAAATGTGAAGTGCACAGCCTAAAAATGATTTTTGAATGTAGCCTTGTATGAGTTGGCAGCAGACGTCAGCCACTGGCAAAAACAGTTGCCATCCAGCCAACTGGCAGTAAATTTGCACGTACGCTATCGCCCAGGCGAGAAGGAAAACAGTTAGCTATAGCTGCATATCAAACATATGTTAGCAGCTAATTCCCAGTAGCCTGGTAACACAAGCAACGCAATGAAGATGTCTGCATGCAACAAACTTTTACCTGTCTGAGAAATCCCTGGAGAAAAAAACCCAAAAAACTAAATTTAAGACCTGTGATGAATATATTTAAGGCTGACTTGAATTTAAGACATTTTAAGGCTTTAATTTAAGGGTTGAGAAACAAATGGCTTCCTCAGTTTTGGGACATTTCCTTGTAAAAGGGATTGAAAACCATTTCTATTTCCATTCCAGTTCGGATTACGAGCCAAAATCCATTGAAGTGTTTATTTGTAGCAAAATGTGAAAAGCCTCGAGAGCCTGTGCAAAGACCTACATTGCATTTTTCCTTCTCGCCTGGTCCGCTTGCTTTTACTTTCTGCTAAATGTCTTGTCACACAAACAACTGCAGCAGACTGTTGTGTGAGCCACTCTCTCTTCCTCTCTCTTTCTCTCTCTTCCTCTCTCTTTCTCTCTCTTCCTCTCTCTTTCTCTCTCTTCCTCTCTCTTTCTCTCTCTTCCTCTCTCTTTCTCTCTCTTTCTCTCTCTTTCTCTCTCTTCCTCTCTCTTTCTCTCTCTTTCTCTCTCTTCCTCTCTCCTTCTCTCTCTTCCTCTCTCTTTCTCTCTCTTCCTCTCTCTTCCTCTCTCTTCCTCTCTCTTCCTGCTCTCGGCCTCCTCGGAGTGTGATGAGTTGTGTAATGTGTGATGTAACATCCACTGCACTTCATTCCACTACACTGATTCAGCCCCTGGGAGAGAACAGGAAGGAGCCTCTCAAGGGGCACAAATCACACACACACGCGCACACACACTTAAATTTGCATCTGTAAACACACTTTAAGCTCTTGAGTAAACACAGTTAAAGATGGATCATGAAACTTTTTAACGGTCTCTGGCAATAACTAATAAACAAACAAGAAGAAGAAAAAAAAACCATCAACTCAGCGTTTTGAACAACAGGCTTTCTTCGACTCCAAAAAGCCACTGTTTGCAGAGCTGCTTCGTTTCGAACAAGACTGTAAGCAATGTATTTACCTGGCTTGTATATTAGAAGGTATAATAATGAAATAAAACCTCTAGAATCCAAACCATGCAATCAAACAGATTTAAAGAAGAGCAGCAAAAGCAAACGAGGTGGATTAGCTGTGCTTGCCAACTGGTCGTGTCATCAGGATGTGTCACTGTGGAATACTGCCTCTGCTGCCCAGATCTTGAACTATTAAGACTGTCATAGCAACGGTGTCAACATCCTGTTGAAACCTCCTCAGAGTTGTTGCAAGGCTGACAAACACCGGAGAACATATTTGGATGATATGAGTTATGACGACATTTATGTTCCCTTCGTGATTAAAAAAAAAAGGATTCTTTAATTGAACTCAATTAAATTGAACTTAGTCCTTATTTCAAAGGAAATAGTTAGTCATACTAGGAAGCACAGAGAGTTTTCTGGATAATCTAGGGAACGCATTTTATCGTCTTTTCAGCTCACGCTTGATTTATTTCAGAAAACTTTAAAGTTTTAGTTTGCCCTCCCAATTCACATCTCTGGCATTTTCAGCAGTAGCCCTCTGTATTTTAAAATGAAGTCCACGAGTCGTATGGTCAACTGTATATATAATATAGAATAATGAAGGGCCCAACAGATAAAGAGATATTTAATGTAGGCAGTGCAATGACCTGTTGACAGAAATCACTTGAAGAAGAATCATTATTAATATACAATTACTTGGAGTTTTGACATGAAAAAATATGTCAACAGCATGATGCCGCAAGCTAGCTATGCTAATAGATAATCATTCTGATGTTGCTTTAACAGATTATAAGAGGTCATATTGACTTATTCATTACATTTATTTTGTACATAATCATGCTCAGATGACATCTCAGTCTACTCAGTTCTGACTATTTTCAGCTCCTTTCAGAAGGAGCTGTTTGGGGCCTCTTGTCACTTTAAATCGAAATAATTTGCTGCTGGTGAAATTATTTTCAGCTCTTACATTTGCATGTGAGATTAGCTGCAAACCAATGCACATTTATACATTGGATGGCTGCGCAAGAAGCCCAACTTCAGCTTTTCAAAGATGCAGTCACTCTTTTCCAGCAGCCATTGTACAGCGCATACAGCAGTAGAACCAGCTGTCCAAGCTTTGGTTGCTAGGTGACAGGCCGAGTTCGCTGGATTGAGTTGGAGGTGGACAGTCGTCGCTGATTTGTGGCCTTACATTCCAAAAGTTTTTGAAACAAATCATTTTCCAGAAACCGACTTAATCGGAAAAACCTGCTGGGTGTATTATTTATTTATTTTTAGGCTCCTGGGCTGTTTTTGGAAGTAGTAGCAACCCAAGTAGAAAAAACGTTCAAAATGCAAATTTTGCATAAAATGTTCTCTTTAATAATATCTTTTTGAAACCTGCCAACAACTCAGAAGTCAAAGACTCCTTCTGGTGCCGAATGTGCAAATGAAAAACAACCTTCTTACACATCTTTGCTCTTTAGCCGACGACCCGACGAGGTGAAGGTGAAAATCCTAAAACTCCAAGGTGCATCACTGTAAGATAAACATAAAATAGTTACCTGGTGAAGACTGCCAATTAAAACAAGCAGGTCTACTGTCCGCCGCCTTGCACCGTGTTGCCGCGGCGTGGACAGTGGATATATCTAATTTCGGTTGCACCTCACAAAGAAAAATATGAACATAGTGCTGAATGCTGTCATTCTCTTTAGGATGAAGCACCTGTAGATTTCTGAGCTGTGATGGTTCAGCATGCAGACAGGAGTGGGAAGCATTCGAACAGCCAACATACACAGTCGGTGCATTGAAATGTCCCGTTTTTCATTTAAACATTTTCAATTCACCATTACTACTGTTCTTTATCATTTGTTCTCAAGAAAGACGTTCGATATTCACATTATAAAATGTGTCAACATATGCCTGAGTAGAAAAACCAGAAAATGCATTTATTATTTATTATTATTATTTATTAATAATAATAAATATTAATAAATATTAATTTATTAATATTTAAGAAATATGTTGGTTCTCTCCATGGATTTATTATTTATTTATTTATTTTCTTCTTGGCAGAATTATGTTCTCACGTCCCAATAAACGTGGCTCTGGAATGCCAAAGAAAGAACTACAGTTACAATTTGTTTGGAAAAGTAGAAGTTATTTGGAACATCAAGTAAACACGGAGTAAATCTTGGAACTTTTAAAAGGCTTCTGAGGACATGTTGAAACCAGCAAAAGGTTCTGGATGATCTTCACCACATGCGTAAAGTACATCTTTTGTAATATCCCTTTTACTTAATTTAGTACCGTCAACCAGAAGACCGACTACAGATTCTTAGTTGGACATCTGAAATCTTTGGTCCAGTGGACCGAGACTCTTTTAGCGTGTTCTTATAAAACGCCTACTATTCCTCGGAGACATTAATTGAGACCAAGAAAATATATTGACTGCTCAGAGACAAACGCCACTGTATTATGCCAGGTTTTAGGTACGGACCACCGAGATCCAATTCATGGTTATTTTCTGCAAAGTTTTCAAACAATTTTCCAAGAAACAGCAGAAAAGTTTTCAGCAGATTTTTCTGTAAATGAGAGTTTAATCTTACAAATATCAAGACCTATTAAATCACCCAATCCTTCTTCAAGAACGACTTAAAAACCTCCTGAACAATCAACAGCTACATCTTGGGTTTAAAATGAAATCTAGAAATTGGGATTCGGAATCAAAGCAATGATTCAATAGTAACATTACTTCTCTCATGCTACGGCACGCAGACGCTCAGTCGATGAATGTTGAACTAATATTTATTTGATATCTGACATATCAAACAATAGGATATCTATATCCTGTACTAGAAGGAGGACAGACAGAGGGTAATCTCAAGATGGTCAGTTGATACTTACAAAAAGGAAGAATATATCCCACCACACAGATACTTTACAAAATCAGTAGCCCAGGTTGAACTTAATGTTCAATCAATTCTGCTTGATTTTTTCTTTATTAAGAAGTTTTTTTCCAACACTCCCGGATGGTAGGATAGGAAACAATGTGAGAGCAGCTCAAGTTCAACGTTGTTTTTCTCTGTCAAGTTTCCTTGTTAGCCACCAGAACACAGGCTCTGTGTTCCTGCTCACTCATTTATCGGGCCCCGGCGGTGTTCTGTAAGTGCGCTGGATAACAGCCAAGTCAGTTCCTCGGGGACCTGCACTTCTCCGAGGGTCCCGTCATGGTTCTTCTACTGCACTGAGTTTTAAGTAACTGTGGCGTTTACAGGGACACACACAGACACACCTCCCTTAAGGACAAGCACACACTGTGCCAAACTCTTGTTTGTGTTTTTTTTTTTTTTTTGTGCTAGAGACAAACAAAACTCCAAACCAGATTCAGCTTTAGGGAAATGCTAATTCAACGCTTGTGCATGAAATTAATTAGATCCATGCAGCCACGGTGCTTCGGGGTTGGAGTGGATTGTTTCTTTTTGTTCACCAAGAACTCTTAATTTACATCACTGTGAAGACTCATTAGAGATTATGGATCTCTGGAGATCATGAATTTTAGAGTCACAGGGCACATAAACAGAGAACCGCACATTTTCGTTTCCACGGGATCTTAGCTCATGTTTTCACTTTATGTTTATTTCTTACCAGTTTCAAGTAATGAGCTGAACGTCAACTCTGAAGTTTGAAGGACTTTTCGGGGAAGAGACACGCTCACATTCTCCTCACGTCAACCTTTCAACCAAACCACCAGCCTGACAGCAGACAAGAAAACCTTGTGCAAGAGGGGCAAACGTTACTTGGCCTTTGGGAAAAGAAAGTCTCCTTAAAAAGTTCTCTGGTTGTGGTAGGTAAAGTTTTTCTGTTTCCCACAGATTTCATGCGGAATGATTGGCAACCCTGGCACTTTTTTGGAGACGCAGTCGGCTTGGAAAATGAACATCTCTCTGACAAGATCGCTCTGCCAAAGAAGAAAAAAATAACAGAAAGAAGTTAGATTCCTGAAAAGTTTTTCTAAGGGACTCACCCTGTTAGAGAAAACAGTAAATTCTCCAATTTAACTTTTGCGTGTATTTGGTAGAAGTTACAAGTTAGCACCTCTGAAAGACCCAGATTCCTTCAGTAAGAGCCCTGAATGTTTCAGAACCACGGTTCTCAAACTGTGGCATTTGAGCCTCTTGCTTTTCGCAACGACTTTGGGATCAAACTGTTTGGATTGTGAACATGTAGCGGTCATGAACAAACCAAACAACAGGCTGCTGAAGCACACTGATTTTCAATTGTAGCGGAAACTCATTACAATGGAGAACATTTCGAGAACTCTTAGTGTGAAGTGAGGAAAAAAACAGTGAATCAAACACAAATCCACACATATGCATATTACATACACATGAAATAAATTGGAATATGCATTCTAATGAAACATGTCAGATTAAATATATGGAAAATGATCTTTAGGCAGAAATTGTTCTAATCTTACAGTAAATGTTTTCTTTAGCTGTAAGCAGAAAATCTTAATAGTTAACAGAAATAAAGACTCTAAAACATCAGCCTTTATTTCAGTCACTAATCTATATAATGTGTTTAATTTTTACTGAAATAAATTAACTTTTTGATAATATTCAAATTTACTGAACGTAAACTTGTATGTATACTCTACTTTATTACTCTCCAACGTCCAAAATATGTATCGATATCAAACCTAATGGATTGATTTCACACTCGATATCAAACGGACAGACGGACAGATGGTTTGACATCCAGACAGACGTTATTGCTGCAGGTCTGAATATTTGCTGGGATGTTCAATCATGTGTTAGCCAACATCAACGGCTATTAAATGTCACTCCAGTCTCAGCCCAAGAGCTAAAGTCAAGCCTTTGATGTCTTATTTTTGTGATTTAAGTTCAACTTGTGTCGTTGCCATTTCTGGAAAATTAAAGTCACAGAGTCCTTCTAAAAGCTCCAGCATGTTTAATGACACATGCTAAAAACTGGAAAAAGGTTCATTCGTTAAGCCTTCCTAGTATGAAGAAATAAAAATTATAAGGCATTTCTATCTCTTTTTGCTCACCTGCATACATGGCCAGTAGCTACATGTCTGAATTCAGCCGTTCTTCCAAGGAGGATTTGAATTTTGTGAGGCTGTTTTGGGAAGTTTTACCCGTATCTGGAGCTGGACAGCAAGTATTGTTGTCTTGTGGGCTTATTTGCTCAGACTTTGTAATAGACTAAATGTCCTATGGTACCTATCATTTTTTTAACTGAAAACAGCTGCAGACAATTCTCAGACTTAAGGCTTTACAAAACAAAGATGAAGTTGCATCAGCAGCCTCTGCACTCTGTCTTCTCTCTGTCCTCATATGATCTTTTGCTTAAGTCCTGCTCTCAGAGGAGAACTCCCCCACAGATTCTCTTAGAGCGTTAGGCAGGGTTATTTTTCATACTGAAATGTAATTTACTTCCTTCCATCTCATCTACTCCCTTGTAGCTCCCCACAATTAAAGGAAAAAAATCCATACAAACTCCAGAAATGAAGTACAAACGAAAGTAAAGCGCTGCATGCGCAACTTCAGATTCAGATCTTTATTCAATGAGGAGTTAAATATATAGCAAGTCACAACAGAGCACAATGCGCCAACGTTTTAACCAATGGAGGTTAAAAGAACAAAGCTTGTCGATCAAAAACAAAAGCTGAACAAACCAAAAAATTTAAACCCCTCTAAAAAAAAAAGCCCAAATAAAAATACAAAAAACAGAAAAAGCACTGAAATAATTGAAACGAGGTCAAGCGTTGCAATATTGGAGAGTAGTAGGAGAATGTATCAGAGTGAGGGTAAATGGTCAGTATGTTCTCGTCAAAGCGAACAATAGGATAAGCAAGGATACCTAAGAGAAACTTGACTTTGTAAGTTAACTCCTTAATATTAAGCCTCTGTCTCTTTAAGAAACTCCTGCTTTTTCTGAAACTCCACCTTCGCAAAGTCATCACAGCATGGGTCCTCTACTGACCCTTTAGCATTTTTTTTTACCAGGATTGCACTGAGATGTAGCTGGTATAATGAGCTCAGCTGATGCAGTTCAACCAGGTGTTTGCTAATTGCTGCTCGCTAGTCTTAAGGAGCTGAGTGGGGAAATTGTGGCGGGACTGCTGCTCGAGAGGCAGAAGCTTGGAAACTGAGGGTCCAAGAGGGAGCTTCATCCTCAAAGGTGGGGCTAGGTTCACCTATGCGATATGCACAGCTGAATGAGAAATCCTTGAATCTCCCATGGCAACCAACCATGCATGAAAAGGGAACACAAGCATGTTTTTAATGAGGAAATAACATTATGACGATGTAACGCTTAACCCATTCATTTTACATGATACCACCCGTTTAAAAGTAGACAGGATGACTTTTATGGATAGAAACGTTTTCTGTGCTGGTGCAACTTGCCTCTTTCTCCAACTAACCAGAAGGTTGTGCAGCAGTAGCAGGCGCTTGGGTAGCTGCCAGTTGGGTTAACATCAGTGGACGACCTGGTTGTGTGCTGACTGCGGCAGATGTTTGTGATTCAGCAGCGCAGTGTTGTAAAGATCCTGTTGGGAGACTCACAATGTGCAGAAACCGTCTCAGTTCTGGGCAGTCAGCTCTCGAGAGACGAAATGGCTTCAACATTGTGAGAACAACGTTTGATGCAACATGCGTGATTAACCTGCTTTGTTCTGGAACGCTGCGTTGTTACTGAACATGATTTACGTCACTTATTGGGAAGTGGAAGGGATGGCGCAGCGATCGGTGTGCAATCACGCTGCTAACTGGATTAGGTTTCAAATGAACATCACAATACGCACAATAACTGCAATGCAATGCTCCGCTATAATAAATGGGAGCTGTTACGTCCCAAATCCTGGCCAGTTTTTTTTTTTTTTTTTTTCCTGTAGCTCACTGACTGTAAGAAAAATGTATGAATGAACCGACCACTGTCAAAGGTTCGGCTGTATGCAGACCCAAATTGCTGCCTATTACTAATTTCCCTTCCAATTACAGGTTAGGCTGCACTCTAGAACTCGTTGATTATCCTGTACAGCACAATTCATTGTTGTCATAGTTTCAAAAAGAAAGGGGAATTTCCCCAGTTGAAATCCACTGAATAAGACTGAATGTTAAAGGAAGAGAAACGACAAAGTGAAAGATTTAAACCGGTTTAAGATTAAATAAATATCTAAAGTATTTTCTTGCGTTTCCCTTTTCTTGTAAAAACACAGCTTCTGTCTCATTATAATGCAATTGAAAGTATTGGTATAATTGAAGATTTTAGCAGCTTTGAGAAATCCCAAACTTTTAAATCTTTGGTACTCGCAAAAATGAGGAAATAGCCCCAAGACTGGCCCAATGTCATAGATGAATGCCATTGTAGCTCATGGACTGCGGATCTTAGAAAAGTCTGAACATGCTAGCTGAGAAACCGATCCAAACCTTCTCCCTGCCGATGTGTTTGTTGATTTGATCAAATCGCCAACTTTTCCTGAATTTACGCCACACAGATTGCGATTCCCCTCGACCAGAGCAGACTGACAGATGGAGACAAAAATCGAGATCCTTGTTAGTTTTCTTGTACATGGTTGTGAGGCATTTTCTTAATGGTAACTAAAGATTAAACGAATCTTACTAATGTTACTTACTGGTCAGTTTGTGCAGCTGACCCTGCAGCACCCAGTGACCATTTTTACATGGCTTTAGGTACCAACTATCAACCACTACTGACAAACTTCACTGGAGTAAAGACGCACATAGCTGGCAACTGTCTGAAGAACGAGACATCACATGCAAAGAGTGGTTACATCCAGTTACATCCAGAAATAATCAGCTGTTAGAAAGGCCCAGTCAAAGTCTAGATATATGTCCAACTGAGAATCTGTACCAAAACCTAAACTTGATATTCACAGATGTTCTCCATCAAATCTGTCTAACCTGAGGTTGTTTTGCCAAAATGTTTCAGCAGTTTTTATAAAGCTTTGCATCTTTATCACTTGCGGGCCACGTGTTTTGGCCTACGCCATAAAATACAAGTGAAATACGTAAAAGTTTGTCGTTTTAAGGTGACAAAATTCAATTTAAAGAGACTCCAAGCCGGAGTTTTCCGTTACTCCCACTCACTCCGTTTCCATTCCTCCTGCTGTGTTGACTAAAGCTGTTAAAATGAGAGGCGTCCTTTTGACATCCATCTGGAACTGCTTGGTCCAACACGCAGCCAATTGTGACCTGCATTAACCTGCAGTAGCCAGAGCCTGAGACAAGTTCCCAGTAAGAGGTCCTCCTTTGGGTTAGTCTTAACGCAACACTCACACATCGCATGCATTTAGACAGATTCTGTTCTTTGTTCTCTGTGTATTTAACGTGTCTGTGCTAGTGCTTGAAAATATGGGGAAGGAAATTGACACTCACTCATACTGTTGTTCATTTTAATATTATTCATGGAGCATGTGGGCTCGGGTCCAGATGTGGTGAGCTTTTTCCCTGCGTCCATTGCAGTCGAGATGAACTTCCATAGTTATTCTTTTAGGCAGTTATGCTACATTTACTCTAGCTGCAGATTGCTCACTCTCTCTCCGTCCAGAGAAAACATGTTTAGGCAGTAATGTCAGACATAGTGGTGATTTTTGATTCCCTTTAGGCATTGACCCATTGGCTGTATTAATTTTACGTAATGCCTTTGTAGTTGGTTTTCAATATCCAGCCATCCATCTGTGGTCTATATCCACCCAGGCTAGTGCCTATCTCCTAATTTTCAATATGTTTTAAACGGAAACATGACTCTTATATGCTGGTACTCTATCTGCATCTGTCCTACTGAGCTACACCAAGCATGTGGAAATTTATAAATTTGACTCAAACCCATAAACCAATTAGGGCATGTAAAGAAATTTAGTCTAATTACACATAAATAGAAAATGACTTTGGAGAATTTGGTCTGTTCTGTTGGTCTAAATATCATAACAAGGTCGTTATGGCCTTACGTAAGCAGCCCAGACCAGCGCTTGATCCGTAACTTCAATGATGCTATCAAACGCCTCGGCTGCCCAGGTTTCAGCTGGCCTGCATGAAGCTGGACCAGTGCGGGAAGGTAAACATCTAGAAAGGAAGGTAACAAAGGTAAGGAAGGGTATTCAGAGGTGAGCAACAAAAAGCAGAAATTCTTGTGTTTTTTTGGCTTGTGCCGGTGGCCTTTTCTCCATTTTCCGACAGTAGATAGACAGGAAAGGGGTCAGAGAGAAGCGGGGAAACATGCTGCAAGGGTATTGAAGTCCGGAGTCAAATCCAGGACAACCACAACTATAGGACTACAGCCTCAGTATACCCACTACGCCATGGCACACCCCTGAAATGTATTACTTTACAATACTCTAAAGTTCCAAAGAGAAATGTCTGAATGTTAATTCCATTAACTTTAAAAGGTGAGTGGAGCTTTAAAAACGGGCTGTTCGCTGTGAATTTGAGGCATTTCCACAGATCAGGGATTAAACATAAAACCACGAAACAGATTTAAAGGAAAGTCGATTGGCAGATGTACAGACTGACAGACGGACAGCCAGACTGTTGGATTGATGGACTGATTGGCAAATGGGAGGATTTACAGATAGCTTGACTAACAGATGACTTACCGACAGGAATAAGTCGGTATTCCTTGAAACCCTTTTGTCCTCCAACCTCATTTCAATCTTTTAGACATTTTGGCTAAAATGGCCTGACTCCCACCACACTATGACCAGCAGTGTCCCAGTGTCCGATTCTCCATAATCCACGCCCTCTGTCTTCATGCTCTGCAGCCAGACATGCACATATCCCTCAGAGACGGACATGACATCTGTACAGCGCTCGGACCCGAGCCATTACAAACAACATTATGTCACGGCTAACTGGGTGCTATCTGATTCTGAGTAATGGTTTTTTTTTGTTTTTTTTTTAAATCCCCCTCCCACGTATTATGCTGATGCTGTTTTTGTAGTCCCAGTTGGGACGGATGCAGTCGACATGCCAAGGAGCTGAGACAGGGAGGGAAGCAAGTGGGCGAAGTTGGTGTTTGATGGGGGTTTCTGTTAGATATTAGCTGAGAGGTTCCACTTAAAATGCACGCTCTCAAACTCTTGATCCGCGTCCGCTGAAGAAAGGGAGTTCGTTGGAATACATTTTCAGAACGTGGCGCAAAGGCAAACATTTTTTCTCATGGCTTCATTCCAGGTTTTATTTAGTCTGGCCCATGATGGTGAAGTTAGGTTATGTGTTTTTCAAATGTAACTTGGGAACTTTTCAGGTGGTTTTCAGTCAATTTAAGTGAGTGTGACTAATGTCAATAACAAGATTGTATTAATTGTACAGATATAATTTTGGAAAAGTAGAAATTGTGACATGGAGTGAAAAATGTTGTGTTTATATGCATCACATGGGAAATATTTGGATGGGTAAGTTTTTTAAACTGGATTTTGTATCTTTATTATTATGCCGCAATTTTTTCATAATTATTTCATCTTTTCTCTGACATTTTACTTGTTGGAAATAATATTCATTTCGTAACATCTACTTTGGAAAGAAGATAGAATAATAAAATATTTGTAACAGAGGATATTTAATGTGTGTAAGTGACTGAAATTTAAAGTGACACACATTGTTACCCTTTCTGTTTACAAAAAGAACAGGAGGAACTCGACGGGGATTGTCTGGAGATCTGGGGTTTGGCCAAAATGTTGAATTTGGTGATAGACTAAAATAAATAAGTGTGTCACTGTTGAGCGAAAAAGCCATTCAGCAAGGAAGAAGTTCCAAAAGCAACATAAAAAGCCTGACTAAAGTTCTGAAGATTTAAATCGTCTTATAAAACAAAAATGTAACTTTTTAGGAGAAAAGTGGGATTTCTGCAAGCTGTCCCAGCTTTGTAGTCCTGAGGTACTCATCGTGTGGTTTGGGTGTTTTTGCAACATATTCTGCTTGCAGAGTTTTCATTCCATGTTTTTTTTTTTTCTTGTAGTGTCTCTGGAGTTTGTCTTCTTCTGAATTCCGTGACATTTTTTTTTTGTTTGTATACCAGCACACTTGTGTAAGATGGGAGTCCCCTGTTTGGCTCTGTGTGAGTCAGATGTTTTAGGTTTGACAAAAGCAAGCGATGACAGGAAGCTCAGGACTAATTAGAGACGTCTTCCAAAAGCTGCGTTGCCGATGTCAGCCGCTCTTCTCTATCCACGCACACCTGGACATCCACCATCCTCTTTTACATGAATATTTACAAGTTCAGGTCAAAAATCAACTTTCAGGCAATAAACTCCTCCCACTCCAGAAACATGCTTGCCAAAAATTGCAAGCAGTCCTTTAATTCATCTTTAGGTTTTTGAAATAGTTGGCATCATAGTTATAGGAGCGTACATGGTAACTAATCCATGATGTGCATTCTTGTTCTGATAAAACAAGAATGTTGCTATTAGTTTAGCCTGGCATGCTGTGAAAAATAGCAAGCCTGGCAGAGTTTAACAATGAAGACTTTTTTATTATTGTACGAGTTTTGCACAACAGGTGAAGTCTGACAGTTGTTTTTCCGTCAAATTTACATTCATTATGCTAAGCTACTGGGGTTACCATTGCTATTAAAATAAAGAATCATGATTAAGATTCATTGATGTTAAACAACTTCTGGTGCATCACTTTGCACGTGGTCGCTGCTGCCCTCAAATATGCAACAACAGCCTGAGCCCTGGCAGAGATCCTGTCAGTTTCTGCTTGAAATGTTGCAACAACTGAATTGATATCTGTGCAATCGCCTATTGTTGCACTTGTGGTTGCAATTGGGTGATATACTTTACGTGTTAATTGGTAGAATTTGTATTTATTCTACTTCCATTCCTATAGTATCACATGTCGTAGGCTTCTCTTTCCTCAGACATGTTTTTTTTTTCCCTTTTAGCTTCTATTTCTGCTCCTTGTTGTCTGCCCACCCACAGAAAACCCAGACTGCTGGAGCAGCTTGCAACACTACAGCCAAAGTTTCAGTCGACTGACTTCCTCCAAAGACAGTAATCTTGTTTGTGTTGCCAATTTGAGGACTAACAACATGATTCCAGTGTTTAGCTAAAGGTCCTTTATCAGCATGCAGCCAACCTCAGCATTCCCGCAGAGAGTCAATGATGACATCATTAAGAAGCGGTGAGCGCCGGCCGCTGATAATCCCTGAGGTCATCCGCAGACACCAACGACAGAAGATCCCGACATTGGCCAGGGACTGAGAGGCCGGCTAGCATATCACAGTATGTACCATCATATACTAAGTCACCTGCTTTGGTAACCAATCCTAGTTGGGCAAACATATAGATATAAATCAAAGTCATTAAGTTTTTATCTGAAGATTTTTGCCTGAAGAGATAATCCAAGGTGACGACAAGCAGAACCTTTTCTCGACCTCCGAAGAGGAAAAAACTCAGAATATGCTCAATTTATTTCATCCTGATATGAAGCTTTTTATTGAGTGTCCCACATCTGCTTTCTACATACGGAGCAGACTGCGACTTTATTTTTCTCCTGCAACGTTCTGCCTTGCTTTTTCACTGACGCAGGATAACGTTGCGGCTGAATTTCTCCTTAACAAATACAGCGTCTCGCAAAAGTTTTCACACCCCTTTAGCTTTTTCACACCTGACAACAGCATGTTTTATAGGGCTTTTATGTGACAGCGCAACACAGAGTGTTGCATCACTAATCAATGTGGTATGCATTGGTTTTACGCGGAAACCTTTTATAAAATCAACTGCAGTTTATTGATCTCAGAAGTGACTTTGTCAGTAAATCAAGGCTTGCATGTGATTGGACCTCCATTTGAACCTGTTCTGTAAAGCAGTATTTTTCAAAGTGGGTGCCACTAGGGGGCACCTCAGAAAGTTGGAGGAGAGATGAGAAAAATGAAATACATATGTTTTTAAATACACATTTCAAACTTTTCTATTTTATCCTAAGATATAATCTATTATTTCAATCAATATTATTAAATATAAGTTTATGGTGATCATCTCTCTGATTGCAAAACTGATCAAGCTGCTTTAGTGACCACTAAATGGAGACGTTTTTGTAAAAACCTAGACAGAAGGAACCCTAAGAACTCACGGCCAACTAAAATCACAAGGTATGAGGCAATATTTATGTCAGATGAATGTAATAATTACTAAGCTGTGAGTGAGGAGAAGTGAGGAGAAACACAGTCTAAATGTTGACGAGCAGTAGCTAATGCTGTTTGGGGAACAACAGGGAAAGGTTTGGGCAGTTCTCCGTTTGAGAAACAAACAGCGTTGTGAAGATTCCAGAGAAAGTTCCTGAGATGTTTGATATAAAGTCCGCTTATGAAACAATATGTTCCAAGCTTCTCACAGAACTCTGGATAGTTAATCATCCGCAATGTTGGTCATGCACTCCACAAATCTGGCCTGCAGGGATCAGAAATCATGTAGGGGACACAGTACGTACGAACGCACGGGAACAAGCTCTTCCGCTCGGAACAAACTGAACTTTTTGGCCTCCGCTGCAAACCGCTCTGTGTGTGTGGAGGAAAACTAACATTGATTCCCTCCTGAACATACCGGCAGCCCCTCTGTGAAGCACGTAAAACCAGGCGTGGATACCCAATCTCAATTCATGTGACCTATTTTGCAAGGAATGCGCAAAGAAATGTCAAGCCTCTAGATGTGAAAAGCTGGCTGGGAAGGATTCCAAGCAGCTCGGAGGTGTGACATGCAGAAAAGTGTCATTCTGCAAAGTGATGACCTCGGGCTGCCGGGTGCAACGCAGTACAAAAATGTATATAATTTTGCTTCGATGTCATATTTACTTTGTGGTATCCTGTCACGCACCTTAATGTTTACTGTTAAAACAAGGATGAAATGTGGGGAAAAAAACTGCTTTGAACTCAATTTAATGTGCCAATGTCTGAACGCGTGTGTGAAGCTTGCCAGATCATCGTGTCTCTTAGCTACTGACTGACTTTCACGTCATCTTTCCTGCAGAGCTTCTTCAGCTACTTAACCCCAAGTTCCAGAAACTGTTGAGCGCGCTGTGAGTTTTTCTGGCTTCAATGTCGACTGAGGCCAGAAGCTCAAGCCCTTTCTGGAGCCACGTTTTCCTACAACATGACGGAGAAGCACAACAGTTGTTGCTCAAGCCTGGGCAGAGGCTGCACAGCACAGAGATAGAGAGCACATGGTGTTAATGCTCTGCTTTTTTTTTTTTTTTTTTTTATCATTTACTGCTTCTAATTATCTGCTTGTTCCCGTAAAAGACGCGCTGAAGGCGCTTCTTCCGCTGCCCGCCCGCTGCGCGGCCGCAGCGCGGTGCTATACTGTCCTCATGCGGTACTGCGCAGGAGAGGCGCATCTGTTTTGTCTCTTCCTTTCCGCCGGGCGGATCATGCTGTGTTAAATTAGGAGGCCATGTGCCGCTGCATGACCTCATTTCCTGCGACCGCAGATCAGATTGAAGGTGGAAACAATCAAAGTGATTGCTTCATTTTGAGAGAATTTTGAAATGACCACTAACTGATAAAGGTGATATAGAACATTTGCTTATATTAGACCTCGCAGCTTGATGACTATGTTTTTTTTCCTGTCTTAACAGTACTGTTTGTGATCACTGTCACTATTTATTTATATATTTAGTTTTTGTCTTTTTGTGGTCTTCATAACATGCCCGGCTTTGAAAGTATTAATATTTCTTGATGTAAATAACTCAGTTGTTCATCATCCAATAGACCAAACAGCTTTTAGTTTTTATGTCATTGTTGCCCAGATTTAGCCACATTGCAGATGTACATGTGCTGAAGTATTAAAAAAAGGCACTTTGTGTGAGATTTATTCCACACACTCCATATTGTAAAAAACATTTTTTATTTTTTTTGTCTTGTCCAAAGGAAAAAGTGTGGCGTCCTACCGCCACGCGGTGTCTATTTCTTCTCATGCCATCAAAAGATATGTAATCCCACAGCATGATGCAGCCACCACCCTGTTTTAACACTTATTATCAGACATACTCAAATTTGAATTTTTTCTGTCCCATGAGCCTTGTCTGTCGGATTAAAAGTACTTTTTGAAAATAACTTTGTAAACCTGCATTTCTGTCTGTGTTTCATTATTTGTATTCTTATCATTGGTTTGATGTAATATGCGAATCTTAAATGTAAATGTTTCAGTAGCTTGAAACGGGCCTATCGATCAGTTTTGAATGTAGTTTGTTGCGCAGCAACAGCGTCGCACGCGGTTGAAATGTGTCGCGCGCGCAAATCCTAATAAAAGCCACAGAAGATTAAGATTACAACGTGACAAAATGCTGAAAGAGCTTTGAATATTTTTCGCAAGGCACCGGCGCTGACGTGCAGATTTACTCTTGATGCGGAGAGGGAAAGGCAGGATGGAAAAGGCAAATATCTGAGCCAGCTGGACTCCCGAACAGATCACAGGCTGTCGGCCCACGACGCTCGTTTCATACATCAGCTCCCCGCCTCGCACAGGAGACAGACAAATGGAAGGAGGGGGGGAGAAAAGGACTTATTGGTGGCTGGGGGAAATATTATATATTAGCTATCATCTACATACCGATGGATATGTGGCTATTCTTTTCTCTTTCTGCTTAAGATTCCCAGAAAAACAAACCCAAAGGGTCAGAAGCTGCTTCTTGCAATGCTTCAAAAAAATAAATAAATGAATCAACAAACCAAGGAGGAGTTGATTGGGTTTCTCATCAGCACCGCATTGGATGTTACTGCAGACTTGAAGCTGGAATTTAAGTCAAAATATCTGAATATTTGGTTCAAGGAAAAAGAAACGTGATTTAGTCTGTACCTTAAGGAAAGATTTTGTTTTGATTTTTACAAACACAACAAACGTTTCTAAAAAAAACCCCAAAACACAAAAAAACAGGTTATGGAGGTCTGATCCTGCCAAAATTGTAGTAAACTGTAGTAAATTTACAAATAAATAAATAAAAAAAATGGTCTTGATAAAGTGATTAATCTACCAAATATTGCATCCAAAAATAGATTTCCAACCTATCTGCTTATACAGTGGCATTTAGATGCATCTTTAAAATTTTCAAAGGTATAAATTTGACCTGGCCACAATTAATTATTCCCAAGTGAGATGTCTTCAAATTGTATCGCTGTACTTTGCTAGGCCAGGTTCACACCAAATCTGACTTTTCCATCACCGTCTGAACGGCCATTTGGGTCTTTTCACCCAAAGCCAAAATCCTTCCTGTGGCACTTTGATTGGATATGCATCTGATTGTTTTTCAAAGCCTTTGTTGCATTTTTTCAGACTTTTCCGTCATGGACGTGAGACATGCGTTGTAATTCTGCACCAGATGAAGCCGGACGTGGTAAACAATGGCTGAAACCTACGATTTACTTGTGAAAGAAGTCTGTGTCACTGAAAATCATCACAGTCCCAACACTTTTGGGTCCGACTAAGCATCCAATCAGACGTCTGTACAGAAGTCGCATTCAATGCTCCACCAAAGGGCATGATAATCAGTTGTGCTTTCTTTTTATTGGCTTTTTTGTTGGGTTATGATAATGTGACATTACTGCCAGGTCTCATTGCTGATCTAAGTTCTAAAGTTGATCTATAAGTTGGAGAACCATAAGATCGGGTCGTTTTCTAAAACATTCACCATCTTTGAGCCAAAACATCTACCATCAGATATTCTGCATTTTCATACTGCAAAATGTTTTGATGTGCCGTTGAGAACTCGAAACACAAAACGACCTCTTTCAATGCATCCCTTATTCCTAATATCGTACATTATGCTCCCAACAGGGTGGGGGTTTTTGGACTTACATGGCAGCCAACACTATGAAGGTCAGCAGTGATGGGGATAAAGCCAAGAGCTTCGCATTAAGACTCAATCAGCTTCTAAGACCGAATCCACCAAGAATCAGCAACCAAAAGGTTTAAACCCCGAGCTGCCCAGCTCAGAGTTTCCAGCACTGAACTGTCAGCACAACGTTTTCTACAATCACATGAAGCATTTATTAAAATGTTACGTCGTTGCCCAAATGTCTGAAGCAGTTAAAGAACCAGAGGCAGGATGTAATTTTTGAAAAACCAAAACAGAAAAGCAACACAAACCCAGACTGGGTTTTAACTGGGTTTTGTGCAAAAAAAAAAAAAAAAGATAAATAAATAAATAGCAAAATGCCACAACTTCCCAACTTGGATGCATCAAGTACAAAATTACCACAATTTGCTTTGTAAATCAGACATTGATTAAGGTAAAGGTGATCAGAATACAATCACATTTGGGAAGTTACAGCCTTTTGCTTCTTTTGTTTTTCTTTCTTTTTTTTTCTTTCGTTTGTTAAATAAAAAGTAGCTTTTTGAAGATAACATAAGCTAACATAAGAAACCCATAAGCTAGGTTTTAACTGTTCTACTTTAACTAGAAGAAGAATCCCAAAGATACTTCATTGTAAAATGTATCGCGAGTTTTAGACAAAAATCTTTTTTAGGCAAAAATCCTAAATGCATCCAGACCTTAATAAAAAAAAAAAATCATGCAGCTGACAAAAACAGAATGTTGAAGTTAAATGTTTATTTTAAATGACCATATCCAGTAGTGAAAACTTTACCCCAGTTCAACGTTGATGGAATCAGTGTTGATAAGACATTCAAACAAAAGCGATTAAGTCTGTCACATCCAATCAGCCGATGTTGTTTTTCACCCTGGAATTTGGGGAAAGAAAGACAAATTGTGTAAGTTTCAATCTAACGAAGAAGCCATCCCCCCTGGAACAGCATTTGATTCATTTCAGAAGGTCCAAACTGCCGGATTTGCCCAAATCATGTCCTGGTTCTGTTTTTCTTTAACTTCGCAGCTTGGCTGGAAGATCACAGGACCTGCTTTGTTTTGATTTGGCAAAAAGTGCCAAAAGAAACATCATTATATATGTACGCTTCTGACGCTCCGGTTTAAGATCCAGCGTCTCGTTCAGAGGTCGAGGAGAGGAGCACTAGTGTGATTCTAACAGTTTACAATTGGCAAATAATTATGACATGAACTGACAGTCTGATGAGTTTGCTCTTGACATTATTACCTCTGACGTCGAAAAGATGCAAAAAATGCTATTTCGGTGTTTCTATTGATAAAGAAACAACGAAAATCACACGTGATCAAGTTTGTTCACACGATTAGTCATTAAAAAAACATGTCGTCACTTCATGAACCTACAGTTCAACTGTAGAAGACAACTTCAAAGAAGACAACTTCCTGTTGTCTTCTTTGTGGTTCGCGCCAGTGACATTTCTCTAAATTTCTGTGTTTCCATAAAGCGAATCTGTGCGAAATGTCAAATCGTACGGTCAATGAAAACTCAAGCTTGTGAAGATGGCCCAGCAACTGAGCTGCATATGGAGGACTGAGCCTGCCAAAATTGGTAAATAAAATAATTAAATAATTAACATGCCAAATATTGCATCCAAGAAACATAAACTTTCCCAACTTACTTATTGAACTTATTGCTTGAAACAGAATTAAATTAACATTATCGCCATTGTTTAGTTTCTTTACATTTCTTGTTTCCTTAACTATTTTATCAATGTGAAACAGACGTGTCAATAAAATAATGAGACTGGAAATGAAATGGGAAATTTAAATAAAAAGTGAAATGCAGTCAAAAGTTTTACGTAAACTTTCCATCGCTCCCGTTTTGCATTTGGGTTTTGCACTACACAAAAACACAACAACTGGAACTGTTTTTAAATCAATCTAATAAAATTTAGGAATGAAAGTTTAAAAGTGCTAAATGTAAGAAAGGTCTCCCAAATTTTGTGATATAAGATTTCTGTATGTGGACTTAATTGACTGTGGGATGAAAACCACATTAGAAAACAAACCAGATCTTCAAACATCTTTTTATGTCGGTTTTACCAAAATATTCTTCCTCACTGTTTTCACCCTGTGGGTCACCTACAATTTTTCTTTTTATTTTCTTGTTTTGTATGAAATACTCTAAAATCTCCTGTGTGCGTTTGGGTTCTACGCTACACAAAAACACAACAAACACTGAGACAGGCTGATGCTGTTATTAAATGTGGATATGGGGGAATGTGTTTTGAAACCCCAAAACGCTGTGATTTCTTCCATTCCAAAGTGAAGTAAAAATTCATTTCATAGTGAAAGTTCTTGCATTTTCTCCCGAAATAACAAACAACGAAACGCCGTTTTCCTGCCAAAAATATTTGGCTGCCATCAGTCTTTAAAATGTTCTGCTCTGCAGATCTAAATGGTGATAAATATTCTCAGAGAATAATTATCTCATTTGAGAAACGATGTAGTGGTAGCAGTTCTGAAGCCAGTGCCTCGTCCTAAAGCGTTTGTGTCTATTCCTGTGTGTCTTTCTATTTTTTTTTTTTTTGACAAATGAAAGCTGGCATAGGCAATAGGTTTTTCTGCTCATTAATTAAACAAAATTACAGTTAAACCAAAATGTTATCAGCAAACTCAAAACACTCATTTGGGTTGAAATTTAAGCTGCTCTCGCCGCGTTCTGGCTTTCTCTGCCCCTCTCGCACTTTATATAAACACTTTATAGATCCTTTTCATTTCCGAGGAAAAACCCGTACAAACACCAAAATATCTTCGAGCTCCAAGCAATTATTCAGAAATGAGGGCCCGCCTGCGATTGTTCATGGAGAGTTTGCAGCGAAAACCACAATCTGCATGAAAGCGAGAGGCGAGCGCTAAAGAGCTTTGGCGTGGTATTCAGGCAGATTGGATCAGAGGGATTTAAACATTTAAACTGATGCACTTCATCTAAAGTCCGCTTTACGTTCTGGCACTTAAAATATTTCACATGCGTAAGTTTGTGAAATATTTGTGAAACACTGCTGCTCTTCTGTCCGGTGCTGTATGACGACTGGAGTCTTCTTTTTTTTTTTCAAATTAGAGACAGTTCAGAAGAGCGAACCCCAGGCTGATGGAAGAGGGGAGGTTTGGGGATAAGATGCAGAGGGTCTGGCTCATAAATGGCCCACCGGAGCCCCATTAAAAACTCAGTACTACAATGGGGAAAGAAGAGGAGGGCGATGATGACAAATGGATGTATGTGCTGGACGGAGTCCACGAGCCGCTTTCCTCGCCGACAAGAGCAACAGGCCCGGATCCGGTTCCCCAAATCAAATCCCAAAGCTGCGGACCAATCGGTAAGAAAGCAGGGAGCTTTGACCGCAAGTCTAGAAGCTAGAGTTTCTCTATCCGCTCTTATGTATTTTCATGCATCCAAAGAGCATTACGATGTGGCAGGATTTAGCTTAAGAACAATTTGAAAGTCAGCCGCCTCGACTCCACGATCTCGGCTCACTGTTCATCATCGGAGCTCAGTGACATACAGCGTTTTATGTGATATTAATCACAGATTAATGTGTTTTCAGGCCCCAAACGTTTCAGCGGCCCACTCAGAAACATTTTAGTTTTCACAGCAGAAATTTGATTTCTCTCTGTGCATTTTTGACTTGATCTTTCCTCACACTATTTTATTCCCAGTTTTAAAACGAGCCAAACAACTAGCAGGATTTATCGCGCTCCAGATCTAACATTGCCAAAATGCACAAAGAAAATCACACTGTTTTTTTTTTTTTTTTTGTGTTCTGATTCATTTGTTCTCAATTTAAGTTTAGAAACAACATTTGAGGGCTTTTATATCAGCTTCTCTTCAAGCTTTTTTTTTTTTTGCCCATAAAGAAGTACAACTGAATTAGGCACGGAAATGACATGGCTGCAGCTTTAATTTACATTTACGGCACATTTACATTTACTGTGTTAGTTAGCTTTGTCCAGAGCTTCACAAACACAAATACAGGACTTTGGAAATAGCTTAAGAATCTGAATCTCTACAGAAATCCACAAACTGTGTCACATCAACTGGCAATAAATTTGCACTTATCCATGATTAAAAACGGTTAGCTAGCTGGCAGGCGTATGTTAGCAGTAGCCTCAACCAGAGACGTAAAATAGGTGCAAATTGCTCCCACCTGGTGGGCTCCATTGCAGCGTTTGCATCTGCCTGTTAATTCCGTAATGAAGTTGGAGGAGATGGTTTTGTTCAACAGTGAAGCACCTTTAATTGCCTTCTCGTTAAATCCAAAAGTGCTGCTAAGTTTAACCCCTATTGAGAAATATTTTACACCATTTTGCTACCAAAACCAGCTCTTCCAATGGTACTTTGTTTTTCTCCACAATTTATCTTTTCATTAAAGTCAACTCCCCTCATTATTGTCTTCAGGGTCAGCAGGTGTCAGAAATGTTTGGTTTTTTTGACTCGACCAGAGCTTGAAAAGAAATCCAGGAGCAGAATCTGTAATAACCAGATGCAAAGCTCGTTAAAAACGAAAATGTTTCTTGTTGAAATGAGGCGAGTTTTAACGCAAGAAACCGTCACGTTATGTCGAAATGCAAAACTTGGTAAAAGGAGAAAAACATTTCTACGAGAGCGTTTGACCAAAATAAATTCAGTCTTGTGGAGACGAGAAAATATTCTCGTTAAAACAAGACTTTCAAAAGTCATCATGAGACTTGTATGCCAAAATATCCCTCTATTGAATAAGAAAGGTCATAAAACTCATTTTTAGATGACCAAACAAGGTGAGAAGAGGAGCCTATTTTCAACGTTCTCATTGTAACAAGATGTACGTCTCATAACGTCGGTTTGTTGCTATGACAAAAACAAAACTTGTCTCATTTCAGCGAGGCAAGTTCAACTTGATGAAACAAGAACGTTTCCCTTTAAAACAAGACGAGTTTCACGTCTAACAGCAAGAAAAAGAAGATTTAACAAAATGCAAAACTAGTTAAAACCAGAAGCTTCATCTTCAGGAAACGTTAACGATATAACCGAGACGCACAAAGTGCAAAATGATTCATTCTATTTCTCGCTATAACAATGAACTTTCATGTTATACAAAACTCATTCAAACTAGACTTTTTTGTTCAAGAGACTAGTTTTATATTTGTTATAATGAGGTGTGCTATTTGATTCATTTTGTCTTAATTAGAGATAAAAAAAAAAAAATCTCCTCTGACAGATTGTGACTTCAAACAGACTCACTCCATTTGTCATCTAAAAATACGTTTTATTACCATGGCCTTTCTAATTCAATAGAGGAATATTTTGGTTTAACGGCATACAAGTCTCATTATGACTTTTTAAAGTCTTGTTGTAACGAGAACGTTTGCTCGTCTTTTAAGATTTTGCCCCTGAATTTATTTCAGAGCTCCGGCCATTTAAACGCTCCCAAAGAATCGACCTTCTACGGAGCCCCCTAGGGGACATGGGGATTTTTTTTTTCTTTTGCATCCCCTCGCAATACTTTTGCATTTTGCGAGGGGACGCAAAAGAAAAAAAATCCCCCATGTCCCCTAGGGGGCTCCGTAACCTTCTGGGTCTTTGTCAGAAAAAGCTACGATGACACACTGTGCACATTGTGCTGCTTAGAGTACCGGCATGCAACACTAACATGACATTTCACTCAATCTCTATTACAGGGGGCAAAATCCAGCAGGGGGGAATTAACTCCATTCTGGGTTTGGTCATTTGGAGGAGCCTCATTTTCTCTGCTTTTCCTTTGATATTGTGGTTCTGCACAACGGAAAATGGGAAGAACAGGCTGTAACAGATAGGCAACGTTCCAGTATTTCCTCGCACCATTTGTTATGGACATTTTTCTATCCAGTGACCAGTTTAGGCAAATAATGGAACACATGAGAATAAAGAAAAGAAAAAACAAGAGCTAAAGATGTGTGACTCAGATAGCAGGCCTGGTAGCGTGATGTATGAGTCAATTTAAACAGCATAAACCCTCACTTCATCTGGGAACCCGATACACGCAAACACCCGCCCCGAACCCACTCAAATATACGCATACCTGTATTTAATATTCAGCTGTACGTGTTCAGAAAAGCACATGTGGCATTAACAAACAAACATTCCCAGTTTGCTCGTAGACATGCCCGGCTCCCCGGAGCTGCTGGAGCCAGAGCTACAACAACTGGGCTACCTCAGTCTATTTGGCCAGTCCGCCTCAATCTGCATCAGCGGAGCAGCAGGAGCCACAGGATATTGAAAAGTGAGAAACAGAAAAGCAGGAATTTTTCGCTCCCACTGAACGTACTGTAAACACGTCGATTCCCATTTAGCTCCATTTTGGGAGAACGTAACTTCATTCGAAACGGGACTTCGTTCCAAATTTACTTCTCGGGTCAGCATCCACTGGGGGGGAAAGTAATAAGTTGTGTTTAGGAGTTATGGGGTGCCATTTGTGAACTTATACAGTCAAACAATTAAGAGCCATATTTTATTTGATTTAGTTTGCCGTAGAGACATAAAAAATGGTTGCTCACTTTCCAGTCATATTTTCACCATGTTTTTCATACGTTTATAAATGTTGGAGTTCCAAACTAAATATTTCTTGCAGAAACAAAATATTTAGCTTCCAAATTTCATATTGCTCAGAGATGAATGGGGCTTTAACAAATTCTACTGGATAATAAATTACCCCAGTAATTATTGTGATGTAATTATTGTTGTTTTGAGATGATTTTATATATTGGTGTAAGTGGTGTAATAATAAAAGTTTACTGTCTCAAAGATCAATAAACTTTACTTTTGTAATGAAGACTCAACACTGGAACTGGAAGATGTTTTTACTCGTTGAACTCTCCCATCACGGCCGTTTTCTCCCTCAGTCAGTTTCTTATTGTTGAATCACAAATTCTGACCTTAACCGAGGGAAGCCACGCCTGCAGTGTGTCACATGTTTTATTTCTGGGTTGTGTGGTGACCTCCAGGTTGAATCACTGATCACAGCAGCTGTGCGGTTTCTCCAGGTGTGGTTTCTCGTTTGGGTTCGCTGTGATGTCTTATTAATCCTCTCTGAGCTCAGAGACGTCAATGACTTCGTTTTCCTGTTTTTTGACTCTTTTACAGTTGAGCTCTTCCCACCTCAGTTAAGCAACCTGAGGTTTGTTTAGCTTCTTAATCATATCTGAGGACCTGATTTAGGACGTAGTTTAAATGTTAATTCATTTAATTCATGAAATTAACAATGCAAACTTTTTCATAGGCTAGATTTTATCCTATTAAACTTTGGCAAAATAGAAGAAATTTGTGAATTACTACCGCTGTTTATAAATTGTGATATAACTTCCTGAAATGCTATGTTGCTGTATGAATTATGTATGACTAGAACTTTTCATTTTTTCCTGTTATCGTGCCCGGCACAACCGCCAACATTCTTCAAATGTGAAAACCTTGTTGGTGAACACGAGTCACTTCCCTCAGGATGAGTGTTCAGAATTTATCTTCTAGTTACTTGTTCGAACATAAAACTCCTGCACGGATTGACAGTCCGGCTAAAGCTTCCGCACTTCTGCTACCGATATAAAAGATATGGTGGATATTGACGGAAACACCGAAGCAGTAATTTAGCAAAGCGAAGCTGAAGTGAATGTGAGCGGCGCCTGTCCCTTCCTACGTCACAAAGACGAACCTGCAGGTTCAGAAAAAAATAAAAACGCAGGGTTAGGGTTAAAACGTAGACTAAATAGAAAACAAAGAACTCCAACTCTATCGTTCAAATCACACACCAACCTGAATGACGTAAGCACCAAGTTAGACACACTTACACAACATGAACGCAGTCCTACAGCACTAATATTAACACACTTGCACTAAAATCCCAGACCGTGGTAACGAAGAACAGGTGACTGTCATCAGGAGGTCTCTGCAACTAACAAGGAGCAAGAACATAAACAGGAACATTTTAGAAATTAGTAATAGCATCTAAACCACAGCGGCTCACCAGATGAAGTAGTTCAAAGAAATAATACACATACATAAATATTTAACTCATAAAACAAATTACCTGCTTTGGAGCCACTTGCAAAACCACTGTCTGTGCAACTCAAGCCAGGAATAAATGTTTCCTGTATTCCTCTGATGTATAGATGGAAGGTGGAAGTCAGCTTTTGGATGAGCGAGACAGGAGAAGAGAAAGCTAAGATCTGCTCAGGAACCCTGCTGTTAAAGGATCCCAGGGGCCAACAATGGACAAAATCCACTTCTTCTACTGATCTAATTTGGAGGGACTGATTTACCTCAGTGAGAGGCAAACAAACCCAATAAGAGAAAGAAATAATAGTCATCTCCAAAGAAGCATTCACACCACCCTGATTTAGTCCACTTTGATCAAATTCTAATTTGTTTTCCCAGAACATTTGGTTGAGTTGTTGAGGTCTGAACGCCATAAACGGTCTGGTCTGGTCCGCCTACAAACCTACAAAGTCTTGTTTAAGTTGGAGACTCCAAAGACTCCAAAAGCAGGAAGCAGACTACAGCACAAGGAATTCTGGGTAAACACAACCAACTTTAATGTTAGTGGGAGAAAAGGTCTTTTACCAAAGACAAAAGAAAAATCCCTGAACTACTAAATTCTGACCCCACTCCATTTTACATCCATGTAAATTTCTTTACATGGATGTAAAGAAATTTACATCCATGTAAATTTCTTTTACATGGATGTAAAAGAAATTTACATCCATGTAAATTTCTTTTACATGGATGTAAAAGAAATTTTACATCCATGTTTCATTCAGTGGCTGCACAGTGGCGCTGTTGCCTTGCAGCAAGAAGGTCCTGGTTCGATTCCCGGCCTGGGGTCTTTCTGCATGGAGTTTGCATGTTCTCCCTGTGCGTGCGTGGGTTCTCTCCGGGTTCTCCGGCTTCCTCCCAAGTCCAAAAACATGACTGTCAGGTTGATTGGGCTTTCCAGATTGTCCTTGTGTGTGTGTGTCCTGTTTGTCTCTCTGTGTTGCCCTGCGACAGACTGGTGACCTGTCCAGGTGACCCCGCCTCTCGCCCGGAACGCAGCTGGAGAGGCACCAGCACCTCCCGACCCCGTTAGGGAGAAGGGTGACGGAAAATGGATGGATGGATGTTTCATTCAGTGCTTTTTGGTGCACCAAAAATTATACTTGCATCATCTCTGAACTTTTGATGTTTTTTGTTTTTTCACTTTTTATGCCTTTTTAAGCTCAGTCCTCTCTGATGACGCATCACTGCGGCTCTCTGCCACATACAGAAGTTGTTCTTAGTCGTAGTGCACAACCTGGACAGGGGAAAAAGTCGGCTCTTTCTTTTCAGAATGGCAAATCTCTTGGATCTCTCCTGAACACAAGCTCATGTTCACATCAGGAGGATATCCTTTAGGCATCCTAATGGCTCCACAGAGTATTACTATAATCTGCCTGTCTCAGGAATGGTGATGGGGCTTACAGAGGCTTGGCTCCTTTGCTTTTCTTTGTCTTGCTCTGTCTTTTTCTGTCCTGATTTTTCAAATGTTCCCATTTTTCATAAGCTATTTTAGCCATCTTTTTTTTTAAGCCTCTTATTTTCAGCTCACCTTCCACCATGATGTTATCAGGATGCACTAATCAGGCTGAGGCTCGCGAGAAGGCACAAGAATAAATGAACAAAAGTTAGAAAATAGCCAATTTATTCAGGTATAAATTGAGATAGACATGTTTAAGATTAAGCTTTTGGCTGAATTGGTTTAAGCTGCTTTTGAAGACTTTTTGCATTTTTCTCTTCTCACAGATTCAAAATTGAAGCAAATTGGGTCAAAGGTACCAGCTTGACTTCCAAAATTATGTGGATGTACTTGTTGACAAAATTTGTCTGAACACAGATAAAAATCAGAAGCCCTAGAGGAATTCAGAGTTCTCCACTGCAATAAAAGCTTGCCTTAGTATTAGCTTTAAAAGGACATTGAAGGGTAATTTTGCAAAAGGTGCTGGAGTCACGGTGCATTAAATCTTTCAGAATTTATTGGTTGTGTTTAACAGGTTGGTTTTTTTGGTTCAAGGTGCAGTTTTCAAACCTAACTGAGCTCCAATGATCAAGCATGGTGGTGTTTGGCAATGTCATTCTTTTGTTGGTGTGTTCCATTGCCAGGGGTACCAGAGCATTGCACCAACAGAGTGTGGTGTGACAGAGGTCTGCCTCCAAAGTCTCCATTTTCTTATCAAATAATCAGCCAGGAAACCAAATCAATTGAAACTAATCCTGCCAAGAGAAATGGTCCAACATCCAGAAGAAATTCTGCCAGAAACCTGGTGACGTAATTATTGCGATATATTACTTATGCAACTAAGAGACATCCAACCCAATACTAAACAATATTATGACTTTATTTTTAAAATGTCACTACATTTGCTGTGCAACTACTAAACAAGGTCATGACTTGTTAATTAATTTAGTGAATCCACTATTTTTTTCTTGCAGTGATTTTGAAGTCCAGGTTCAGTTGTTCCACAGTTGGAAGTAGACGAGTCAAAATGTTCAGTTCTAGGATGTTACACACATTAAAACAAGTTGCTCTAAAACGCACTTCAGTTTAGGTGTAAACAATGTGTCTGTGGAGCTTCAATCATGATTGTAGTTCTGCTTTATATATAGGCCATAACTGAATGATTTACATGTGAAAATGAAGGATTTAGGAGACATGTTCACTTTAAGTTAAAATTGATCAGTATAGCATGTAACCAATACGACTTGACTTGATTACAAGTTTGTTTCTTTATCAGCCATTTGTCTAATTTCTATACATGCAATGTAGAAATTCCTTTCTAAAGGAAGGCCTTTAGAAATAAAGGCCTTGCTGTCAAACGTAGAACAGTGGTCTTCAGAAACACAATCAAACTGTAACACAGTCCATATGGATCATTAAGAATTTTAAATAGTATTTTCTAACATTATAATGCTAAAATGTCAAAATTGTGAATTGCCCTTTAGACAAATGTTATTTAGTATTGATAGCAGAAATGTAATTTGAATTATAAAAGTGGCCAAGCCTGTGTGCAATCTGACATGCACTGACTGTTACTTTCACTTTTTGTTTTGCCAATGCAAATATGCCTCTGCAGAGATAAAAGCTTTCCTGTCTGTTTGTTACGACCCGTCTAGGGGACAGGTACCTGCACACTCATATTTGCATAATTAAACGCTAGTCATAACACTGTTACGACTAGTGTTATGTTTGGTTTTCAGAGAATCAAACCAAACTGAAATGTTATTTTACTAATCTAAAATGTGTCTCACTCACAACATGCATTTGTAGCACTTCTGCTTTGTGCTTCAGGTTAGGATTATGTTTATTGTAACACTTGCAGAAACACTTTTGCACCAAGTTGCAGATCCTGCAAGATAGCAAGTAGAGTTTAATGATAAGTTTTCAGTGGGTGTGGTTTCCAGCTTGTCCAACGGGACATTTTCTTTCTGGACTTTGTTCCTCTTGGTACATAATAGCGCTAAGGCAGAGTTGTTCTCTACTGTGTGTGTGTGTGTGTGTGTGTGTGTGTGTGTGTGTGTGTGTGTGTGTGTGTGTGTGTGTGTGTGTGTGTGTGTGTGTGTGTGTGGGTGTGTGTGTGTGTGTGTGTGTGTGGGGGTGGGTGGGTGAGATACGTGGAAACAGTGGTGATTCAGGTGTGCGCTGTAGAAAAAAAGCTTCCATACAGGTAAGCCTCAGCTGCTTTTAGATTTATTTTTGGATACAGATTGTGTTGAAATATATTTTTTATATACCTGCTTGTACAGACAGTGTGACAACTAATAATGGGAAAAAGATTTTTGAAGAATGTAGAAGCTTCCCTCAAAGAACTGTCACTTTTAGTTATGAAGCAGAGATCGGTGACATTCACTCAAACTTGTTTGCCTAGTAACTGCTGACTCAGTTACTCGTACTTTAATTCTTGCTGCAATGAGAGCAGCAAGCAGACATATTCAGTGTCTGTTCAATCTGGTTTCTTCTACTTATCACTGAGGTTTTTCACAAGTTGTCACTTTTTGGGTTATACAAAGAGATAGAAGCTATTTTCAACACAACTTACATACTGTGTGCTTTTTATTTTTAATAATATACTTTAAGAATATATATTCATACATACTTTGAAAATATATAATATATATCTAATATATATTACTTTTAATAATATACCACATTTGTGATATGTGTGAGTCACAGTGATAATTTAGTGAGCCAGTACTGAGCAGGTAAATTCAAAATATGGCAAATGTCCCGTACTTGCTTAGTGCTTTATCAAATCCACAGGACTTCAAAACGCTGCACACTACATTCACATGCTGATGAATGTGTGCAAATGATAGTGATCAGCAAAATTCCAAATGAGCTACACTGATGAAAAAATGAAAGAAAAATGTTCACCTATGGCCAGGAGCCATGGATCATGACTGTATAAAGTCCCTCAAATGCAATGGATGCAAATATTCAAGGAGGATTTGTATTTGTTGCATGTGAGCTAAGAATAGTTGTTATTCAGATTTAGATTAATTAATTCATCTTTACACCAATTATTTCTGTCTTCCACAGCCAGTTAATCCTCTCTACTCACTGGACTTTGCAACCTGACAGAACTTACTGAGGAAATGTACTGGAGGTATATTATATAGTTTTTTTCTTAAAATTTTAAAGAATTTAAAATTCAAGATTAAAGATCTTGAATTAAAGATCTTGAATTTCAAATTTCAGATTTGTACAACATCTCTATGCTACTAAACTTCTGCCAACTGAGAAGTCCAAAGAAGTTTTTGTGAAGTCCAATTTATAACTTGCAATTCAGACAAACCACTGTAGAAATGGCAAGTAACCCAGGACTACAGAGAAGTAGTTCCATGGACAGCTTAATTTTATTCCAACATAGTGAATGTTCCAAATCATTCATCAGTCTACAGGACGAACATGAACCAAGAATGGGAATTATTCTACAAGAGCTGAGAAAGATTTCTGACAGAGCCAAAGAGCTACACAGTGAAGCTAAGAGAAGACGCCTGATTGGAAGTGCAGTTGGAGCATTTGGTGTAGGACTGGGAATGGCTGCAGTTGGAGGATTCTTACTTGGAAAAGCTGAAATCACTCAGAAGCTAGCTTTAGGAGTTCCAGCAATATTAGCATCAAATGTTATAACCTATGTTGGATTCAAAGCTGTTTATGATTCAAACTCAGAGATGTTGGCAAAAGAGAGAGAAATAATGGAAACTGCAGATAAGTTAACTAAAGAGTTCAAGGACATCATTGAACCACAGAAGAACACTCTGAAGGAGTTGAAGAATATGCTAGAGGAAATAAATGAGACTGAATTGAAGACAACAGCTGGACCTCAAGCAGATGCAACTCTCTCAGAATTTGACAATTTTCTGGACCTTGTGCAGCAAATGGATGAAACGGCTATACATAACAGAGCTACACTTCTCTATACACAGTTAGTCAGCCAGTGTAAGAAAACGTATGAGGAACCCACCAGAATGAGGGATGTCCTAAGAGATTTTGAACAATGACTGGACACTGACATCAGAAACACCTGAAGACAGGTTATTACTACAGAGTAGTCTCAGAAGCATTTTTTATGCCTAAACAATCTGGAAACATGAGGGATGTCCTAAGAGTATGTTAGTTTTATGTTATGAACAAATTCAAATGATCCTTTAGATGAGACATTTCTTCAGAATGGACACAATGATAGACTGAAAACTTTATTCAATTTGTGATGCATCATTAATCTTTATAAGGTCGGGTGACCTCAGTGACCTTGTTGTTCCTGTCAGATCTGTGTGCTTAGTATCTCTTGCTGCCTTCTCATAAAATGTCTTTTAGTCAAACTGATTGTTTATAGGATTTTCTTGGCTGTCGCGGCATTTATTTGGCAGTGATGTGACAGGATGGGACATGGAGCAAAGATCAACTTGGATCTCAAGGATTGGCAGCATGCAACTTTTACATGTGTCCCTCGTCCAGCACATTTCAATTAAATAGCTGAATCACCTCCTAAGTGCAGTCATGTTATCCAGAGTCCTGCTAATCACCTCATTATTTGACTCAGATGTGTTGAAGCAGAGACAAAATCTAGAAGCAGACCTGCAAGATTGGATTTCAAGACCTCCAGTCTACAGACAGCTATGACCATGTTTACTGCTGCTTAGTTAAATGATTCAAATGCATCACACAGTAAAGCTGCGTAGGAGCAAACACACACATTCTACACTGTGTCTTTGCAATTGGTATGATGCTTGAGTGACAGTTTATGTTTTCATGATGGAAAGCACTTTGAACTGCCTTGTTGCTGAAATGTGCTACACAAATAAACTTAATTTAAGACCAGAATGTAAGAGGTTTGAAGGGTTGTTTGTATAAGTGAAGAAGAAGGTTTCAAGCACTCAAGCCAATACTATATCAGGGTTCAAGAATAATTTTAACGGCAGAGAAAATCTACACTAAATTAAAACTTAGCACCCAATTCTTCCTTTAAAAATATGTTTATTATATAAACATATTATATGTTTATGATGGTGGATTATCCATCATAATCCACTTTGGATTATGATGGATTCAAATAAACGAGTCTAGATTTAAGATGTCATCCCACGATAGATGATGCATGTAAGACTCTAATAGGAACTGTGCAGCTTCATAACCCCGCCTTTCTGAATCGACCAGTTTCCAGTTCCTTAGCCAGTCCATGTTAACGACAACTGAAGCCACTGTAGTCAAGAAATGGCAAATTATTATGACTCCCAAACAATCTATGTGATATTGGTTTTAGTTTTAGTATTATTAACTTTAGAAAAAAAGGGTTTCAGCATTTACTGAAACTATTAAGAAACTTTTCAACTGTTGAAAAGTCTCCTAAGAGATATGCTTGGAAAGCATAGATGTTCTCACTGTATTTCATTTTAAAAAAGCCATTTTCTTTATCTAATGACTTTTTCTATAGCTGTTGTGTGTTTGTTTCTGCCTGTGTGCAGAGACAGCACCGTAACAAAAATATAGCGCTGCATGAAGAGATCTGGAGAAAGTCCCTAGTGGTCAAATATGAATAATGTAGTTCATGCCACAAAGAGAGCAAAATGATGGAACCCGTAAACGAACTATGTGAAGAATGTCAAAAATGTCATTGAACAACAAAAAAATGCCCTGATGGAGATACAGAATGTGCTGAAGGAGATAGGTTACAGATCAGCTGCATTGCAGATAACAGCTGGACCTCAAGCAGAAAAAGCTCTCTCAGAAATTGATAGGTTTATCCAGCTTCTGAAAGGGAATGGATAAACTGACTGAACATGACAGAGCTAAACTCAGTCAAACTAAGAACACTTGTGAGGAGTTAGACAAGATGAGGAATGATCTCAGAGACTATGAACAATGACTGGACATTGACGTTTGCCCAACGAAGACCTGAAGACATTGAAACAAAATGAAAGGGAAGATTAAATGATCCAGGCCAGGTCACAAATGCTGCAACATTTTGAGTCTCCTCCATGCAGGGTGGAGCAACAGGCTGCAATGAGAAGCTATAATTAAGGATAATCTGGTTTGAACTGTTTTCCTTGACCGGCGAGGAAACTTTCTGGAATGTTTGCATGGGAAAAATAAGGTGACAGCAAAAAAAGGTCTCTCATCTCAATAATGAAATATCACACCTTTAATTCTAAAACATTTTGTCTCTAGTAAATAAACTCTTTTTTCCAGCATCCAGGAGATGATAATGAATCTAAGCTCTTTTTCAGACTGAATATTTTCTTGGTATGTGTGTAAAGATAACAGGAGAAAAAACAGTTTGGTTCAGTATAATTTCATATTCTGATTAAGCCACATTAGACTGCATAAGTGATTAATGGATTCTGTTTGCATGCTGTTTCTAGTCTTACTGTCGCTGTTCTTTTAATGGGTTTATTGACCTGATTATGGGTTTATTGACCTGATTATGTTCTAATGCTGAATAAAAATCTTAAATGTTTTTAGTGACATGGAAAGGAATGTGAACGTGTTGTGCTTCTAGTTGTGATGATTAAACATTGCTGCAATAATACTCATTCTGAGACTTTGTAAACTCTTGGATACAGCATATGTATGCATCTTTGCTTTGCATTAATAACCTGAAAATTGTTGCAATGCACAAAGAAATACTATTGCTCCAGGCTCACCACTGCCTGCAGTAGGATCCAGGCCTGCAGGTCAGAGGTCGGCCCATGACAATATAAATTTGTGTTAATCTGCTTGTTTTAGTAGGTTTACCCTGTTGAGGAAAGAAAAAAAATAAGGTGCAACGAGCACAGTGCACTGCACTATTTAGATCATTTGTCAGTGTTTGTAATAAGAAAATGAAAGTGGAAGGTTTAGTGACATTCTTTTTTTCACAATCCAAAATAAACTCCATTATGATCTCTCTAGGTGACATTTATTTTTGCATGGAAAACAATTCAACACAATTTGATCTCTGAAACACAGAGACCAAATTGTGCCTCTCTGACAGCACATTGAATATGCATTTGAGTGTGTTTCTCAACACTTAGGATTAAAATATATGGTTTTATGCATAAACACGGTGTAAGTGTATCGTCTCATTTACCATTATCAGATCTCCCTAAACTAAAGGTGCTTTTTCACTGGCAAGTCGCGCACTAACCAGTTAATGTGCGGTTCGGTTCTACCAAAGGTAGTGAGCTTTTCCATCATATGCTCTGTTCCTCACTACTGTGGGTGGGACGGTAGCACACAACAGCTGCTGTCCACTCTCCTCTGATATTTGCAGCAACCGAGAGGCCACAGAGAACCGAGAGGTTCTGGTTCTGATGAACTCAAATGAACCTGAATATTTCATTTTGTCTTACATAAAATTATTGCTGGCCTAATGATAAAGACTCAGATGAGCTGATTATTGTGTGATATAAATATTATGTTTCAGCACTTTATTGTTTTAAATTTGCTAATTGTTAGATTTAATTAATGCCATCAAAAGACATAAATCAAAAGACACGTATGTTTATTTTTTCTTTAAAGCCAAAGGAAAAAAATTCCTTAATATTATGTAATTTTGGTGTTTCACACTGTAGACGCTAAACTGCAGCGCCATCAGAAAGCTGACCACGGCTCCACCATTTCTGTTCTTTATTGCTATCAGTTCTTCAAAGCTACACGCTAATAGCAGGGCGGCTACATCATGGTCATTCCGCTGCAAAAGCTACAGCATGTGTTCCTGGCGCTCCTCCATACTGAACAGCTCTCTGATATTAAAGAAAAGTGTAGCATTGATATTCTTAAGCAGACTATCGAGTTGAAAGTTGAAAATAACAGCAAAACAATAGTTTTTCAATAACTTAACCACGTTATTGACAGTTTACCAAAACTACATCTGCATAGTTTTGGTAAGTGAGAGAACACTAGCACTACATGCTAGTGAGAGAACAGATGTTGAGTCTGAGGGGTCTCAGTCGCTTCAACAATATGTCATGTCATCAGTGTCAGATGCCACGCTGAGGTCCATCAGAACCAGCACTGTGGTTCTTCCAAGGTCTGTCTTTATGTGCAATATTGTTGCTTTGTCAGGTAAAAGTCTTGAAACCCCAGAACATCATGCGGTATATCATTAAAATGACTTAAACCTTGGCACGCCTTGATACCAATAACCTGCCCATAACTACATGGGACTCAGTGTCGTTGGAAACATGGTTAGAACATTAGGAGTGTATACTTATTAAATTAGTACCATTATAATCAGATCAATGGAAGATGGAAAATCCAAGCTATGTAGAACGTTTTAGACACAAATACAATCAGATCAACCCCTCGGGTTGATCTGATTGTGGTTGGAGGCAGTAGGTAGGCCAGGAGAAAAGGAGCCGCGCCGCATTGTGACGGACTTCATGGTCATGTGTTTCCACTTTGGAGATGCCTGTAAACCTCTTCAGTATTCACCGGGGCAGAGTTGCAGGAGCTTCTAGCGTTTGCAGAGAATGCCTTCCATGTGTGTCTAATTACATCTGGGGAGGTGTTTAACATGAGGTGAAGTCATTAACACATGGGCACCGCCGTCAGATGTGGAGCCAGGCAGCCAGGGGTGAAGACGGAGAGAAGACGGCAACGTGATGTACTCCTACGTCTGACTTGGACTTATCAGCACATTTCTCGTATTGCAAGATGCATTTTGCACGTTCATATTAGTCAGAGTAAGGAGAAACTTTTTGTAAAGCATTCAGGGGCTCAGAATCCAACTTGAAAATCCTTGCGAATATTTATTCTCTACCCCTAAATTATTCATATTAATGGCATAATATGACAAGCTGCAAACTGAGTAAATTATTCAGAGGAAATAAAAAATTTTGGTTTGTGTTGATACCTAAGTAAATGGCTCCACCTGGTGGCAAAGAGGTAGAACTGCATTCATCAAGTGGAGGCAAAAGAAAAATATCTACAAATAAGGCAAAAACATTAATATTCAATTTTATGTCTAAAGGAGTGTAAAGAGATACTTAAAAATATTTTTCAGGTTATGTAAGGAATGCATTATGTATAATGCATGTGAGGATGAATTTCATTACAACTGATCCAGTTTCAAGGTGATTTTCATTGACATGTTGAACACACACACAGAGAAACCTGGAAAAGTTAATGCAGCTCCACCATCTCTCTGACTAGATCTACTCTGTTTTCTTCACGTTTACATGGAACATCTGTTGGACTTGCTTTTGAAACCCAATCATGAAACATTAATCAATAATCTGATGTGCAAAATGTAATGTTGACGACTGTGTGTCCTATGACTTTGTGTTTTTATGATGTGAAGCATTTGGGGGGGGGGGGCTCAACATCCCCATCACATGGTACTTCCAACACCATGCCTCACGCTGCGTTCAGGGTGATTACGGTTCCACCAAACATGCTGTTTTGCATGCAATCTTAAAACCATTCTGTCCACAAACCCTCAATAAGAAGCATTAACATTTCTTGTTAATGCTTCTTACAAAAGTTCCATCATTTGGCTCTTTGTATGCAATTGTAAACTCTCATTTCCACAACAAAAAGAATCTTATGCTGCATAAAAATGGCTTTTGTTGCAGAGAATCCAATCATCACCTGGCCTCCTGTGAGCCGCCGCCTTGTTTGCAGAGTTTATGACCATAATCTATCCGGCAGCTCAGCTACCTGACATGCGCTTGCTTCTGAGGCAATAAAGGAAAGGGACCACAAACATGAGCCCCTAAATGAGGGGAACGTCGTGGATTTGACGATTGATCAGCCTGATGATCTTGGGAATTTGATCCCTTTTGTTTGCGCTGATTGATCAGAGATGATCTGGGAATCGATTTAAGAGGGGGAGGCAATAAACCCGTCATTCTGATAAGTCCTTGTTCAAATAGTAGCAGGGTCGGCGGGGGTGTGGGAGGAGGGGCGGCCATGTTGACCATGGCTCGGGTTTTGTGGCTTTTGAAAACGCGCCTCATGTGCGTCACTGCTCCGCCGTTCGTTTGCTCTCTTGCGACTGGCCTGATGCTGATAACAGGAAAACTGAGCCGGAGAAACGCATGAAGAGGAAGAACGGCAACAAAACATCACAACGCGACAAGTTTATGCATCACGTCAAAGTAGTAACACCTAATCTGTGTCATTTGTTCTGACGTGGACTGAAAGTCTGCAGAACATGGACAGTTTTAAATCTGATAAGACTTCTGCACTGTTTGCAACATATATGGTATTTCAGGGGGAAAAACTGAATAATTACCAAATCAGACACACATACAGTATATTAACATTTTTAAAGCATAGGTTCTCAACAAAATTGAATTCCTGACAATTTTATGGAAGATTCATTATTATTCTCGGGTTCTCTGCGCTCCCTTAAACTTTGGCAAAGTTTTAATCGACACGAATGAAGTCTTTTTAAATTTGCCCTTAGCATTAGCTCTGCTGCTAGCTAGACACAGACACAAGCTTTTATTCTTCTTCACAGAATCTTCCTCAGTCACGTGTTGACGTATTTATTCATAAAAACATTCAGAACATGTACAGACATGTACATGTTCTGACAGCTTTAATGAAACCCTAATCAGAATGCTTATGCTAGGCTAACGTTGCTGTTTTGAACGCTGCATTTTAAATCCAGATTGCTTAAGTTTCATTATCCTCCGAAATCATTTGAACAACATACAAATGTAGACTGCAAACTAGTGAAGGAAAAATGTAATTGTTCAGCAAAATGTTTAAAGCTCAACATAACGCGGCTGATTTAAACAAGTTGGATTATCTGGAATCATGTTGACCTAACCCAGCCCACTAACAGCATGTAAAGAAATATATTAATGTCTGAACATTAATGTGCAAACTAATAGGCTTGATTATATAGTTTATCATTGCATATTTAATGCCCTGTAAAATGTGTTTCTGCACCATGAAAACCAAGAGAATAAACCTTCACACTATAAATGAAGAAAAATCATTTGGATCAATTACATTGAATTGTTTCAAAATTGGGGCTGCACAGTGGCGCAGTGGGTAGCGCTGTTGCCTTGCAGCAAGAAGGTCCTGGGTTCGAATCCCGGCCCGGGGTCTTTCTGCACGGAGTTTGCATGTTCTCCCTGTGCATGCGTGGGTTCTCTCCGGGTACTCCGGCTTCCTCCCACAGTCCAAAAACATGACTGTCAGGTTAATTGGCCTTCCCAAATTCTCCCTAGGTGTGAGTGTGTGTGTGCATGGTTGTTTGTCCTGTTTGTCTCTCTGTGTTGCCCTGCGACAGACTGGCGACCTGTCCAGGGTGTACCCCGCCTCTCGCCCGGAACGCAGCTGGAGATAGGCACCAGCAACTCCCGACCCCGTTAGGGAGAAGGGTGACGGAAAATGGATGGATGGATGGATGGATGGATGTTTCAAAATTCATTGTTGTCGTGTACAAATTGTACAAATCAGGAACTTTTTGTGTTTGTCTGCAGTTACTCAAGCAAATAAGCATGAATGAAGTCTAAATAATTCTAATGGCTTATATTTAATTCGCTCCAAAATTGAGTTTTGCAGTGTAGGAACTGGTTGAAAAGGTCAAACTAGGTAGAGATTAACGGGAAATTAATCATTTGTCTATTTATTCATTTCTTTCTTAGTCGACTCTCAGCTCGTTTTCACCTTCTCTTTGTCTTTCCTCTTCCGTCATCAATCAGGATCCAATCCTGAATACAGGGGCAGCCGGTCCCCCCACCCTGTGCCCCCACCCGGTCCCCCCACCCTGTCCACCCACCCTGTCCACCCCACCCTGTCCCCTCTCTCTCCCTCCTCTCCTGACCTATCCTCCCCAGGCGGCACAGGTGCCGGTCCTCAGTCCACTGTGCGTGAACGATGCCAGCCGGAGCTCTGCGCCTCTCTCTCTGCCTCCTGCTCGCCGCCCTCCACCTGAGCTGCGTCCCCGGCGGGGCTCCGGACGAGGCGCCCTTCGAGCTGAAGGACTTCCCCCGGGCCCCTGCGTTCCCTCCACGCAAGAAGGCGCCGCAGTTCATGCTGGACCTGTTCGACGCCGTGTCCGTGGCCGACGGGGCGCACAGGAGCCAGAAGGAGATTCTGGAGGGGAACACGGTGCGCAGTTTTCAGGATAAAGGTGGGCGGAAACTTTATTGTATTTTATAGACTTACAAGAAAAAAATAAAAAAGATTCTGCATTTGAAGAAAGTTTTTTGTTTTTTACGCAGATGTCAGTGCGTAAAATCTTCGAGGAAAGGAACAATTGCGCACAAACATTCGTCCGTTTGACTGGTTTTTCTTGAGCAAATGCAGCCAATCCTGTTTCTTCTGCATTCTGTGGCCTGCAGGACACACTGGCCAGAGGATCCACTTCTTCAACCTGTCCTCTCTGGGCAGAGAGGAGAAAATGATCAAAGCTGAATTCCGCTGGTTCCGAAAGAAACACAAATTCTTCCTGGAGAACTCCTACGGGCCTCACTTCTACAAGGTGATTCTTAAAAGTCCCCTTTATTTGACTTGGCTAAATTTGCAGAATGAATATTGAATATGCAATATGCAAGTCAACTTTTGATGCTTTGTAAAAGGTGGTGCAGAGAAGTAATGTTTCTGGTGATCATGATTCACAGAAATGTTTTATTTGTTTTTGCTTACAGGTAATGACAGCATGACATTTAAAATGAGAATATTACATCAAGGCAATTAAAAAGACTTAAAGTCATGCAGGCTTAAAGAAAATAATGTTTAATACCTGCTTAGAGTTTACTTTCCAAACAAACTTTCTCATCAGGACTAGTAGTTTATTGTATATAGCTGAATATGGAAAGTTAAGTGGAAGGAAAAGGTGAGACAAGAAAAAAGAAGCATCAGCAAACACATTTGAATCAATTCAGAATTTCCAGGTTTAGGAACTACAATTATCAATAGAATAGATTTTTTTTTTTTTTTTTTTAACTGCACCTCTACTGTCATAGGGCTTCCTGAACCCCTGAGCAAATGCAGTAATTTATGCCAGAGCAGCCCTGAAAAACGCCTTGACATAAGTTTTTGGTCAGCCAACATTGCTGCGTTTTCTGGTCCAGGTGGACGTTTACGAGGTTCCAGACAGCAGACTGAAGCCCCAGAGAGGAAACCTCGTCACGTCCAGGCTGGTGCCCCTCTACACACAGGGATGGGAGGTTTTCAATGTCACTCAGCTGGTAACAGAAAATGTTCACAGCAGAGATTCACCGGCCTGATATTAACATCGATGATGACAAAACTTCTAGATCGGGGATCGGTGACGATGTGTCCGATCCAACAGGGCAAATCAAATTAGAATTTGTAAAGGCACCTTCTAAACCTTTTGGAGTTTGGTTTGTCACAGTTTATTTTTAATCAACAGTCAACCTCTTGTTTTTGTCATTTTCAGTTTCTTTATTTTATATTGGCTGTTATACTGAATAGCAGCTGAACAAATGAAGGTGTTTTTACATGTTAGCTTCTGAGGCTATTGATGTATTTCAGTGTGCAGTACTGGTGCAGAGTTATCAGATATATTTGTTATTCACAAGTCTGTGCAGTTTTTCTGTCTCGGTTCGGTGTTGGACGATTCTAAACCTCCGACATCAGAATCGGAAGTGAAAAAAGTGGATCGGAGCGTCTCTCCTTCACAGCTTTAAAGCTGCAACGTCATGATGAAATGATTTATAGCAGATCTAGTTTGGAGCCAATCAGCTTCACTTAGTCCAATCTTGTTTTGGTGAATCTCAGGTATCAAAATGGATCCAGAAAAGTCAGGAAAACAACGGCATCCTGGTGGTGACAACGTTCCCCCCGGGAGACTGGATGAACTCTGAATCCAAGCAGCTCCAGTTGACAGACACGGATGCCTACCTGGTCGTTTTCTCAGACGACGGGAGGACTGAAGCGAACCGGTCATACCTGGGTGAGTCGTACTGGGCAACAGCCTGAGGCCGTTCACCTCCGTTGCCATGCTAACGGTCTCCATCCTCCTCCAGCGGCAGCCTCTGAGCCTCTGGACCACCTCAGCAGGAGGAGACGCGCGTCCTCAGACTTCCTTCCCCGCGGCCGCCCCCCGTCCTGCCGGCGCGTCCCCCTCTACGTGGACTTCGACGAGATCGGCTGGTCGGGTTGGATCATCTCTCCGCGCGGCTACAACGCCTACCACTGCAGGGGCTCGTGCCCGTTCCCGCTGGGCGTGGGCCTGAGGGCCACCAACCACGCCACGGTGCGCTCCATCATGCACGCGCTCAAGCTGCCCGGGGAGGACGTGGGCGCCCCCTGCTGCGTGCCCGACAGACTGCAGTCCATCAGCTTGCTGTACTTTGACGATGAGGAGAACGTGGTCCTGAAGCAGTATGACGACATGGTGGCGCTCAGCTGTGGCTGTCATTGACCCGGTTCGGCTCTGAGACGTGATTAGAACTGATGATTAGAGCTGGTTAGAACATGTTTACTTGTATATGTCTAAATATTTGTTTATTTTAAGAAATAAAAGATTCCTTAACTCTTAACCCAAACATTCTCTGGTGTTATGGAAAACGGCTCGTTAGATCAATCGATCAGTCAAAGTTGGAGAAAAGCAAAGGAAGCTTTGCTTCGCTGCTGCAGTAAAACACCAAGAACTGAGCCGACTAAAGTCAGAAGAAGCAGCACAAACAGCATGACGCTGTATTCACTGATCAATAAGCATTATTGAAGTGAGGCAACATAACTTTTCCGAAAACACTTTAGAAAAGTTTATGTGTATTAATTTAGTGTGTTTGCAAAGAGAAGTGGGATTAGACAATAATAATGCAGATCATTATTTAATGTGCATAAATAAATAATAATAGTTCTGTTTTTGGTTGAGAATTGTTACACCCACAAACATTATGGTGATTTGTTGAGATTTTATCTCACTGACCAATGGAAAATACTAAGGACATATATCTGTTCTGACGTCGATAACTTTATTTAAAAAAAATTTTTTATCAAATTTTTGGGTGTTTTACGATGCACTGCATTGTAATGTTTAATCCATCTTTTGCCATGAACACCTACAGGAAGAGGATAGGAGTATGAATAGCTTCATGTTTGTCATGTTATGCACTTAAACATGGTTTATAGACCTAATTCCCTGTCAGCTTAACTTTAAAGAAGTGGCTGTTTTTTTGTTTTTTGTATTTTTGTTCATTTTAAGTTAAAAATAAATAAATCAGCGATCCAAGACTAATGGTTGTTACAGATCTTATTTGATGTTACATGGAAAGACATTTATTACTACGTAGTTTTAGTTCCCAACATGTTTTGTATTAGTTTGTATATTTCCAGGAGAGTTGGAGTCTTTGCAGAATGTGGCCAGTAGGTGGCATTGTAGAGTCATACCTTGAACACATGTACATTGGCAAAAGCAAAAGCCTGAAGGACAAACCCTTCAGGCTTTTGTCTCATTGTTAAAAATATAGCACTTGTACAGTGCAAAATTTCAAAATTTAACTGATGCTGTTGCAAAAAAAAAAAAAAAAAAGTAATAAGAACCTAAGAAAAAGAAGAAAAGCTGTTGATTTTCTCATAATTGAAACCTGAAAACCAAAAACATTTGCCACTCGGTTCATTTCTGATGATAAAGAAGACAAAGAAAAGGATCCGTAGGGAAATAAAGAGTCCAGCTGAGCTCTGTTAAAAACAGTTGTTTATTTCAGTGGAATGGATCACAGGCACAAGACAGCTCTGCTCGACTAGCTGAGAAAAATGCTAATGCAAAAAAAAATAAAAACTTGCACCAACAATCGGTGAACGCAAACTCCCATCACGGCTGGAATTTGTAGCGTTCGAAACGCATTCGGCAGACGGCTGATCAAACATGCAAAATGTCTTAAAAATGTTTTTTGTGTGGATGTTAACAGTCAACAATCAGCAGTATGAACATTTTGAATTGCTATTTTTAGTGTTGGATGGATTCAAGTAAGTTTGATGGCAAAGGTTTTTAACTCGTCAGGCGAAAACAGAAAGGCAACAAAATCACCACCATGTAAGAAAACAAAGCCCACTATACCTGAAAATAAGTGACAATTTATTATTACTTCTGTGGTGTATCACAAACTTTTCAGCATTTACAAAATATAAACATCTCACCTTGAAGCATGTGTTTGCGGTTTAAACGGCAATATATTTACATCATTGTGTCGGGTTTTTTTCTCATCGGCTGCCGCTCATTTCAACACGAGTTTACATTTTTACATCCGCAAACAGAAACGAGCGATCCGAAAATTTATGTTTCTTCTAAATATGTGCTCGACTCAGACTCACTCCTCTGTGCAGATGCTGCAGAGGCTCGGACACGTTCTACTCTGCAAAAAATCCAGGTCAGCCAAAGTCAAACCATACCAGTAACGTTTACTCTTCCATAAATATTCCATAGGGGAATAACTGGCGTTGTAACACTGCATTGGTGATGTGCTTTGAATCTTATTTTTGAATTGAAATTACTACTGAATTAAAAAAAAAAAAATTGGGGAGAAAACATCTGGAAACTGTTGGAAAACTAAAGTAAAAGAAGTTAAGATCAGTTGGAAAAGGTCAAACCATGACAGAACATCACAAGAATGCAACAAACACCACAATGAAGTGAAACAATGGGCACATCAGCAGGGACAGTCCAGCTCTTCTGTCCCCAAAAAGTCCCCTAACATCAGGTCCTGTTGACCGTAGGCTGACTCTAGGTATGGCTGTCCCTCTTTAATATGCATTTTCCTTCCCCTTTCCTGGTGCCTCTGCTCTAACCCGTTTGGTTCCACAAGCGCTGCTTGTATTTTGGCTTTCGGAGCCATGGGGGACAGAGGAACTGGCACAAAGCTGTGGTAAACGACCAGTGGCGAAGTCAGGACCTCTACGTGAGGCGCTTGAGGAACACCACCATCTGGGGGCTGAACTGGCAGCTGTACGTAGCTTCCTGTGTCGGGATCGAAGAAGGTTTTCGTCTTCACTTGTACCGGCAGGTCAACAAAGAAGTACTGCCCTGAGTTTGGATCCTGAAGGAGTTTTCGTTGGGTCATAGGGATGGACTGCGTGAGAATGGCGTGTTCCATGCTAGACTGACGAGAAAACTGGCTGGTTTGGCTTGACTGGCGGGACAGAGGCGGAATCTCAGTCCAGTATGCATCGATACTTTGACTCCTTCTCAGGGGGGCACCTCTGCTCTGCTTGTCGGTGGCTCTGCCTCTCTGTTGAACCTCATGCATGATGGATTTCTCAATGCGCTGAGTCCTGGGTTCAAGCTTTTCGCTGGATGGGATATCAGCACTAAGCCTGCGCTCTACTTTACCTCTCAGGTACCTGTCAGTGCTCTGTGAACGATTGAAAGGTCTGTCTGACATGGGCCTCTCGCTGATATGGGCTTTGTACACCGGCACATTACTGATGACGCTGTCACTGCTGTAATCTCTGTGTTCTGGCTTCTCTCGAGGATGTCTGTCGGTGCTCCGACCTTGTCTTTCCGATGCCAGTTTGGGTCGTTCATTGTTTCTTTGGCGGTTGCCTTCCACTGAATCCCGACTCTGCCTCCGGGTCCTGTTTGTTTCTACTTTGTTTTGATTGTGGTTCTCGTTATGGGATTCACGCTGGGGATTGCGGTCATTGCTGTGGTTATTTGAATTATGACGACTGCCATCTTTGTGTTTTTTCTCACCACTTCTGCCAGTTTTAGTATTGCCGCTGCTTTTGTGCTCCGACTTATCACTCCTCACCTTTTCAGCTCTGTGTTGGCCGCTGCCTTGAGATGACTTTTGTGATGATTTCTGAGACTCTTCCTTCTTCATTCTTCTGTTTGTTAGTTTAATGGCTTTTTGAACTGCTTTTTCAGATTTTGGCAAGACTGCTGGAGGTTTGGGCAGTCCAGTTTGATTGTCATTACCACTGGAAATTAATCCTGATTGCTCACTGATGTCCTTTGTCATTTCACTCTCTTCAAGAAGGTTAGCATTTGTCACTGCATCATCAGTTGGGTCAGCAGTACTAGTTGGTAAACTCTCAATATCTTCAGATGATGGCGTCACCCTGAAAAACCTTTCTTCCTCCTGTGGGACTAGTAGAGAATTCCCAACTTGGGATGTCTTGGGGCTTTCATTTTGGACATTTGAGGACACTGTCAAGAACTGTGGTGATTTGCTTGCTGAAAACTCTATAGGTTTAAAGACTTCAGGTGGAGTTGTGATGACATTGTTGGTAGAAGTGTCATTTGCCAGTGAGAGCTCAGGATTTTCCCTTGTCTGATTTAACTCTTTCTCTATTTTGTCTGATACATTGTTACTACCTCTTTGTGACCAGGGTAGTACAGGTTTCTTTGTCTTGCTATTAAAGCTGTTGTCTTTGACTTTGAACAAGGCCGGGATTCCCAAAATTGGCGAAAAAGTACTGGAAGAGGATGTAGTTGAATTGCTTTCTTCATTGACAAGCCTTTCATCCGTGATGACAATGTTTTTATCCATGCTATCCATATGCTGCAGTTGGTTTGGTGTGGAACTCAAGCGTTTATTCATGCCTTCCAGTTTGCTTTCGTGATCGCTTAAGCAACAGTACCCCACCCCTCCTCCGTTTGAATTGCTTCGTGAAACAGGCTGTCCTGTGTCCTGTATCACCTCCTCCACCTCAGCTGGTGAGTTCTCTAAAGAGTGGAAGATGTTTGACTCAGTCTCTGTGGTTCTGTGCAGTGTACTTTCCACAGAGAAGTAGGAGGATTTGGAGGACAAGCTCGCTTGATCCGGTGGGCTCTGTGCAACGCTGACGCTTTTTATCAGCAGCAAAGGTGATACAATGTTTCTGGGGATTTCACCAAGTTCTTCTGCGTCTATAGTTATATCCTCACTAGTTATTTTGAAAGGTTCATCTGGTTTGAGGTTCTTGATCAGATCGTTGTCTTGTTTAATTAAATAGTCTGGTTTTAAGGGGGCTTTCCGTTTCACCTTGCAGGACTCCTGAGTGTTAGCATGACTCCCAGGTGTGACTTCTCTTTTTGGACTAGTGTTGATCACTGAATTGTTGACCAACCCATATGTAAATGCCACTGCTGCACTGTTTCTTACCTCATCCGCCCTCTCTTTTAAAGGGGTTTCTCTCTGACTAGGTAGAGCTTCCTCAGTATCTGTGCTTACATATATTTTAGGGCCTGTCCTGATGTCACACGATTGCTCTTCACACCTTTCAAAATTGTCATTTTTACCACAGCCACCCACCAGATCTTTGTCACTTGTTGCGCTTCCATCTCCTCTAGTGACTCCTTTCTTGCTCCTTGGTGGAACAGGAGGAGCATTTAAACCTTTGTCTTTCCTTTCATTCATCAAGTAGTCCTTACTGTCTTTACACGCCTGCCCTGCTGCTTCTGGTAAACTGGCATTGTGATTATGAGCATGATTATCAACTAACTTTTCCCCAACATCTTTAGCTTGAACTTTTAGGCAAAGATTTTGCTCATTTCCTGCTTTGTCCAGTAGAGCTTCCCTACTTCCCAGTCCAAAGGTCTCAGCAGGTCTCGGTTGGCTCGTTACTCTTAAGTCCCCTAATCTCTGTTTTCGGTTTTTCTCCTGACGTGGAGAAGTGCTGTTGTTCTTTTCTTCTCTTGGTCTAGTCATACAGTCTTTATGAGCTTTACCATCCTCTAACCATGTTTCACAACCTTCATCTAGAACGTTGTCTTCAGATGCTACAACAGCCTCCTGCTCTGTAAATTTATTCCTTCTCTCCCGCTCTGAGATAATCTCCTCAAGTGCCATTTTAGCTTTGTCATAATTATCATTTAGAAGAGCTTTGTTCACAATGACGTTACTGTCTACCTTTGTGAAGACCTCCTGCTTGCTCTGTTCCTTCTCTGCAAATATTTTTCTCTTAGCCGACGTGTTTCCTCTCATCGATAGCATTCCTCTCTTAATGTTACGAAGCTCCTTGGAGATCAAGTTGTTTTTAACCTTTGCCTCCTCGTCAATGTTAAGAACCTCCTGCTTGTTCTTCACGTTCTCCAGCACGCGGTCACCAAGTCGTGCTCTTTCCAGCTCTTTCAAAGCCTGCAAATCGTTAAAAATATGCTCGCTCTCTCTTGTGTCTCCTACTGACTTCACTTCGACATCCGCCTCCACTTTTGCATTCACATTCAAGTTGCTCTCCTTGCGTTGCTTTGCTTGCTCGTCAACTGTCAATGTGTGTCTCTCATTTTTGATAAAATTGTTCTGTCTGGATGAGAAGGCATGCTTAGGTTTACCTTGTTTACGGACGGGTTCATGTTCTTTATGTAGTAAATCTGGTTTTGCACCTACCAAATCACTTTTAGAGGCTTTGTCAGCATGACGTCTTCGCTGCTTGTCAGGAGACAAGCAGAGCTGCAGATCTGATTTAGAAAACATTCTCTTTGGTACTGGTGGAGGCTCTTTGCTTATGTTGCTGTTTGTGCTCACCAGTGTTGTATCAGATGGTTCATTTAGCAATAATCCATAGTTGTTTTCTGTTACCAAACTATCCCTCCTGCTTTCAAAGGGCTCTTTAGAAACTCTCTGATCTCTTTCCTTCTGCCTCATTACATCTGCGTCTGGTATCTGCTTGCTGTTGCTGTCTGAATGACTTGCTGATCGAGCTTTATTTTTGGCTGCATTAATTGCTTCCTTTGCGGCTCTGATTACATTTGTTGTACTAATGGTTTGGCCACCTGTGTTGTCTTCCTGTGAAGCCAGCTGAACGGCAAAGTCCTTTGTGTCTTTCACTGGACATTCAGTTTTCTCTGGGACATTTGGCTGTGTTTTCTCCCCTGATGATAGCCCCCCTCTCTCCAGTATGTGGGGTGAAATTATGGGTGAATAATCTTTGATGACATTTAAAGTACTTGGTGAAAGCCCTGTGTTTTTTGCATCAATCATTAAATCAGCGTTAGACAAAGTGTTGTTGCTTGGGGGTACTTGCAGATATTTCAGATCACTGTCAACAGGATTGGCTTTCTTGTACAAATTCAGGGACGGATAGTTTTGCTTTTTTGCCATCAGACTCTTATTCTTCTTTGAGGATATAAATGATGAAATGGGGTTCTCCTCGCCAAGATTGCGATTGTCAGCATCGCATTTAATCTGCAGTAAATTTGCCAACAAATAGTCATCTGATGAAGGCTTGTCATTGCAATGCCCCATAAATTCAACATTTGCTGGGGATACAACATGTTCCACAACAGGGACGCTAACTGTCTGCCCATCTTTGGCTGGTGTACTTAAGCCAGAGCCACTGCCCTCAGAAGGAGGATGATTCGCATTATCTGAGGGTGGAGATTGGACTCCACCTTCAGACAGTTCCAGAGTTTTGAATTTATGTGGGCTGTATCGACTCTTCACCCTCTTCCGGTTGTCTTTCAAGTTGAAGAGGATGCTCGATGCCAGCGATTTGTAGGTTTCTCTCTTGACCGGAGGTTCAGGAGTCACTTTGGCCTCGGAGTGAGGCCTGCTCAGAAGGTCGAGGACAGAGGGAGAGAGAACTGCCTGGAGGACTTCTGAAGTTTCTGTTGGCTGTCTGGAGGGAATGACGGGAGTCATCAGCTGACAGATGCTAAACGGTGTAGAGGCTGAAGAGCTTACTTCCTGAATTGCCGTCACTTCCACAGATTCAGTGTCCTTTTTGACCCCCAAAATGTTTTCATCCATCGGTTTTGAATTACTTTCTTGAGGTGGTTTTCGTAGTTGATTTGCTGGGATCACACTTTTTGCCCTGGGGCCATTGCGTCTCCATGGGGCCGCAGTCTTATCCCCTCCATCTGAGGAGCACCTCTTCTGAGCCAGAGGGGCCGCAGGCTTTGGCAGGACTTTTGGTGGAGGAGGGGCTGGGCTGGGTTCAGGAACGTTGGCAGTCAATGGCTCAACTCTTACTTTCTGGCACGACTGTACCTCCTCCGCATGCAGGATCTCTGATGTATGTGCCTCAGTCAGCTCCTTGTAAAAGGGCAAGTGGTACCACTTAGGAACATTGTCAGCACAGAGAATATCAGTGACTGTGTTGTCTTGGCCAAAGGGGTACCGGTTCAAATCTGTCCATGTTTGGAAAGGACTAAACTCGCTGTGAAGGAAAAAGTTTTTTATGTTCAGCTGTCTAAGCTTTGCTGTGGATTTAGCATTTTTAGTCTTGGTCAGATTCCCACATGGGAGATTGTCATCCTTGCATTTTTTATTAGAAGAACCACAACCAGACTTATTGTTCTCATAATGTCTATTGGTGAGACTCGTGTGATAGTCAGAGGAGAATTCTGAAAGCTCTCTCTCTATGCTACGAAGGGCCGATTTATGCCACGATTCACCATTCGAGTCCGTCACGCCGCCATTCCTTTCCTCTGCAATGCTTAGCACCTTGAGGAAGGACGACATGTGGGATATGTCATCCTGTTGCTGCTCCTGTTTGCGGGGCTGAGCATCGTCTTTATCCTGTTTGTGTTGTCCTGCTTTTTTAGATTCCTTATGCAGGTTCCTTTTAAAGGGCTCTCCTGCTAAAGGCTTGAGGCAGCTGTACGGCGAGTATCCATACAAAAGTTCGTCGTTGTACACTGCATCGTCCCCGACGCAGAGACTACGGAAGGCCCTGTCGGTCAGGGTGCTGACCTCTCGATCCGTCTCGTCCATAAACAAGTCTGTGAAGCCGTTGGGGAAGCGATGGTGTAGCATGCTTCCCATCCGGTGGTTTATGTGTCGCTTTTCCACGCAACTCATGGTGTCAGCAAGTTTCTTTGCTATTTTTTCATCCCCAGACTGGTGTCCTGTGTTGCTGCTGCAGCTCAGTGGGTCTTTAGCCTCAGCTCACACCAACATCAGTGAACTCTTGGGATCTGACCTTCACCTGCAGAGAAGCCACAATAAGCAATGTCAGTAAGCCAATGCGTATTACAGGGTAAACAGTTAGAACCTCGAAAAACTCATGTAATGAATCAATCGAGCATTACATTATGACCGGTACTGACTAATCTGTGGCTATGCCCCATCAAAGTGCAATGCATTGTGCACTAACACTTTATTTTTTGCAAATATATCCACATTAACACACCAATTTTTGCATCCCGCATGCATCCACGAGCCTGCAGTCGATCGCTGGTCATAATGTTACGCCTGATCTCAATATTTTTGAATGAATCTAAAGGGATTTAATGTGCTGGTGCACTAATAACCTTTATGTACACAACATGTGGTGGCTTGGCCCAAGCTGCAGCTATGCAGGCAGCAGACAAACATTTCAGAGCATGCACTCGGCTATTTTAAGCAATGTGTGCTTCAAACTGTTAGCACCGACTGCACTGCTGCTTCACTCAAAGAAATAGAGTTTTGTTCCATTTACAGGTAAAATTTTAATAAATAAATGAACTTGGTCCATATCATTTAAAAAAAAAAAACTCAACTGCATCCCATATGGACAATTTTTTTTATCGGGAAGGTTTAAGTCTGAGAAGCTAACATCTGGACTACTGCAAACTAACATAAAGCTATTAAAATTTCCAGCAGTTGAGATACAGCATGTGGCACAGGAAATGAGACACAATCAATTACAAATCTCAGTCTACCTCAGCAACAGCTGCTCCACTGTATCTCGCTCTGGCCACCCTGAGTTCTCAGAATAGTCCAGGAACCCATTTATACCTCCTGACCTGAGAGCCTGCCACTCACTTCAACCTGAGGCTTCAACCACTCATGCAAGCATCTCTTAAAAGAAAATGTCTTTGGCCAAATGAAAAGGTGAATCTTGCTGTTTGAAACATAATGAGACAGAAGAAAACTAAAGCATTGTCATGTCCAGAAATGTTCTGACGGAAAGTGGGTGATCGAGACAAATCATTGTTGAATTTATACTTTCCTCTGTCAACAACTTTATGGACATGCTCAGATTTATTCAAAGGGAACTTCTGTCAAGTTGTTCCCTAACCTAAAGTATGAACATGTATTTATTGGGGGAGGGACAGTGGGTTAAATCATTGAGTCATTGGGAAACTAACAAATGGGTTTTTTTTGTTTTGTTTTTCATAAATTTAGCCTTCGGAAAAACGTAAACGAAAATGCTTATAACTCTTATCTGTGGAACTTTTCTCAGCTGAACGAACGTTGGAAGCCTGCTAATAAATACAGACCAGTTGATTTCAGCAATCGAAATGGAAAAACTTTAAAGGTTCATACCCTTAAGGTAGGTTGTTGTGTTAGCATTATTTAAATATCTACAGTGTTCAACTATTTCAACAACATCAGTTCAAGGCACCAATATTGTTTGGAAGCAATCAACGCTAAGTCACAGTTAGATGCATCCAGCATCCAGCAATCCAAACTAACAGAGTTATAGTTACATGCAACCTATTCGATTGAAAAAAACAAAAAAAACAAACGTTAAATAACCGTGGCAAAAGTCTCCTGAGAAGGTTTACATTTCACATCCATTATAATAGTCCTGCAAGCGATGGATGAAAACATTTTTAGTTAAAGTTGTTTGAAATGACTAAAGTTAGCTTATTGGTGGTCAGCTGAGAAAAGAAGCAGCAAACTCAACAAAAGCCTTTTGTTAATTAGGGTTGGGGTTATGGTTAGTTTGGGAAGCTAACATACCTGAGCGTAATGCTATTTGACATGCCGACTGGCTGGCGTTTCTGGGAGTCATTCATTTTCCTTAGCTCTGCCACTCCGGAGCCAAAATAAGGAAAGACTGTAAATGTTAGTGTCTGCAATAGCGTCAAGACAGATTCTATGTGTAGCGTTGCATTGTATTCAATAATATAGCATTGTGTCCATTAGAGACAAGCATTTTCAAGTTGAGTTTACAATCAACTACCAGTGAACTTTCCACTGCTCTGAAGTCGTTCACCTGAGAAAACTGACGCAGACTAAATGGTTTCTTTTTAAATTTTAGTGATTTATTGTTCGATAATTGTACAATAAATCATTGTACTCGAAGGAGGTAAACATATAATGAGTTGTTTTTATTGATACAATAGTAATTTATTTCAATTAAATGGAATTGCATCGCATAAACATTTTTTCACTTGGTTTTGATCACTAAAATGAGTTTTAATCGTTCAAACATATTGTCCATTTAGCTGCCAGTTAGCTTTCCATCACTCTGGGGATTTTTACACATGTCTACAAACTCAGTCAGGGAACTGTTACTAATGTCTTTTTTCAGGATATCCAGTCGGTTCAGTTCACCAGGTAAAAGTCTCAAGACCTTATTGACTTCACTGTATCTAAGGCCAGACTTGCTGAATATTTTGGCTTTCTAGGACCTCTTGGTTGCCAGCAACCTCCTATCTCTCATGACTAGATATCAGTTAGCAGCCTCGGTACTTTCCCAGCATCTGCTTGTGTATTTATACTTGCAAACTCAGATAGTCAAACTAACTGTACTGTAAAAAGACTCAAACTATAAAGCGTAGATATTCCTTTTCATTGTAGATGTTACATTATGGGTGAAATTAGTAAGACAACATGTCTATTTAGTGGTTTAAAGGTTAGAAAACACAAGAGTGTTTAGTCAAAACACTATGAAATGATCAGTGTCGGCCATTTATCACATTTTGAACCATTTAATTTTTGTTTTTCCTTACCTTGGTGATGGGTGTGTCATGCTCACAGCAGGAGGTCTCCCCCACATTAATGTACGGTTAAGAACAAATCCCCAGAGTTAAGTCCAGCAATCCAGAGCAGCACCTGTAGCCAACGCTCCAGTTAGTAATTCCTCGTCACTAACTTCTGTTTTTTCTAAAGTTACACGTTTAAGATTTAGAGCAAAGAAAACTCACCTCAGTGAGTCAACTCCCTGGATCCATGTTCAAATGTGCTGGTGTGGCCGGCCTGCTCAATGCAGTTCACAAGGTACCAAAATAGACGCACAAGTCAGCGTGGCCAAACTGAGCAGCAACACTGGACCCGGCTTGATGCCTCTCATTGGAATAACCAGTAGGTGTCGAGTGGCAGGGTAAGACGGGCCAGCCGCCATGAAATGGACACTGTCATTGGTTATTTTTGTAACCAAGCATTCAGGTCCGATTGGTTCTTGCATCGATCTTCTCTTTACTGTCTGGTACCTTTGAACTTGTCATAGAAGAGGAGGGAATGACTAGTTTGGACAGTATACAGTGGCTGCAGGGTGAACTTAGCCGGTCACAACACCGACTTATATTCAGCTGCCAATTTCTACTGCCTGAGTCAGGCAAAGAAACGAGTGGTTGATGTTGCACATTGCCTCACAAAAGTCCAGATTGGGCTTGTCGGGTGCAGACGTCTGCTGACTGGCATGACCAAGGCAGGGCTGGACTCATTCTTGTTGCTCAAGCTCTGTTTACAAGGCCGTGATGTGGAAATGTGTGACCGGATAGTCTAGTTTTAGGACTGATGCAGCTGTTGTTGCTGTGTGATTACGCTGAAACTTAGGAGGGGTGTTGTGTTGACTTATTGTCAACACAATAAGTGTTGACAATAAGTCAACACTTATTGACTTATTGTCAATAAGTCAATAAGTGACTTATTGACTTATTAAGTCACTTATTGTGACTTAATAAGTCAATTAAGTCACAATTGACTTAATTGTCAAGTCAATTGTCAATTAAGTCAATTGACAATTGACTTAATTGATTTATGTCATTATAAATGACATAAATCATTTATAAATGATTTATGTCATTTATAAATCATATAAATGATTTATAAATGACATAAATCATTTATATGATTTATGTCATATAAATATATGATTTATATGACATAAATCATATAAGTGATTTATGTCACAGATCATCATCTCTGCGCATTCCGAAAGTGGAGATGTTTTTATTTCTCCAAGCTCTACTGTGTGGCTCCAGGCCAGTGTTAAAGCTACTGACAGCCGTCTGTTTATTAAAGCCGATAAAGTTGTTTTTCTGTCTTTCCTACATTATTAATGTGCAAACACTGCAATTGTTGCTTCAACCTCGGTAAAATGATACAGAAAATGGTCGTCAGGTTTTTTTCCGATGAGCCAAAAACGAAAGTAACATTTTTAATGCATCTGTCCTTGTAATGATGACTGTGCATTATTATCAAATGTACAGCAGTTTCACAAACTTATGCTTCCTGCAAAAACATCTATGAAAAACCATTGTGTATCCATAAAAACTATCAAAACATAGAATAATAAATAATGCAGTTTTTGAATGTGTGCAGTGTCTTGCAAGAAACTTAACCCTAACGCTTCTTTTTTTTTTCTTCTTTTAAACACACTTAAACAAACAGACAAAGACAAAGTTATGCTACTGTTGTAAATCGTCTGACTTTCTGGCAGCAGAATTTTGTATTTATGGAAGTGGATGAGGACGTTTATCATGTGTTGGAATGACCCAGTCAAAGTCCAGACTGAAATCCAACTCATAGTCTGAGCTTAAACACTTCGTCCAAGCTTGGGCAAAAAAAATGTAAACAGCTGATAGATGTGCTCTAAAAAAAATAAGGTGAATACGAATGCATGAGATGATCATTTGCACAAAATGGTAGAAAACGAAGCTAGATTCTCTTCCCTTCACAATTATATGCTAATATTTATTGCTATGTCAAATGAAATCCCAACACGTCAAAAAGGTGTTAGATACTTTTGTGGGTTTTTTTTGATGTGCCATGAACTGGACAGCGGACTTCCCCTCTCTGTCACGGACTGAATAGACGACGACGTTCTGTGAAGTCAACGTGTGGAGAAGTAGGTCAGTGTAGAAGTGAAACCGTGTGAACCTTGTGAATGAGGACCTGAGGGACGTAGCACAAATCTTCTTTGTTGAAGAAGGCCGTGATGCATCACGAGTTGCATCACGAGTTGAAGCAACTCGTGATGCTGGCTTTCAGCAGGTGTAAAGGAACTTAGTTTGTGTTGCTGCGTCTGGAGTTCAGCAATAATTGAAACCAACCAAGGCTGACGAGGCAAATAGCAAAGATCAAGGCTGGTTTATCAGATTAAAATACGCTTTGGAAAATGAGATTTAAAGCTGCAGAACACAACTTTTTATAGATATGTAAAAAATAAAAAAACTAAAAAAAAAAACAATGTGTTTTTTTTACGAATCTATTAAAACTGTCTCCAAATTGTGACAGTTTGCTGTGAGGCAGAGAATCTGTGAAAAGATAGTTCTCTAACCATGGGCTCCATCTGGAACAAAGCACCGCTCTAGACCAAAAACAGCCAATCAGAGCTGGGAGGAGGGTCTTAGTGCTACCAATCAAACACATGTATGCACTGCTAAGTGCGCTAATTGTGGAGAAGCAACTCGCCGTTGCGGGACGTTGTGGGGGAGGGAGAATGAGCAGTGCCACACGAGATTGTGATTGACGGCTCTAAGACCCGCCTCCTGGCTCTGATTGGCTGTCTCTCATTATCAAAGGGAGCACTGCGTGAAGACAAAGTAGCTAATTTTTTCACATAACATTCTGTTACAGTTTCAACAAATATGTTTGAATGAAAAGAGAGAGAATAAAAGATGTTTTTCTTATTGGTCTGATGTGATGTAAACTTCATTTTCAGCAGCTCAGAAAAACTTGAAAGATGAAAGAGTATTTTAGCACTTTGCACTGAACTGATGGTTGAATAACCTGAATAACAGATTAAAAACAATATATATTTGTTGTTGAGCTTGTATGCTTGTTTATGAAATAATTTAGCAGCAAATGGGGTTTGTTGATTTTTTTTCGTCGTCATGGTTTTCAATTAAAATGCTCATAATTGCGATTGACTAATTACAAACCCTGCATCTTAATTGACTCAAAATGTGAAATTGAGTCCTCTCACTAATCAGAATCGCATGCTTTGATGGTGTTTGAAAGAAAAATCATGAAAAGACGAAATTTTATTTACTTTATATTCGTATGTGCTGTCGTGCTCTGAACAGCGTCTCGCCCCTAAAATCAGTTTTATGTTTTGTTTTGCTCATCTAATGTTTCAACCCAATTTTGATATCAGAAAAAACAAAACAAATGAAACTAAACTGGCTCTACTTTTTTGAAGCGCTGCGGTCAAAAGCCACATCTGTCCACATGCTGAATACGGGAAGATATTATAGAGAAAACATTGCAGGCTGAGCGCAAAGTTTAAGACGTTATCATTTAATCAGCAGCACTTTGAGACCACAAAACACAGGAAGCTGCAAGTCTCTTGTAAGAAAGTGTCAGAGCTCTTTGAAAAGTCAGTAGGCGCAGCAGAAACACCCGGAGATGAGGACAGATCAGTTCCCTGGGTGCATGCCGGCCGTAATCAAAGCTTTCCTGATTACTGGTGAGTAAAACCAACGCCTCGTTTTCCTCTGGTGAAAGAGCTGCATCACTTTTAGAACACAAAGTTGGGGTGACGGCAGCAAGTCGTCACCCCGACAAGTCGAGAGTCTAAAAGTCACAAAGACAAGGCCAAATTAGAGCCTTGAATTACAAATGGTGTCTTTTTGCAACAGATTGGATTCAAATTATTTTAGAACCTTGTAACAACCAGCTGGACGCACACAAAAAACTCTAAAACCCTGAAAAGGAGGAACTCTTCTTTGACACTGATGCAATGGCAAATTTTATTAAGGTCTGTACTCTGAAGTAGAAAGGCTAGCAGAAATAAAATACCACCAAAATATAATGTGCTAGGTGGATTAAAGTCTATTAGCATAGCGTATTGTTGGTTGCCAGAAGAAGGACTGAGCACTAAATATTTTTATGTGATATATTTTGCACAATCCCAGAATAAACATGGTTATATTCCTAAGGTTGGTGCGTCAGTCACACACTGAGGTTCGCTGTATTTTTGTGGTAAATCATCAATACCAGAAATCTTCTTGTTTCCTTGTCACAATTTTAGAAAGTTTTATTCACAGACATTTTTTCCGAAGTGCCTCAAGTGTTTCTGTGCGTTTAAAGGTCGACATGTCAAAAAGCATTTATATCCTGCTCAATAGTCACTCATCTACAACAGGCTTTTAAAAGACTTGCTATTGGTGATAAACTCCAAGTCCAACACACCAGGATCCTGTCACAGGTTTTCAGTCAGACTCAAGTCATGGCTCCAAACAACGGCCGGCCAAGAAGAAAAATATTAGCTACATTTAAAGATCATTGCAAACTGTTACGAAGCAGCTAAGCAGCGATGAGCCGCTTTTCATCTTTATCGCCCTTAAAAATAATCTCACTCACCTGGGTGTCTATGATTAACTTAGATGAGGTCTACATTAGGTTTTAACCAAAGTCAGTTAGCGGCTTCAGCTTCAATTGTGCCATGCAGCCAAATCAAGAGATTATTTCAGCTAAGTGTGAAAAACAACACTTAGGATAATGAGAGATTTTGATGGATCAATTATCATTATGTTGGAGTATTTTGGTTTGTTTCCAGGTTTCCACTTTTGGTTAGTTCCTTGTTTTTGCCTTACTTCCTGCATATTTAGTTGTACTTAGCTCATTTATTCCTTCTCTTCCTTTATTGCATTTTTCTTGATTATTGTTAATTTCCTGTCCAGCTCATTTAAAGTTTTATATTTCCCTCAGTTTTATATTTCCCTGCCTGGTCTCCCCTCACAGCTGCACCCTGTTTCTAATTTGCCACCAGTTGTTTGTCCAGTCGTCAAGCTCCTCACTCTCGGTCACACTCTGCTGGACTCTTCTGTTCATTCCTGCCGTTCTCTTTGTTTGCTGGTTTGATCTTGCACTGATGTTTTGCCTGATCCCGGTGAGCCTAGATATAAGTTCATAATTACTATTAAAAGAACTTTACTTCACCAGTAGACGCCTGTTCCGCCTTCATTTGGGTCCAACCACCAATGAAGGTCGTACTTTGAAGTTTGCCACATTGTGGTTGCTACTAATTGCAAAATCAGACAGAAATAACTTGAGTAAATCCAAAAAGCAGATCTCAATTGATCACATTTATTAAGGAAGAAAAGCTTCCTAGACCAATATTTTAGCGAACGCAAAAGATGAGTGAAAATTAGGACAGAGATTTCAATGCTTTAACTTTGACTCGTTTATTCCTTAACCATGTTGAAAAGATTTTCACACAGGTAATAGCTTATTTCTGATTTTTAAACAAAGATTCCAGCCGGAACCTTTGTATTAGCTCGTTTCTGGTACACCCATAAATCCGTCGCACAAGCGCACCCTGCACACAGCTTGATTCGTTGCTTTTTTGTTTTTTTTTTATTTAATCCCGTCGCTCATAAAAATAAATAACGCATTTAGAAAATGAACTGTGAACGATACTTCGCAGCAGGCTTTAGAACAGCCCAAAGTGTCAGAGCACCAATTAAATGCTGTTTAGAAGACATCTGAAACACAGATGTCTAATACACTGTAACTAGTATTAAATAGTTTTTTTCTATCCTACTGTTGAGAAATCAGATCTCGGTGTGTCTTGTAACATTGAGTGAATTAACAATTTAGTGTAAGGAGTCAGGACAAAAGCAGTGGGAGTGAATGTGTCTGACTGCTTGTTAGACACGACCTGTTATGTCAGAGGTCACACCCTGCCCACTGGAAACTTTATCTGACACTCTGAAGGTACTCAGCATGTCGAGCTGATGTGACTGACCTGATTTTTATTTTTTCACACAAATAGGAACACGCTGCCGCCGCTCGTTCTCACGCAATTTAGATTGTACGCGTCTTCCATGCAGCAGCAACTCACACGGCAAAGTTAAGAGTGAGAAGCATGGCTGTGAGAGATCTCCTTACTGAGCATTTCTGCAATGTTTTAGCAGCGCAGCACAGTTCCCACAGCACCACTCCGCCTAATTTGGCTCGAGAGCCAACAGCTGGGGGGCCATAAATTTTAGTTTTCCTCCTCTGCCCTCGTTGTGCTCGGCTAAATTAACTATCAATGACAACAGCTGACCAGAACTCAGTGAAGAGGAAAAAAACAACAACAACCCAGGCAGAATTTTATTCACCAAAGTCAGCAATTCTTGGTTGTTTAGGGTATCGTGCAAAGTTTGCGTTGTAATTTTTCTTTTTGTTACTTGATCATAATTTGACACTCAGTGAGACGGAGACAGCAAAGGTGTAGAAGTGAGTAATGCTGCCAAATACTGTATCTGAGGTAGGAGCCAGAAGTCGGAGGTTTACCTCTCTAACCACAGACGACATGGCAGCATGGAAGCAGCGGCCCGGTTCCGTCTCAGCAGAATAAAGACGCAAGATGTGATTGTTAAAAAAAAAAAAAAAAACAGGAAGTAGTGAAGCTCTAAAGGAACAACAAGCTGATCAGTGTTCAGAATACGGCTGACTAAAATGAAAAAGAAGAAAAAAAACCAAAACAAATAAATCCACGGCTGCAAACTTTTGACCCAGAAATGTTATTTCTCAAAGTGCTGCTTGTGCGTCAATGCAGCCCAGGCAGGCAGGTGTGCAGAGCAAGTGTCACAATAGAGGTCGGCCTTATCTGATAGCAGCGACAGAAACTGCTGTGGGTTTACAGTCTTCCTGTTTGTACCGAACACCATCTGTGCGCAGAAAATAATACATCAAAATCTCCATTTCTCAGATTGTCTGCTGGTGAACGTGAAGGGAGATGGAGGAGAGTTTGACGACAAGCTAGGTGGGTCAACAAACAGTGAGGTAACTCCTTGGCTGCAGCTCAACAGCGTGGAGTATTACAATATGCTTTGATTTTAAAACAACTTTTGATAGAAATATTTTTTTATACATAAGGCAAAACAAATAACTGATGGTAATGTAGATATTTAGTGTGAAAATGAAATCACTTCACAATCTGCCCCAGAAGCCACAGGTCTGAGACATTAACACACGTGCAAATAATGTGTTCATAGAAATATATATATAATATACCCGGATTATTTTATTTTTTATTGTAGCGCGTATGCAAACGAGCTCACTGCATGGATTGTGCTTCTGGGGCAGATCGCAGAGTGACACATAAATTTATGCAGAATTTGGAAACAAAAAACAAACAAAAAAAAAACACCGACCACTAGGTGGTGACAAAGCGCCTCCTCTATGATTATTGGTATGTGTGGAATATCCAATAATAGTGAATAGGAGCAGATCAGAATGCAGCATATGGGAGAGTAAAATCAAACAATTCAAATTGTTTGATTTGAATCAAATTTCATATAAATTTCAATTTATATGAAATTTAAATTTCATATAAATTATGTATAGACATCAAAAATGTTGTTGTTGGGTGAACAGTTCTCCTTACAAACTGTTTCCTCAACTAAAACCGTGCGTTGCTGTGCTAGCCGTGTGCCACTGCTGCTAAAAATACCGTCGACCGGCTAACTTCTATCTCTCTAAGCAACAGTTCCTCCTCTGAACGCTCTGATTCTCAGAGACGTCTTCTTATCTCCACTGAAAATGACACGTTGCCTTTGTTTTTTATAATTTCTCACTTTTACTTTCTAGAGAGGTTGTTTTCGACTTAGAAAGTGGAGCTGAGAGCATAGACTTGAACATTCACCCATATATCCAGTTACTCAAATAATACCTTAACTACAACCCCAAAAAGTGTAGCGACAGCATAATCAACCAAAATACACTATTTTGGTTGTGTTTTGACGCAAGTACTGAAAGAAATACTTCCCGTAATACTTCACTCTTCCTCAGATGCATCACTATCCGCAATGACTCCTTGAAGAAACTCTCCCTCTGGGAGAAATAAAACATTTTCGAACTGAATCGAAAGCTGTTACCTAAGACATTTCCCCAATGAGATGGATGGATTCGAACTAAAAGATGCATTTTTCAAAGTTCCTCAAAAACTTTATCGGAGAGGCCCAAAATGTTTGTTCACCACCCTTAGAGGTGTTGGAGTAAGAAAAATGTAGTCACATTTTGTGCAAAAACACAAAATTTGACTAAATATATTTGGTTAAGTTTTTAACAGTTATGTCAGTACAGCTGAAATGCGAAAAATTAACTTACTAGGAACCTTTAAGCAAGATATGAGCTTCTTTTAAGCCAGTAATTCCTTAATAGTGATGAAAAAATGTCCTATTAGTTAAATAATCTACTGATTTAAAACTATTTCTTGGTGAGGTTTTGAGTTTTTGCAGAGAAACATCCAAACCCTGCAGGACGGATCCGCTGATCATGACACGACCGTCGTCCTCATCACTCCACCCGTCCCAGTTTTCATGCTTCTACTTGGTCATCCGGCTTCGACTCTGACCTGCTGTGATCTCCCGGCCCTGAAAGATTCCCAGATACACCGGATTCGGATTGCAAACGCTTGCGACGCAACCTGCATTGCAGCCGGGGGAGCGTGACACCGTGAATCAGACTGACGAGTAAACATGTTGCGAAATCAAATGCGTCTCCTTCATTCACGCTTCAACGCTTTCGGCACTTGCTTGGCGTTCAGCAAGCTGGCTTTCTGCTTGGTCACGGGAGATTTCAGGAGGGCAGTGAAGGGGGGGCTCATGTTCACTGCTACTTGTTTTTGTTTCCAGACTTCAAGTACGCTTTGATCGGAGGTGGGATCGGCCTCTTCCTGTCCGCCTTGTTTATTCTGTCCAAGATCTGCATGATCAGGAAACAAGCGGAGATCAACTTCCCAGGTGAACAGATGAACACATTCATCCTCCCAAAGCATTAGATGCATTGTAGACTTTGTTTTTTTTCTTTTCATGATGTCAAACCGACTTCCTCTTTAGAAACGAGCGTGAGGAGACCTTCAGAGGTAAGCTCTCGTGTCACAAATTTCAGAGTATTTTATGTGACGGACTGACACGGAACAGGACAGACAGTGTGACCATTTACTCTGACGCCACTAAATAAAACCTAATTACCATGAGGCTTCCTTTAGTAAAGGTTCAGAGGTCAGATTGGAAATGGAAAGTACAGGCTTGTGATTTTTGCATATTTTGGTATCGACCCGATACCAAAATATCGGTATCAATGTGATATCGGCCGTATCGTAGCTACAGATACTGAAACCAATGCTTTTTATTAAAGTTTTATGTATATTATCAAACTCCTGACCTTCAGATTTTTTTGTTTTTGTTTCGTTCAAACCGAAGACAGAATTTGGATGAAGCTCATAAGTGTCTGCAAAATATTTTAACCAGGGCTGCTGAAATAATTAAAACTAATTGCAGGATAAATTAAAACAAGTTGAACGATTTGCCATTTTTCTCTTTTCTCTCTTTCTACCAAACCTGGATGACAAAACTCTTCAATCTGGTGTTTTGGTGTCCACTAGCTCCGCCCCATCATTTTTTAAAGGACAATTTTGCACTTCATAATTCATTTTATTTGTTGTCTCTGTTGTTTTATTAATTTACTTTTGGATATTTAAAAGGTCTTCCAGTTCCAGTTATACCATTAACATTATGTTACCTGGAAATGGTCTCAAAATATCAATATTATCATTTATTACATTAACACCCCTGCAGCAAAGTTTATTGTGACAAGCTTACTATTAACATGATTTGTGTGCATTTTTTCTAAATAAGTTTGAAAAATTAGTATTTGAGAGCAAATGAAAGCAAAATCTTTTTTCGAGATTGAGCTGAGAAACTGCAAAACAAAACTTTAAGATGGAATCTGATACTATCCATCAGTTTCAGGTCGATCTCACCACGTTGCTATTGATCCAATACAGAATTGGCTTTGATGCTATTGACATTTCAGTTCCATCCACCCACTTCTAATGGGGAGAGCAATAACAACAGAACCAGTGAAAAGATTTCCTGGCAGCTCTGGAGGAGCTGCAGAAATCTGTAGCTCGTAACAACTAAGGGGCAAACATGGTGGTGAGGGCATCATGACATGGGGTCAGCTTTTCTGCAGGTAGAGGAAAACTGTTGGGAGGTTAGACAGAGCTAAAAAAAAAAAAAAAAAGCCACAATCTTTGGAAGCTACAAAAAATATCTAAGACTAGATTGCAGGAACAGCCAGAGCTACAAAATGTGCTAAATTGGCCCAGTTAAAGTCCAGACCTAATGGTTACTCTCTTCCCAATCTGACTGCGTTCAAGTATGTTTGCAGATAGGCATCAGGCATGATTAGCGTGTAGATATGCAAGGCTGGTAGAAACAGGCCGCAAAAAACCTGCAGCAACAAGTGAAGTGAAACGTGGTTCTGCAACGAGCGGAAAGCAAACGCTCGGAATGCTTTTCAGGTTTCTAATCCAGAAAATAATCTAGAAATTTCTGAATTTTTTCCCTTCCACGTCCTAATTATTCACTGCTCTGTTGCTCTGTCAAACAAAATCCCAACAAAACACTGAAATCTGGGCTTGCAGTCTGACAAAATGCCACGTTTCCCAGGTGTGAATATTTTTTCTGACACTGTCAATTAGCATATTCTGTCGCAACAAACAATCTCCAATCATCGTTTTTTTGTTTTGTTTTGTTTTGTCTTATTTCCTTTCTCCACAGCCGCAATCTGTCTTTTTGAATCAGCTCAGCCAATCAGCTGGCAGCGGTATCCAGTGACAAGAGGTGCTAAAGGTCAGGCAGAGGGCAGCACGCCGTCTGGGTGAGGAGTCACGCGCGCACGCCTCCATGCTGCGTCTTGTGTTGCACCTTCTCTACCTCCTGAAAGGCGTCGCCGTGGAGCTGCTGATGTCTCACTGCTTCTTTCTTGTCTTGCAAGCTTTGTAAATAAAATATTTTTCGACATGAGTCGTGTGTGTTTTGATGTTTTTTTCAGGAAGCATTTTTACTAAGAGTACTCCACTCAGGCAGCGGTTTGAAGCCTGTCCACCAGATGGCAGCACACACCTTCAAAATGCCCTGATATTCAGACGAGCAGAAACTCAGAATTTGAAGCTGAATGAAATATAAAGCTTGCATCGCTCATTTTCCACTGTGAAGCATGTTTTCGGTGTAACCTGTGTGTCACGCTGCTCACATTGGGCCTGCCGTGTTTCGGTGCCGTCTCGCCTCCCCTGCATCTGGAGGACGTTAACGTTATGAGACCTTTGCGAGCTTTCTGACACCGGCTCTTCCACAATGGAAACACATGCCGGAGCATCAGAGAAAACCTTCTCTAATAACCCAGACGGCGAAAATTCAAACAGGGAGTAATAACTAGCAGATGGGGACGAGTTTAAAAGGATGATTTCAGCCGTTCTCCACACACTGGCTGAAGCTCAGCTTTTTCCTCTTCATGAAAACTGAAGAAAACTTCACCCTCTTTAGCCGCGTGTAAAGTGAAGCCAGAGTTAGAAAAGCAGCTACGTTTTCTACAAACTCCGAGCCTCTTATTCTTCTGGTGTACCTCTGTTCGCTCAAGACGTCTGGGCGACACCTGCTTTGGGTTGAGCAAGCGTCTGCAGCGCCTCCAAATTGTGGAATTGGACCCAAACACATGAGGAGCTGGAAAAACATTCGACAGGAAGCAGCAAAGCAAGGGGAACGGCATGGAAGACGATGGATGGATGGACAGAGGGACGGACGGACCACTTGAAAGGCCAACATCTCTACGGCACCATTTATTTATTTTTTTTATATGGAACCAATTAGAGATTTTGTCTGTGAACAGAAAAAAAAGACTGACAGAGTCAACAAACCTTAGTGTTTTACTCAGTTAACTTAACAACAGATAAAGAGGCAACTTCTCTCCGTTCCAGCTATCAGCCCAAGAGAGTTGCAGGACGCATCAGAAATCATCTTGGCGTTGTGGTTCAAGCCCTAATTAGGAAAATCATTTCCAACATTTTGCGCTGACTCTCAAAATGATGGGGTCCTTGGAAAAGTGCTCTCTTCTTTGTCAGGGGGAACATTTCTGTTTGTTCAACTGTTGCCATGACTAGGAGCAATTTAGAGGCGTCCACAGACCGTCTCCTTTATCTTCATGTCCAAAGCCACCCTGATCTCCAGCGTTCTGCTTTCCGACGGTCCATAAAAGCCCACAAAGAGTCCCAAAAACTGACAGGGCTTCAAACAATGACTCACTGTGGGATCTTGTAACCGGAGACAACGATAGGAGAAAGATGGAGACACATACAGGCCATTCAGAGATCCGGCATAGAGAGCGAAAAAGTAGATGAGGGGGAGAAGAAAAGGGGAGGTTAATATTTTCACAATGTTTCAAACGGGTTCAAACTAAATATTTAACGAGCAAGCTAAATGTTTCTCTTTGAAATATTTAGTACTGAACTAAATATTCAGTTTACAGATAAATATTTAGATAGCAAGCTATGTATTTATTTAATCGGCTCATTTACATGACGCTAACTGGAAGTAGCGACAGGTGACGGCCGCCAATGGACTTTAGCTATAAGCTCTTATTCTGATTGCTACCTTTCACTTAAATATTTTGCTTTAGGTGGAATATTTACTTTGAAGCCAAATATTAAGGTCATGAAATAATATTAGCTTGAGAGCTGCTGTCATTCAGTCTGAAATGACTAACATGGTGAAAATATGCCCATGGAATATGAACTCCCTTTTGTTTTTTGTTTTTTTTAATAACAGGTTAAATAACCCAAATTATTGGTGCTTATTTTTGACTGTAACAACTTCACTATTTGAACAAAAGCATCTTCAGGGACAGACGTGGATCTGGACTTTGACTGGGCAACTCCAGCACACGAATTTGGTTTGTGTTATGTATGTGATAAAACAATGCATTATTCAATGGCACTATTTTGTGTTGTATGCGGAAGAACACCACTGTAGTATCAGCGCATTGATCTCACTGTGTTCGGAGCAAAACCGTTAAATAAAGTTAAGTCGTGTTCCACTGAGGTTCTCTTGAGTTTATATATAGTTAAACTCAAGGAGAGGAGAACATAACAAACTGGCGACGAGATTTAAACGGATTCCCGATGTGCATGTGACGACAGAGAGGGGGAAAATCTTGTGAAAAGTGACGAAAACGGCAAGAAACAGGGAACAGAAAAACCCTCCGCTTGGAAGCTAATGTGGCTTGCTAGCTAACGATCTACAGAGAAAGTGAGTAACAAACGCGGAAAATGTCGGAAGGAGTTGGACAAATGAACATTGTGGAGCGAGTTGAACAGTACTGCTTGGCTAACAAAGTAGAGGATGACAGGAAAGTCGCTGTGTTACTGAGCGTAATGGGAGCGAAATCATATAACTTGCTGCGCAGCCTTATTACGCCAGCCAAACCGGCAGACAAAAGTTTCAAGGAGATCACAGAGGCCCTCCAAAAACATTTCCAACCAAAGCCACTGGTCATAGCCGAACGATTCAGATTTCATAAACGAAATCAGTTAAAAACCGAGTCCACTTCGGAATACATCGCGGAGCTTCGGCGGCTGTCGGAGCACTGTCAGTTCGGGGAGGGACTGTCAGATGCGCTGAGAGATCGTTTCGTCTGCGGGCTGCACAACGAAAGCACACAGAAACGACTCCTCACAGAAGATAATCTGACGTTGCATCGTGCATTAGAAATTGCTATATCTATGGAAACTGCAGCAAAAGATGCAGGAGAGCTTCAGGGAAAATTCACGGAGCCGTGTTCTGTCAATAAAATGCGTGCGCAGCTTAATAATAAATTACAGACCTGTTACAGATGCGGCAAAAAGTCACATAACGCTGCTAATTGCTGGTTTAAGGATAAAGAATGTTTCCAATGTAACAAAAAGGGACACATACAGAAAATGTGCAGATCAAAACAAGGCAAGAAAAATAAAATGTGGAACAAAGACAGGAAACTGCATGAAGTTGATGAGACAGACTCAACTTCTTCCCAGGAGCATTTGGCATGCCTTGAGCTGCATACAATACAAGACAATGAGAAATATAAGGACGCAATATGGCTCACACCTAAAGTACAAGGGGTTAAGTGAAAGATGGAACTGGATACTGGGTCAGCTCTCTCACTGATCTCATATGAAGATTACAGAGACAAGTTTCCGAATCTGATACTAGAGCACACCTCAGTGAAACTAAAAACATACACAGGTGAAAGAATAACTCCTTTGGGAAAACTAAAAGTGAAAGTGGAATATGAGAAAAACAAATGCAATCTTGAACTTTATGTTCTGAAAAATGGCAGTGTCCCATTATTTGGACGTGACTGGTTGAAACACATTCAACTCAACTGGAAAGAAATAAAGTCCATGAGACTGGCACCAGACCTGAGTGCAAGTTCTGTGGAGGAAAGACTGAAACAGATTCTTCAGGAATATGCTCTGGTGTTCAAAGAAGGAATTGGCACTCTGAAAAATATTAAAGCACAGATCACATTGGAAGACAACGCAATTCCCAGATTTCACAAAGCGCGTCCTGTACCATATGCTATACGGCCCAAAGTCGAAGCAGAGCTTCAGCGCTTGGAAGAGCAAGGAATACTCACCAAGGTTGAATGGTCAGACTGGGCTACACCAATAGTGTCAGTGAGCAAGAAAACAGGTGACAGTGTGAGAATCTGTGGTGATTTTAAGGTTTCAGTGAACCCAGTACTCCACGTGGATCAGTACCCACTTCCACGGATAGAAGACATTTTCACAGCAGTGACAGGTGGCAAACACTTTTCAAAAATCGACCTCGCCCAGGCTTATCTACAGATGGAGGTAGAAGAGACAGCCAAGAAATATCTGGTGATAAACACTCACAAAGGACTTTTCCAGTACAACAGACTGGTATTCGGTATTGCCAGTGCCCCAGCAGTATGGCAACGTGCCATGGATCAGGTTCTGCAGGGCATTCCAGGAACACAATGTTTTCTGGATGACATTATTGTTACAGGTGTCGATGAAGAAACGCATCTTGCTAATTTAGCAGCAGTCCTGGCCAGGTTAGAAAAATATGGACTGAGAGCAAACAGGAAAAAGTGTGAGTTCTTCAAAGATGCCATTGACTATTGTGGACATCGGATTGACAAGTATGGACTACACAAAACCAAAGACAAAGTTGAAGCAGTTTTGAAGGCACCAGAGCCTAAAAATGTCAGTGAGTTACGCTCATTCTTGGGCTTAATTAATTACTATCACAAGTTTTTACCGAACCTGTCAACAGTTCTGCACCCGCTACATACACTGCTGCAACAAAATGTCAAATGGAACTGGACAAAAGACTGTAAAAAGGCATTTAATAATGCTAAGCAGCTCATTACATCAGAGGAGGTGCTAACACACTTTGACCCAAATCTTCCCCTTTGCCTTGCATGTGATGCCTCTCCATACGGCATCGGTGCTGTGTTATCTCACAACATGCCTGATGGAGTGGAACGACCGATTGCTTTTGCCTCAAGGTCCCTAAATGCAGCCGAGCGTAATTATGCGCAGATAGACAGAGAAGCGCTAAGTCTGGTGTGGGGCGTGAAGAAGTTCAATCAATATTTATATGGAAGACGCTTCACCCTGATCAAAGACCACCGACCACTGGTGTCCATCTTTAATCCTCAGAAAGGTGTGCCAACCATGGCTGCAGCACGGATACAGAGATGGGCTTTGTTCCTTAGCTCACACACCTATAACATTGAATTTAAAGGGACAAAACTCCATGGAAACGCAGATGGACTTTCACGTCTTCCACAAACACAAACCACTGAAGAAACCACTGATCCAGAAACTGTGTTTCACATTGCCCAAATGGAACCTCTGCCTGTGACAAGTACTCTGGTAAGACGAGAAACAAGTCGAGACACAATCTTGTCCAAAGTATATGATTTTACTGTAAATGGCTGGCCATTCTCCTGTGACACTCAGTTCTCTGCATACTTAAGCCGCAAAGATCAGCTATCCGTTTGTCAGGGAAGTGTCATGTGGGGAACCCATGTCATAATACCACCCCTACTACGAAGAAGGGTACTGAATTCACTTCATGATGGGCATTTGGGAGTGGTTAAGATGAAAAGTCTTGCTAGGAGCTATGTTTGGTGGCCTGGCATAGACTGTGAAATAGAGAACATGGCTAAGTCCTGCATTGGTTGCCAGCAGACACTCCGCCAGCCCCAGCCAGCACCTGTACACAAGTGGGAGTGGCCATCCACCCCCTGGCAACGCATCCACATAGACTATGCTGGCCCATTTATGGATCGAATGTTCCTGATTGTGGTTGATGCTCACTCAAAGTGGCCAGAAATTTTTCCTGTAAAGCATGCAACAACAGCTAGAAATGGCAGTCTGGCACAATTCTATCTCAGACGGGACCTCTGACATACAACATAAATGTTGGCAACAACTCAGTTTGGCGTAGACATGTTGATCAGATCCTGGATGTGGAAACCCACAAAAGTCTAGAACAACCTGAGGACACATCTGAGGACACATCTCCATCTCGAGATTCAGAAGAGTTTACTTTTGCTACATCTTCTGGGGTACAGAGTTCATGTGAAACCACCAGTGTGCCTACAGTGGCACCTTCCACACAGAACATCATGGACTCTGGTCAAACATGCAGACGTTATCCTGAGAGAAATCGCAGAGCACCTCAGAGACTGAATTTGTAGATTTTTTTTGTTGTGCATGTATAAAGGAACAGAATAAATGCTTAAAAAAAAAAAAATTACCCGCTTTGGTGTTGTTCATATCTAAATAGGTGCCGTGTTTCTGTTTGAGCAAGTTTATTGTGTTATTTAGCTAAGGATAATTCCAGTTCATCAAAGCTGGATGGGAGGAACTGTTATGTATGTGATAAAACAATGCATTATTCAATGGCACTATTTTGTGTTGTATGCGAAAGAACACCACTGTAGTATCAGCGCATTGATCTCACTGTGTTCGGAGCAAAACCGTTAAATAAAGTTAAGTCGTGTTCCACTGAGGTTCTGTTGAGTTTATATATAGTTAAGTTATGAGGAGAACATAACAGTTTGATCCAAATGATTCTCTTTTTTTTTTCTTTAGTGTCGTCCTGACGTCGGGTTTGAGTTTAATAAAACTTTGACTAATTGGGTCAAACCTGAGATATTTTTGCACACAAAGCCAGGCCCTCGTCCTCCTGCCTGTGTGTTCCAAAATAACAGCTCTGTCTGAGGTCTGCACATGCCGACCTGCACAGCTGGAAGTGCAATATGCTCACAGACGATCTCAACAGCACACACACACACACACACACACACACACACACACACGGGCAAGCTTTAGTTCTAGTCAGAGAAGTGGGAAATGTAGCTTCCTGAGCAGGAAAGGAGAGGTGTGTGTGTGTGTGGGGGAGGTGTCCTCACACACGCCAGCACGTCTGTTTTTGTCTGCTCCGCCTGCGCGACGCAGCCAAATGTGCTTCTACTGTCTGGGAGGAGAGTTGGGAGGGAAGGTAGGAGGTTCTGAGTGGAAACACAGCATCCAGTGTTTCATATTTCACCTCCCAGTCGAAGGGAGAGAAGAAGAAAAAAAGAGAAAAAGGAGAAGAGAAGGAGGAGGAGGAAACCTGGGGACAATTTTCTTGAGACGCATTTAACTTGGAGTTTATGGAGGCTGCAGTTGTGGAAAATGAAGATCTCCTCTCTGGTCTTTGCTCTGCTAACCCGAGCATTGTTTGGAGGTAGGAATATTGGTTTTGGAATGCTGTTGTTTTTTTTTTCCTTTTCCCCTTAACTTCTTCTGCTGGAGTTAACATGGTGAAGGTTTTCAGACTAACTGAGGCAAACAGAGATTCAGAGATGATGTAGAGTTGGACTTTGGCCAATAATTAGGGGACGTCTACTGGACCCGTATTCAGAAAATGAGAAGGAATTCTAGAGTATTCGTGTTGTGGGATTGTTTTCTAATTAATTTAAAACTGCTTAGGGTTCCATTGAAACAGCAAAGACATTTCTCTGTGCTTGCATCTCTTTATTCTGATGGGCACCGATTGTTTCCTGACGTGTTTTTAAAGCATTAGGTTAAGATTACTCCTAACCCTAATGTGGCTAGATTGAACCCCATCCCCTTTGTGGTTGGGGTGTTGGGTGCTAGGTTGGTACTCATGGCCTTTGTTTACAGTATTTAGACAGGAAAAATGCAGAAACAGAAGAAGGAAGACCTGCAGCAAAGGTTTCCCAGGTTGAGAATTGAACCCCAATTGGCTTCATTGAGGTCTAGGAGCCTGTGTCTACAGGGCACCTGCTTTACCCCTACACTAATCAATGGCCCCCCAACTGACTTTTGTAACCCGGCGGGGTTTGTGGAACTGCTTACATCGACACAAGCATGTGTGTTATAAATACTCCCATTCAACACGCAATAGCAAGGGCTGTTCCTCATTGTCTGAACCCGTGTTTGTTGTCACGAGTGCCAAAAATAACCCCATCGTCAGAGGGAAAAGGGAAGGTGACGTTGCCTCTGGTCATGGAACCAGATTTGCTGATGTGTGCGTTTTGGGGTTTTGTTTAATCTGATAAACGAAGACAAAACAGTGGAAAATTGGGAAGTGAGCAGTAAATTATCAATGGTACCTGAAAATATTTGGAGATTATGAAACTACAAACCTTTCTGTATACGTCTCTACCAGCTGGGTACATCTAGAGAGTTAAATTCCTGCCTGAATAAATTTCCTTTTGGTAAATAGCTCAACTCTCAGTGGGATTGGATGGAGATGTTCCGTGAGCGTTTATTTTCATGCTTTGCCACAGTCTGCAAAAATCTGTGGCTGAACTAATGTTCACACAGAAAATCTGCAGACTGTTTATGGAAACAATAATGGAAGGAGCCATTTATGGGTCGTTTAAAAGTTTAGTGGAAATGGGAGCCAACAGGATTGTCACAAAATAATAAGATTAAGAAAGCTAAGCAAAAGAAAGCACAACTAATAGCAACAGCGTTTCATGGAGCATCGACTGCAACTGAAGTCATAGACTTTTTTATATGATTATATGATATGGTTTATATCATTATTCCATCCATTGTTTATGTCTGGATTTGGTTTAGAATTATAATGTCATGTCATGCCAATGATGCAGAAGTCGGATTAAATGCGACATGACCGTTCAGACTGCAGATGCCTTGAAAACAATTGCATACATGATCAATTTAGCAACATATATTGGAATTTCTTATAGGTGGCAAGATTGGAATTGGACTGTTCAGACTTCAGTTTATGATTATAACTTTGGACGTGGGCAAAAAATGTGCAAAAAAACTTTGACCCAAACCAAAATATTTTTGATATTGGAGAAACATATCAAAAATGGAGAAACATAGTGATGGAAGAATGATGTGACAATTTGTTTGTTTCAGCAGGGGCAAGGATCATGGAGCTAAATGCAATGAAATCCTGGTATGAGACCAATTAGAGACCTGAAAAGTCTTGAGACTAGGGCAGAAGTTGACACCAAACATACTCAGATGTAACTTCGTCCGCAGATTTCTGCTTGGCCATCAATGCCACCATCACTCCATCACCCTTCACGGTTGCTCAGGAGGGTCAGAACATCACCCTCACCTGCGTCATCTCCCAGAGACGGCGAAACGCAGCCCTGCCCGTCGTCAAATGGACCTTCTTGCCAGCAATCACGGATCGACCTGAGGACGAACTCCTGATCGCCCGGGTCAACATGCGGAAAGCTCGCTTCTATGGGAACTACACCAAGAGTTTCCCCTGGCCAAAGTTCAAGCTGACGGTGGTGAAACAGGGGAAGGTCTTTGAGCTGCTCGTCCAGAAGGTGTCCGAGGAGGACAGAGGACTCTACATGTGCCGGGTGCAGGAGTTCAAGAAGCACCAAGACCGCTGGAAGGCCTCCACCAACTACACCGCCGCTACTGAGCTTAGAGGTAAGGGGCCTTGATTTTCCTTTTCCTCATCTTGGGAATTAATTGGAATCATATGGTTCTGTATTAAATGTCTCGCATCCCTGAAGAGTGGCACAAAGAGCTCACAAATTTAATAGCCATTTGTTTCACAAACCAACTGTTGCGTCTTCTGAAGCTGCAGTTTCTGACCACAAAGTAGGTGACGTAAATCATGTGGCCGTGATGCCAGGGAGCAAAAGCCACGATTCTGCTGTTCATTTGGGATGGGGAGATGTCATCATTTCGGAGCAGGCCACGAGATGAAAGGAATCCTGCATGTCACCAAGCCGCGGCGGAGCTGAGTAACTGATCCTGGAAAACGAGAACGTGTCTGAGGTTTTTCACTGCCAAGAACTGGCAGGAGAGACTTTAACATGGTGGGATGGATGGCATTGGCCTCTGGCCCCAAGATGATGCAGAAAAAATTCAAAAGTTCTTCTTTTTGTCCTTTTAACGATGCGTTTGAGTCAGTCTTTAACCCCCAGAGTATATGACAACTGCACTGAGCTTCAAAAGCAAGAAATTGGTTCACTTGGTTGAATGTGTTCTGGGTTTTTAGACAACCCAGAATAACTTTCTCTAATGTTTGGACCAATGTCCCTTTGCAAAGTTACACCTCATGCTTTGTGTTTCCATCGCGGTGCTATTCGTTCACGCCTAAGTTTTATCACTTGTGATGTAGAGCCTCAGACTGAAGCTGTTTACTTTGACTTTTTCCAATCCTTTTTCCTGAAAACTCTAAATGGGGAAATTAACAAATTGAGGAGTTTTCCGTACTGTCGACATTTGAACAGGTCCAGCTGAAGTTCATTCTTCATTCTGTGCTTTTGAAAGAAACTTCTCCAGACCCTTGGATATCTATAGACCTGCATACAGGGTTTCATTCCTGTCAAGGTCTTTAAAAAAGATTTATGTCATTTTAAAATTCCAGTTCGGTTTTAGAGCAAACCACAGCACAGTGATAGCATTACTGAGAGTAATTTGCTCTGAATCAGACTGTACTAGTTTTGAGTTAGAGCTCAAAACTGGTACACCTACTAGTTTTGAGGCCAATTACTTCCAATAAAGCTCATGCTTTATTTTACTGCCATAGTTTTAGTTTACATGTTTTATTTTGTATTATTTATATTTTTGTTGTTAAGACTCTTATTTTGGAAGATAAGATAGGAAGTGGAAGCCAGCATGTTGCTAGGTTACCAGAGACGCTTGGGATAGAACAGCATCGCGTTTGGCAAGCAAATGAAGAAACATGATTTAAGTTTAAGAATTTACTGAGTTACCTCATTTCTACCTCAAAAGGAGGGGTCAGTCAGCGAGGTATGTTTATGTTATTTATTTTGTATATATTGTATTCTTGACACCATCTCACTAAGTTCACGTTGTGTTTTAGTTCGACGGTGGTGTTGGTGTCAGGGAAACGGAAGCTGTGATAAGAACAACTTTAAAGCGTTTCATTAAAGCTGACTTCACACCAGCAGTGCAACGAACTCTTAATTGCCAAAAAGAAGAGGTGGAAGTGATACTTTATTTCCTAAAGCCACATTCCAAGCTGTACCTGTGATTTCATGTTGTTTAAACAAACCCTTTGGTGGTTCCAGAAAAGCTTAAAACTCCAGCTGCTGGTCAACAGAAGAAAACTTTAGTCTGGCGTTTATATTTGAGGGCCACTGTCTCCATTTTATGTAACACTACTTGACTCTCGATGTTCACTTTTTCCAATGGTTTTTCTCTGATGATGCAATCATATTCCTCCACGACGAAACAAATGCAGCACATAAAACAAGTCGCGAGGATTAGTGCCTCTATAACCAAGTGAAGTCGTTGGAAATACTTTCGTTTGAGCATATATGCACTTGCATGATCCAAACGTGGAAACGCGGCAGTTTAGAAAAATCTTACACTTTTTGATCAAATGTTTTTTGCTCCAGGACGACGCGGTCCTGCAGTGTTTTGCAAAACCACGACACACGCACATTTATTGCTGAGCTGGACTTTTTCAAAGCAAACTTCTACTTCAACAACCCTTCAATAAGCTACTGAGATTCATGAAGGCTGTCACCATGAAGGGTTATGCCTCACAACCTAAAGTCTAAACATCCCAAACCTTTACATCTACCAGTGTCTTATTCTCAATGGCTGCTAGTTCCTTTACATGTTTTGTGGATGCAGTCGGAACGTCTTAGCTGTTATATGGATCACTGCAGACCCCTCAGAGCGGTTGCTGTTGGCCTCAATGTGGAGTTTCTCACAGTGGAGTATAAAAAGAACATTCAAAATGCAAAAACGGAACGGAGATGGTTGTAGGGAGGAAGGAAAAGCTTGAATCTAACAGCCGCCTTCTGTGTGGCTCCTGACACACTGTGGTCAAGGAAGTGGGAAGTTATTTCAGGCAAAGGAAGCACTGCTCTATTATGGTTTGAGTAATAATAAAAATGCTTACTGCACCATATTTCCGTGACCCCAGCAATTTAGATACGAGAGCCATTAGCACAATGTGTGTCGATAGGAAACGAACCGAATGGGCCGTGTTCTCTGCGGGCCGGTCCAAGCCGAGTACCGTCTGTAGACGTCATGTGAAAACACGACCGCAGCCTTTAGAAAACCGCTGAGCTGCACATTCTTTGGGAGTCTTGCAGATAAATGGGAGGAAGATTTGGTGGGCTTCATTTCTGCTCTCCACTTTCTGAGCCCCTTGTTGTTCATGTTGAGAGATTTTTCAGCAAGGCCAGTAGAAACAGTGCCAGATGTTTGGTTAGCAAATTGTATTCCTTCCTGAGGTTTGTCCAACCCAGCAAGTTATTTTCACGCATGATGTTCTGGTCGGCTCGGTTCAATCGGAGACCAAAATCGCAACATTTGTTAGATAGAGTGGTTCGCTTTCACACTGCACTGGGTCAAACAAACCAAACTGTTTGCGGAACCTGTTTACACCCTCCATATAGTGGCGTGTACCAAGATCCACTGAAATAAATGACACGAAAGCCTCTGAACAAGAAGACACTGAGCGCAACTTCCTTCTTCACAAAACAAGCAAAAACGAAGCAGTGTCAGATTTTCGCAGTTGTAGGATTTTGCTTTTACCTTTGGTAACAAAAACAACAAAAAAAGCCATCTCTCCCGCTCACGCTGGTCTCACATGTTTGTTTTGGTTGTTTTTACCCAGAATGCCCTTTGCCACAGTCCACTTCCTGCTTTGGAGCGGTCTCCTGCTCACTTGCTGTTCACATGTGCATTCAAGCCTCACTAGAGTTCAGTACCACTGACCTGACAGCCAGGCTCAGAGCCGGTGTTTTGTTGGGCTAAGGTTACTGTAGTACATATTACATTCCATTCTGAATTCATACAAAGTTCATTTTGAAGTGCAACGTCTTCTGCATATAATCTAATATTGAAAAAAACCTTTATTGTAAAACGACTTACCAGCATTTGAAAAATCTTTTTTTTTTTCCCCCTGCGGTACATCAGGGGTGAAAATGTCCTCCCATTATTTATGCGACGCTCTGAAAGCAGTGATATAACTCAGCTCGACATTCAGCAGTTTAAAAGCTCCTCTGGGGCTTTTGATCCCCCAGCAGCATAGCTCATGCTTTAGATGACTCTCACAAGAAAACACTGGAGATTAGATGTGCATACGTGTGTGTGGCTTCGAACTAATTGGATTCTTATGGTGGGAGAACATTAGGTGGCCAGGTGTTTTTACAATCAGGCGCATTCACCGAATCCCCGGCTCACTACCATAATAAACAGCTCATCAAGAGGTCAGGAGGTTTGCTGGGTCGTTCAAGACTTCGATAACAGCCTCCACCTGGGACAAGTCACAGATATTAGAGGTTTCTTTACAAGTTTCTCTGCTCTTTTTGAAGAACTACGGTTTTAGATACGGTGTCAGAATGTCTTACTGATTCTGAGCTTTTCAAAATGGATTCAAGTGTTTGAGAGTGGAGCGACCAGACAGCACAGCACATAACTTTTAATGATCGGTTTTTATACGTTTGTTGTGTTTCCATCAAAAATGATTTTTTTTTAACACTTGCTTGATGTGGTCTTTGGCTTTCGTTGCAAAAGAGTCGATGTGGGAAAGGGAGAGTATCTGGTAATGTACTTGTTATAAACTGTCCCATCCACCGCTAGATGTTTGCCTTACCAGAGGCACGAAACTAGAAAACAGGCCAGGTTTCCGGTGTGGTTTGCGCTGTTGTCTCGTTTTTTGTGACATTTTAGAAATTTGCCCAAAGTTGGCATGAAAATTGAATGGGAACAAAGCTGATGTCCAGTTGGATGGTTCACAACGTGGAATTTTATTTTTTATTTTTTACTGCCAATGGTAGTGGTGAAATGCACAGAGAGAATGAAATAGTGAAAATGGAGGACTATGTCCAACTCCTTCAGCCCCAAAACACAGAGGAATAAATCAAGCAGGCGAACACCAGGCTTCAAGAAAGACCTCAGCCTCTGTGGAAAACCGTTATTACATGTGTTACATATGTCAAGTTACATATGCTCTAAAATCCCAAAGCAGTAAAAGTTCCAAAAACTCTGAGAAAAACACCACAAGTGAAACTACCTTAAATACTCATCAGGCCCGTAAAAAGTTTCAAGGGCCCAAATTTACCTTACACCTAAAAAAAAAAGCAAATCAGAAGGGAAAGCAATAAACGTGCAAGACATGCATCAAAACTGACACCAGGAAGTGAGTGGATGGAGTAGTGAACGGTTCGTCTTCTCATTCATTTACAGTCAGCAGCAGGGCAGCAGTGACGATTCCATCACAGAGGCTCATTATGCAGTCCTGTTCATGTCTGCATGTTTACTTGCTTTGTTGGCGCACAGAAAAGGAGCCACAAGTCTTAAAACACAGAGTGCAGCCGAACACAACTCGGGCTTTTGTATCCGAACGGAACGTGAAAGAATCCCTCCACTGTGGCTTTCTTGCTTTTGTCAGCCATTTGTTGAGAAAAAAAAAGAAGATATTTTTCAAGACGAGGGGAAAACAGTTTCATGGCACATGAGCGCTGCAGAGCTAGGAGGCCGGCCACGACTCTGACACGCACTGCAGCTGCGCTGACTGAGAACCACTGGCAAAAAAACGTAAACCTGATTTAGTTTGGTGGAAGAAAGAACCTTCTCTTCTCCGTCACCATTTTTTAACACTTTTCACTGAATTACTCACCTGTAACAATTCGAAGCCTAATTTTAGCACCAGCTGGCGTTAGCTGACGTCCATATCCTGCTCCAGCATGTAGCTGCTTTACGTGCTACACGGCTGCAGACATGTGGGCAGGATCCCCTCATCCGGAGAGAGGGACGTTCCCAACAACTGGACTTTCACTGTGAGTCCAGGAAGAACTCAAACACTGGGAGAACTGCAACCACTTCAACAATGGCAATGTGTCGTGTCATTGTTTCTATGTCACTTAAGGGCGACGGTGGCTCGGGGGGTAGAAGCTTGTCCTGTAACTGGTGGGCTTTCGGTTCAAATCCCACCCTGCCTGCAGCTGGTGGTCAAAAGCGTGTGCATGACTTTTATGACATGTTTTGGAGTCTTTGTTTTCAGTTCTTTAAGGTTTTTCTCTCATGGACCCTATTTTATCGCATTTTATCCAGTTCAAACTAAATCTACAGCTCCAAAACACAGCATGTTCAAACTAGTTCTACAAATTTTAGAAATACTTTACCTACTGTTTTACCATTCATTAATTTTTCCACCACAATTTCCCTCCTTTTGATTATAAGTAAATATGTAATATTTACTATTAATCACACATCAAATTTTATTCCATCCCACTGATTATATAGAAGGAAATTTCTGCAATTTTTATGGTGAGAAGTGAAAAATGATCCCACACATTTTAAGACGTTCCATATTATTCAGTCATTGAAACATATGTTTATAAAGTAGGAAGTCGTTTTCCTTAATATAATGAAATAAATAAAAATGAGGTTATCTTTAATGTTACAATTTTGCCGATGATCTGAAACGTGAAAAAAAAAGAAAAAAAGAAATCCATCGGGACTGAGAGCTTTCATTAACATCACTTGTAAAAAGGACATTGATATTTTCTCCAGACGGACTTCTCCCGATGCCGTGCCGTCTTGTAACGCGTCGATCACGAGGTTTGGTCTGTGCGTCTGCCAGCTGGCCTGTGAGAAAGTCTCCAGTAGGCGAGATGGCGAGCCAGCCCGTCGTCAGCTGCTGGGGGTTGTGGGTATTTCGAGATGCGCTGGTGGGTGTCACTTCACAAGCTTCCTGCCACTAGCTCAACAACAGTACTGCCATGTTAAGACTCCTGTGGTTGGATGGGGTGGAGAAACGATGTGTGTGTGTGTGTGTGTGTGTGTGTGTGTGTGTGTGTGTGTGTGTGTGTGTGTGTGTGTGTGTGTGTGTGTGTGTGTGTGGAGCGGGGGACTTCACTTTGAGCATGGGAAACACTGGGAAGGAGAGGATCACCAGTGGCTTTTTATTTGAAATGGTCAGGGTGTAAATAAGACTTAGAGAGACTTGAAGTCAGCAGATTCAGCCAAGCAGATGATTCAAACATCAGATTGTATGTTGTTGATTCCTTTGGCAGATGTATGAGTTGAATTTAAGAGGACATAGTCAAAGTCTAAATTTGCGATGTAGAGCTAAGGATAATGTCGCCAAGTTTCAAATTTTGATTTCCCGTCTCATGGCTTTAGTGAACCAAATGTGCCACAACTCAACGTACTCGAAGTTCAATGTTTTTTCTCAAAAATGCTGACGTAAACTTGCACTGAATTTGTTTTACCAAAAATCAAAGAAAAATTTTTAAAAAATTGAATGAAATAAACACCTTTTGTCTTCAGGCTCTGGTTTCTCGACATGTTACTTTACAGTCAAGCTGTTCATACAACTTTAGTCGAAAATATGTGGCATAAGGATCACCCTAGCCTGTATAAAGGGGGAACATTCTACTCAAATAAATGACTTTCAAAAGTTCAGAAATGGCAGCCATCTTGAAAATGCCATCCTAATGGCAGAATTCAAGCAGCCAAGGGGAAATGATGAAAACATGCAACCTCAAAGGTAAGCATGCAAAGTTTTAGGCTCGCATCCAGACCTGATGATGGGGAGGAAATCTGAAGAGTGAAATAAAACATGAATGTGAAATATTTCAATGTTTTTACACAAGGGAGGAGGTCAGCTCTGGCTCCATGTCTTCCTACAGTTAGCTCTATTTAAAGCACAAGCCTATGTGTAATCAAGCTGCAAAATAAAAAAAAAAACAGAAGAGAAAAAAGCCACAGTGATGACTACAGACCTCACGTGTTTCTTTCCTCTCTTTCTGTGCAGTGCATGTTCTACCGACCACTGAGACCAAAGAAAGCCTGTGGAGTTTGTTTGAAGGTGAGCTGTTGTATTTTTAGCAGACATGTCCACGTCTGTGGCCACCATGAGCTGGCTGAAATATCCCAGTCTGAAGGAGCAGTTTGGAATAACTCGGCGTTATTTTTCGTTTTCTGTTTTCTTCTGCCTGGAGTTACTGAACATGATGTATTTGTGTGTGTGTGTGTGTGTGTGTGTGTGTGTGTGTGTGTGTGTGTGTGTGTGTGTGTGTGTGTGTGTGTGTTTGTGTGTTTCAGATGTGTACCTGTGTGCAGTGCTGATCTGCTCTGTGGGTCTGCTGTGCATGTGCATGTTCACTGTGACCATAACCTGCCAATTCATACAAAGGAAGCAGAGGCTAAAAGGTCAGAGACACTTTTTTAAAAAATTGTTTCATTTCACGTTTTCTGGGTTATGCAATGTGATCGCCAGTGAAAGATATCGTGAAATGGAGGGGAAAGGATCCATGGTTTCCAAATGTTTTCAGCCCCCTTGACTTTGACACCGTTAGATAAAATGCAGTGCAAAAAATTACCTTCGGAATTACAGTACATTGATGTTTGTACTTTTAAGAAGGCGACAACATTTATTCAGTTCTCTTCCCGTCGTCCTGCTGATGCTTAAACTAAATCTCTTCTATTTTTACAGATCAGTACCACTTGGTCAAAAGCCCTCAGAACAGGTAGGATTCCTTGAGTCTTTTTTTTTATTTAAAAAAAAATCATTTCAGTTTCTTTCAGAACTCCTCTCCTATCGACAATGAAAACCAACTGAAAAAAAAACCAAACACAAACTAAAACTCCACTGTTTTAAATCTGGCTTCACTCCAGCTCAGGAGAGACGGTCACCAGCGTGGTCAGCGTTTCTCCTGCCGTTCCGAAGAAGGAGAGGAGATACAGAAAGAAAAGGAGCAGAGACTATCAGGAGGAGAGACCGCCAGAGATACCCGCTAAAGGTAAATGTGCTGCTTTTGCAAGAATGGAAACAAGTCTGGAAGAGCGCGTCGCCCTCGATACAGAACTGCATCAAAATTTGTCTGGGAAGCCGTCAAATGTTTCTAAAGTTGCCAAAAATAAAAGCGCCAGGCGCCAAATGGCGCCAAAAGTCAGCCAGATGTAGAACTTTATGGAACTGAGAGTTTACAGAAACGGTCAAGTGCAGCGAAATGCGACCCTGAACAAATTAGAGGAAGCCAAAAGTGCGCGACAAAACATTAGTGTCGCTGTTAGCACATATCGTGTTGCGTTCAACAGCAGAACATTCAGCGCTCCACTGAACTCATCTGTGTTTTGTCATTGCAGCTCCCATCGAAGACAAAACTCGCAAACCCAAACTATTAAAACCTCAAGCAAGGAAAGTAGTTCTGGTGAGTGTTTGTGTTCATAGTCTTGTTTTTCAGTATGTCCAACATGTTGGGACGGCTTTGTATGGTCAGTCTATGTGCAAAACGTTCAGTCACACACAGTCCACATGCTGTGAAAAGAGACCAACAAGGAGTTTAAGGTGTGGAAGATGAATGTGAGAATCTCCCATAAAATGTGTGATGTGGTCGTCTGATTATATATGTTTTAAAATGCTTTTAAACCCAGAACTTCTGCTTGCTGGCAGCTGCAGCAAGCATGTCCACATTTACCCAACCCAAAAACAGTTATGCACTTTGTACATCTGCACCATCTTCAGCCCTTTAATTAGCCTAATTAAGTTTTTCATAATGGATTTTTTTTTTTCTGCCTCTCATGCCTTCGTCCCACCGCTGACTCCCCTCTCCTCCGTCATTATGTTTTCCTCCGCCCTCGCCTCGCCTCTCCCCGCCTCGCCTCGCCTCTCCCCGCCTCGCCTCGCCGCCGTCTCATCCCCAGCCCCGGATAGTGGAGGAGAACCTGACGTACGCGGAGCTGGATCTGGTGAAGCCCATCCCAGAGGCGAAAGCGTCTCGGAGCGGGACTGTGTACGCGCAGATACTGTTCGAGGAGCAGCAGCTCTGAGAAGGAACACAAACCACTAAGAAAAAACAAAACAAAGCAAAACTGTGCCTTGTATAAAAACTATTTATGCTCTGTTTTTGTGCTGTTTTGTAGGGAATGGTTTGCGGTATTTATTTTTTGATACGGCAAACTTCTACATGTGGTTTTTGTAGATACTTTGAATACATTCTTCATATGATAGCAACATATAATGTGACTTTTTTTCTTTTGCTTTCTTTCGTTTGTTTTATATTGGAGTATTTTATAATAAATGTGGTTAAGTCCTGTGTTCCCCCAAACTAACATGATAGATGACTTAAGCTTTAGGAACTTTAAATTTACTGGAATCTGCATAAGGAAACACTTTGGAGCTATTTCTGAAAATTAACTGGCATTAATCTGAGATCTGCAAAATCCAGATTACACAGCCTAGAATCTACGGGCCCAGGCCGTCTTCCCGGGCATCAACCACCCGGTCTCCACTGCCTGGACTGAGGTCAACCAGGCTCCTTAACCTGTGGGAGCATCATCTATGGTTGTGGTCTGAGATTCATCAACACCAGTGAACTGATCTTACTCTGACCCATCCTATGGGAAGGCCTTTGACCAGGATCCTCACTGGATCACCGAAACCCCTCCATCATGTCAAGCTGATGACTCCTTGGATGTTTCAGATGAGAGTCAGTTCCTCTGAGTCTGAGACCATTGATCTTAACAATGAAAGGGATTTCTCCGTCCGTGCTTCACGTAGAGGAGTCCCAAGTATTTTTGCTGTCTTGTTCTGAAGGATCGGAGTCTTGTGTGTGGTTTCGTTAATTTCCTGTGCTGAAGAAAAATAAGTTCACGATTTAGTGGCCCGTCTCTTACCAACAGTCACAGGATACGGAGCAAGGAAACGATCGATTGGGCCAGGTTTCATCTGCCCTTGGGGATGATGCCAAGAGTGCCACCACCCAGGGTGAGGCATCAATTGGAGTGAGTTGAGGTGGGGATCTTTTTGGCCATATTGAAATTTGTTCATTTCGGAAAACTGCAATGGAAGCATTTTTATTTTTACTTTTTTTGAATCACACAAAAATCCCATGATCAACAACTGACCAAATAAGAAGCTGCAGGAAGTAGAGGGAGGATGATGATGCGGCATGTTTTTGATGACCCATCGTGGTACGTGTGACTTTTATTGAATAACAGAAGCAACGCAATTGTAGATCTGTTTTTTTTGTTTTGTTTTACATCACCAGAATATCGACAAAGTTTTACGCATGTTTGTAATGGAAAGACATCCAGTGAATGAAGTAAACATTTCTGAATGAGTGACATCATGACACATACACACACACACACGCGCGCACACACACACTTATACACTCACGAGAGACAGGACTGGGGATGTAGAACTTTATGGAACTGAGAGTTTACAGAAACGGTCAAGTGTAACGAAATGCGACCCTGAACAAATTAGAGGAAGCCAAAAGTGCGCGACAAAACATTAGTGTCGCTGTTAGCACATATCGTGTTGCGTTCAACAGCAGAACATTCAGCGCTCCACTGAACTCATCTGTGTTCAGTGGAGCGCTGAACACAGAAACGCTAAAATGGATACAAGAAAAATCAGACTTGATTGTCGAGGTGATGCACATGAATTTGAATTCACTGTTGAATCTTGGTGTGTGTGTGTGGGGGGGAAGGGGGTTGCTGATCAAGAACAAGAAGCCACAACATGTCCTACAACTCTCGTTTTTTCATTTTCCATCACTGCGTGTCTGTTCCACTCAGCAATCTTGAGGGGAAAAAAAGCGAGATGAGAAAAACAAAAGGGGAAGCATTTTGAAACAGTGAACTTGAAACCCAGACGCGCGGGCGTCTGGGTTTCAAGGTGAAAGGTGAAAGTCTCTTCTCTCAAGACTTTCCCCATCTTCCCTGGGTTTGTCCATACAGCTGGACGACTGCTGCCTGCACACTGAGGCTCTCGAAAGAGTTTATCTCCAAAGGGAAGTTTCGGCTCATTTGCAGTCATCAAACGTGAGCTGAACCAGAATCTGACTGTTTACCAGTTCAACTTCATATAAGCTTCATATGAAGCCAGGAATGGACGGTCCTGAAGAACCGTGATGTCAAAAACATCGGTTCATAAAATGAAGAAAGCAGAGTTGCATAACAAACAGGACACTCTGTTCTCTGGGTGTTTGTAGGAAAAAAGCTTGTTCTCGAGTGTTTTTCCCGATGTTTGTATTCTCTCTGTCTAAAATAAGTGACGTTTTGGTGGATAGTAGAAGTGTCTTAAAAATGCCTTCAGACTGTGAATAGTAAAGTTCTTTCCGAACCACATTGTCCATAATGGGCGTCTACTAACCAGAACCATGTGTGTGAACTGTGGCTCTGTGCCACCGCTCGCTTTTCGCTCTCTCTGCCCTCTGCTGACCTTGGCGCTGGTCCACATTCCTGCATTTAGGCTTGTGCCTTTTTTTTTTTTTTTTTTTGGTGTTTGGACCAACGTGTATAAAGAAGCGAAATAAATCGACTATAAAGGTGAAAAACCTTGCAGTAGAAGTGTGTCGGGTTATTTTTTCATCGTTTCAGTGTATGTTGATGTTACTCTATTACTGACCAACCAGAACAACATCTAAACATATTAATCTGACAGATGATTAATATGTCAGACCCTGGAGGTGAAGGTCAATCCTGTCAATCTTACATAAAGAACAAGGATTTCTTTGTTGCAATTGGAAACTTCTCATCAAAGAGGTCAAAGGTCACATGTGGGGTACCCCAAGGTCCAATCCTAGGACCCCTCTTATTCAATATTTATGTTCTTCCACTATCTCAGATTATAACAGGAAATAATATTAACCATAACTATGCAGATGACACACAGCTCTACATTATGATGTCACCAGGTGACCTTTGACCCCATCTAATCAGTGAATAAATGCTTGGAACAGATAAATGTGTGGATGTGCCAAAACTTTCTCCAACTGAACAAAAACAAAACTGAAGTTATTATTTTTGGACCTAAAGAGGAACGATGTAGAGCTATAGATCTAGAGCTATAGATCTAGAGCTATAGATCTAGAACTATAGATCTACAGTCAATGCACAGCTTCAGTTATTACAACTAAAAACTAGCGATCAGCCTGAAATCTGGGAGTAGTGATGGACTCGGACTTGAACCTCCAGAGCCACATAAAGACAGTTACAAAGTCTGCCTTCTATCACCTGAAGAACATCTCCAGGATTAGAGGACTAATGTCTCAGCCAGATCTAGAGAAACTCATTCATGCGTTTATCTTTAGTCACATTGATTATTGTAACAGCGTCTTCACAGGCCTGTCCAACAAATCAATCCTCCAGCTGCTGCAGCTGATCCAGAAGCTGCTGCAGCTGATCCAGAAGCTGCTGCAGCTGATCCAGAAGCTGCTGCAGCTGATCCAGAAGCTGCTGCAGCTGATCCAGAAGCTGCTGCAGCTGATCCAGAAGCTGCTGCAGCTGATCCAGAAGCTGCTGCAGCTGATCCAGAAGCTGCTGCAGCTGATCCAGAAGCTGCTGCTCATGTTCTCACTAGAACCAGAAAGATAGAGACATAACAGCAGTTTAAAGTCCCTCCATTGGCTCCCTGGAGCTCAAAGAATAGACTTTAAAATACTGTTGCTAGTTTATAAATCACTGAACGGTTTAGCACCACAATACATTAAAGATCTGCTGCTGTTGTATCAACCTGCCAGACTCTCAGGTTCTGGTTCTGGTTCTGCTCTGCATCCAGAACCAGAACCAAAAGAGGTGTTGAAATGTGCTATGTAAATAAAATTTGGTTGATTGACTGGGGATGAAAACGTGCAGCCACTAAAGACATACAAATGATATCGGAGGAAAGACATGACCTATTGCTAAATCTGAAGAGGTTGCGCACGATTGTGTGTGTCTTGGGTACGTCCTCCTCCCAGCCCATAAAAACGCAGCGCGTAGTAAACACTTGGTCCATGTCCGACTGTTCCTGTGTGGTCACGGTAATCCATAGCTGCGCTGGCTTCTGAGCTAAAACAAAAGTCAAATGAAAGGCCTGGGGTGGAGAAGATCACAGGACGGAGCAGGAAGATCACCGAATCACCGTCCAGCAGGCGGCCGGTGCTGGCTGAGTCTCTTCCTCCCGATTCCTGTCGGAGTACGACAACAATCCAGTCCCTCCGAACCCAATCTGCTTCCAACTACAAGACAAAGCAGCCAGCTGACCGAGCCGGCTGCACGAGTTCACAAACATTTTTCATTGTCCTCCAAGTCCGGTCGGTTTATAAATACACAGCGAGTCAGTTGGCCTATGAATTTGCAGAGCTGTGCCTGTTTTGCCACGATCCCAGTTAAGGAGAAGGGAAAAAAGAGAAAGAAATACTGTAGATATTTTCATCTCCGTGACAGCAAGGAGCATGCAGTGCTGTGAGAAAACTCCTTTCTACTCCACAAGAGAAAAACCATTGTTGTGAATTTCTTTTACCGCGACTTCAATGTGTCAGATCACCAAACAAATCTAATTATCAGACCAAGCTGAGCTGCGTTTCCATTGATCAAAAAACTTCACAAACTAGAGTCATGAAAATAAGATCGTTTAATATAAACACAGCAATTTAAAAAAAAAAAAAAAAACTTTTTCCATCAAAAGTGTTTGACTAGGTGGTTTATCTGGCTGTATCAAAAGTTGTGTATTTCACAAAACAGCAATTGAATCATTTTTCTGCGTCACACGAGTCATGTGATCAACAACCAGACGTTACTGCAGGCGGAACAGACGAAGATAACAGGAAGTGGTAGGAGGATGATGGCCAGGCATGATTTTTAATGACAACTTGCAAAAACAGGCTTATTCATGTGTGATTTTAATTGCGTTTCTCATTTAACGGAAATAAGAAATGCTATTTCACAATCGTGAAATTGTGCGTTTTCAACATTAATAGAATATTCGTCACATTTCTGATGGAAGAGCAGCGACTGAGGAGTTTTTCTCTGCCACGTTTCTGTCGTGGTTTATGGACAGAAGATAAAGCAAAGAAGCTCTAGAATTGAACTCTTCTCCCTGATCATCCAGCAAGTAAGGAGCTGAAATTGAATTTACAGATTTTTTTTTTGTCCCATTAAGCAAATAAAAATAAGAAATGGTTTTCCTCGACTCCACTTCTGATTCTGACTCTTAAGTTTCGCTTTGCTCCGACCTTAAAACTCCCAACTCGAAAATTTGACCCGTAGAGTCATTTAGAAAAGCTTTCTCAGGGCTCCGGCAAACATGACGTCCAGCCTGCGACGGGCCTGCCTGGGTGACACGTGAAGAAAAAATATACAAAACCGAAAGAAGCTCTTTGATTTCGTCGCGCTAAAACAAAGGCAACACAGCAGCCACACAGTTTAGAGGAAAGGAAATCCTTTAAATAAACACGGGGCTGGCTCTGCCCCCGCGGTGCCAGCTTTCCCAAACATGTCCTACAGTCTGTCACTTAACTCTGCTTCTCTGGTTTTCAATTAGAAGCTTTGAAGAATAATAAAGAAGGAAAAGTAGTGTCTGTCCAAAGTGCACACAGCGCTGCTCAAATGCTGGCTTTCTGTTACGTAACAAAGGGCTACAATAAATAATTGCATTTCTTGCCTTTAATGGGTGTGGCCACATTTATTCTGTGTAATTGAATGGAAACAGGGGTATAAAAATGAAAAAGCTACAATCTGAAGTTTAAAACGAAACCAGTTGGAGTGCTTTCTGGTTCAGTTTCAGCAACTGCTTCAGCAGAAGTCTGTCTGCATCAGACATACTGACTCCAAAGCATTTCACCCTGCTTGAAAAGGACCAGTCCTTATTTTGAATGTGAGCAAAGCAAAAGAGATGACTGTAAATACAAATACAGTCATCTCAGTCATCAGCCGTACTTTCACTGCTCACCGACTGCAGTTTTCTGGCCGCCCGCCGATTACCACTCTTTAAAAAGCCATTTATCTATCAGCCATTTTGGCTGATAGAAGTTCTTTTTGCCTGAAATGTTGCTAAATAAAGCAAGAATCTCACACTAAAATTCCAAACCAAAGGAGGAGTTTGGTTCGTGACATAATAAAATGTTAGCCCTCTACGGATGTAGAACAAACCCTAAGGGACGGGTGATTAAAAGTTATAAAAATCGTACGTTTTTCAGCATGTTTAGGGGTTGTGGCCAAGCCCCTTAAAATGCATATAAACTTTCTCATCCAACAGCCAAGTTGCACCAAACGTCCTCCAGGTTGGATGCGCGGCGATCCTATGTGGTCATATTCTGACATCATCTACGGAAGTTAGTTTGACTTTGCGCAACATAATCAACTTCAGTTCCAGCACTGTAACGTTTCAACCATTTCTCCTTTTTGTGACATTTTAAATGATAAGCTGTTTAAATTGCACGTTTTTCCACTTTTCTGTGTTTTCTTCATAACAAAAAACAAAAAACTTTTTGCACGTATTGATATTATCTAAGAATTGTACATGTTTTTCTGTAGCTTCTTTGATGGGAGTTTATTTTCAAGCTGACACCGCCCCCTGCTGACTCAAACATGTTATTTTTTGAAGCAAGTCCACAGAAATGCTCAATGCGTCTAATGGTTTTAGAAGCTTGGTCCTCTGCTGCACTTCATGAGTTTTCCATCTCGCTCACCATTTGTGTTCACTAGATAAACACAGCGTGCATCTGCTTTTTTTTTTTTTTTTCACTTTTTCCACAACAAAATTTATTAGAATTCCAAACATTTTGATCAAAAATGATTTTTGTTTTGATTGAAATTAGTTTTTGTTTGAATAATAACGAGAACCGTTTCCATGAAAAGTCACTGAAGTTTGGTTTTTACACAACATTTCAAAGTCGAATCATCAATAAAAACTTGTCGATCCTTTCCGCTGTCTTCAGGCTGTAGATAGCAGTGAGACGGTTTGTATTTAAAATAGAGTTATTATTCTGTTGTTATGGAAACAGATTCTGTCATTTAAAATAATTGGAAAAAAAAAAGAAAAGAAAAAAAAAAACCTTAGTTCCCCAAAGGAACAACTTGTTCCACTGCACAAGTTGGACAATCCGGGCCGTAAAGTCCGTCCACATCAAACTAAAGTTGCTAGGGAACGGATGAAAACAAACGGCCCGAGAGGCCAAACGAGAAATGCGCTGACTCTCTGACAGCAGCTTGTATTCAGAATCTTTCTGGTGGACGTTTTTAACAAGAACAATTCCTTCATGGTCTGTGATGCTGTCAGTGCAAAGATCCAGCCTCATTAATCCTGGTAAGTGACCAGATTGGTCGTTTGGAACCAAAGCTCCTTGCTGCGGTGGTTTTTGGTTTTTTTAACCGCGTCGTCATGAAGCTAAACTAAATTTATCTGAGGACCAAGATGAAGCCTAAAGGTCATTTCTAACAGTCCGTTGCTTCTGACTGCTATCTGCGTCTCCTGCAGCAAAATGGGCAAGAAGAAGAAAGGCGGCAAAAAGCCCAGGCCGCTCACTCTGAAAGCGGTTCAGAAATGCGTGGACTTGACAATGGACGGCAGACGGAGGCTGGACCTCAGCTACAAAGGTCTGACCGCGGTGCCCGCTTGTGTCCAAAAGGTGATGGACATTAGCGAGCTGAATCTGAGCAGGAACCTGCTGAAGAAGATCCCGCCTTTCATAGAGCACTTTGACAGCACCGCCGTGTTGGACCTGCACAGCAACTATGTGAGTATGACCGGAAGAGAGAGAGGGCTTGGGCGAGCGATGGACCCTTTTCATTAGTCGGAGTCGTGTTGAGACGACTGACTGTCCCGCAGAAGTAGAACACTTGCAAACGTGATGGAGGTGAGAGGTTAGGACACAAAGGGTTTTTTTGCTGAAATCCTACGTTTTCTTTTCTCCCAAATTCTCCAAGTTTGATGTTTGGTTAAAATCGCTGTTGGTTTTTCTTTTAGAGGTTTCTAAAACTCCATGCACGTTGATTTCTGTGGTTTTCTGGATTTAAACTTAAACTTTTACTGTCACATGTATTTAAAATAGACTTTACTTTAAGAAGAAAAAAAGGTTTTCCGAAATATTTAACCGCATTATACAAGATCGAAATGAAAATAGTGTTACAAAAGTGTTCAGGCCATTTTTTCATTGTCGTTTTACAATAATAACCTAGGTAATCTATGACATTACAAGTCTTAAAATACGTCTTTTCAACTTTGCACAGCTGGAATAGAGTTTTTCATTTAAACTGGATAATCTGTAAAAACTCGTCTTTCAAATCGTACCACAAATTTCATTTAAAATGAAATTAAACTGGGTTTTACTGTGTAGGTTTTCAGAACTACAGTTACTCATGTTGTGGTCAAAAAACTGCCAAGAAACTCACATTTTTAAATGAATCTCAGTATTTTCCCAGGAAGTCTTGTGAATTTCAGAGTTTGAACATTTATTTTAAAAAAAGAAAGAAATTTTGAGATTTCAGAATTTTCAAGAAAATCTTGGAAATTTGAGCTTGAAAAGATAAAGACTAAATTAAAATTTAAAAAATCACATGAAATTAATTTCTATATAAAAGTTGCACACTTGAAATTTCTGACAACTTCATTTAAACCCAAAAATTTTCCAAAATTTCTAAGATTGATCTCAAAATTTCAATTTTTTATTTTTTATTTTTCCAGCAAGTTTTAAGAGTTTTGGAACTCAAAACTGTTTTTTTTTTCTCAAATTTTGTAGATTGATCTCCAAATTTTAATTTTATTTCTAGCAAATTTTCAACTTTCAGAGCTGAGAAATTTCCTATTTTTCTCAAATCTCAAAATTTCTGGAGTTTTTGGCGGAAACGTACTCCTTCCAGTTTATGACTCATCCAGTCAGGAAGCAGCAGCTCCGTAGCGAGACCATCACCGTGTTGCCTTTCTGCTCGCAGATAGAGGAGATCCCTCACAACATCAAAAGCCTCACGGGTCTGACGGTCTTGAACCTGTGCAACAACCGCCTGACGAGCCTCCCCATCGAGATCGGCAAGCTGAGCAACCTGCACATCCTGAACCTGGGACTCAACCAGCTGAAGGTCCTGCCCACCTCCGTCGGCAACCTGAAGGAGCTGCGCTACCTCGGCCTGTCCTACAACCACTTCACCACGGTGCCCAGCTGCACCGTCAAGCTGAAGAAGCTGGAGAAGGTCAACCTGGAAGGGAACCCCATCAAGTACCAGGAGGTGACCGGAGTCAAGAAGACGTCGAAAGCGGACCGTTTTCACGTGGTCAAGGAGAGCCTCCTGTGCAAGAACTGCCTGCAGACTTTTCAAATCGACAGGGAGAAGCTGAACAGCATGGACGGCTATGACACCTAGCGGCCGTATGGGTTGGGGGCGGGGAGGAGTTTGTTGACTTTTAAAATTCATTCGCGCAACTCACAATGAGGTCAGTGAGAGCATCATTTATCCTTGATCCTTTTTTTTTTGTCATGGTGGATGCACGTAATGCTGGTTGGGTGAGAGTTGCTTTGGGTTTTTTGTTACGGCACATCTAATATGAATTAATATACACCAATTTAATAATAATAAACTATTTGGTTTTTATGCGAACACGAATAAAAGTGATTTTCAAAAATGATCAAATAATGGAAGAATATTTAATTGAAAATTTATGGATTGTTTTTTTTAAATAGTAATACTATACACCAACATTTAAGCTGGAATAAAATGTAAGGATGAACCGACGTGAAAATTTGCGGCAATAGATATCCAAAGTTAGATATTTACTGACAAGTACATGTTCATACCTTTTTGACACCTTGGGAGGGAAAAAGAAAGAAAATAAACTCTTTAGCACTTTTTCTCTGCTTCAGTTAAACTTCCCACAATCCCACACTGCATCAGTGCCATATGACCAACCTGTTCTCACATTTCTTTACATTATTTGGAATCTTTTTAGCCAACTTTATGATGCATTTTCTGCATTCAACATCTGCAGTAGTAATCTGCAGAGAAAATTCTGTTTTTAATTACTTTGGACAGATATTTTCCCCTTTTATAAATTAATCACTTGAAAACTTTTGCAATTTACTCAGGTCGCCTTTTCACGACACTGTCCCACAAAATGTTGTACAGACAGTCAGTGAAAAACAGAGTTCGGTCAGAGGCCTCTTTGAATTTCTTGTACTACAGACTGCTACAGGAGATTTTCCTTTTCCTTTTCTGCCTATTGCTTTCATCATCTAACTCTTTGATTAAATAAGTTACAAAAGTATTTAACTTGTCTTTGGGATCAATAATATATTTTTTGAATTCTGACATTGTTCTGTCAAACTTTCCAAACACCAGTGGCTCAATCGATTTCACGGAGGCTCAAAACGCTCGAAAGCTCCCATCTGAGATTAAAGAACATTTCCTACAGCTCTAAAGAAATGAACGCATCACTATACGTGTAATGGGTCTAGAAATATAAGCTTAACTTTTTTTTTAATAAAAGTATTTTTTCAAAAATAGGTTTTCTGTAATATTTCGCATCAAATCTTCTGACATTTAAAAAGCAGCACTACAGGTTTTGATAGTTGTGATCCACTAGAGGGCAGCAGAGGCTTTTGGTTCCTCCCGCCTCATTGGATCAGAGTGATCCAATCACAGTGAAGTTTATTTTTCTGATTAGTTTTGGGTTCTTGGAACAATTGATGAGGTAGGAATGTTGTTCTGACTGAAAGAAACGCAAGATTGAACTTTTGTCTTTTGTTCATTTCTCACTTTGGATCAATGTCTGATGGCCTATTTGGGTCAATGTAGATGGGGGGGGGGGGGGGGCGGTCATTTCTGCCAAAAGAAATCCAAAATTAATCTCAGAAATTTTCAAGGAAAACTGACATTTTCTGCGCTCAAAGAGTCAAACATTTCCTTGTGTATTTTGGTGCATTTCTGAGTCCTGAGACTGAATAGCATCTCAACCAGACTGAATTAAAGACTTTGGGTGTAGAGCTTTGGGTCCACCAGGTAGAATCAATACTTGAGATTCTTTCCCCCCATTTCTTTCCCACTGTGTTTCTCAGTAAATGGCTTTCTAACCATCAACTGATAAAATCCACCATTTTGTTTCTCCTTTATTCTCACATTTCTCTAACTGCATTTTGAAACATTTTTTTAGGCGACTTCATCATGTCAGATGGGTTCTGTTGAGGTATTTTCTTTATTCTACATAGAATAATGTAATCTGTTAAATGAAGTCATAAAATGTTTTATTTCCACATAGAGTGAGGTCACTTTGGACAGAGTTTTTCCTGAAATGAATTTGTCACTTGAAAACAACGTTTGTAATTTACTCAGGTTACTATTTCCTATAATAACAAAAAAAAATGAAAAAACAGCCTGTGGGTGGAAAATACATTTTCACAAATCCGAAGGTAAAGAAAGATGTCATGAAAAAGAGATTGCTGCGACGACTCAACATTCATTTGAAATGACAGAGGAGTGACCGCAGACGGACGTCTGCTGTCCTGTCTGCTCTCCTGTCTGCTGTCCTGTCTGCTGTCCTGTCTGCTGTCCTGTCTGCTGCCCTTTCTGCTGTCCTGTCTGCTGTCCTGTCTGCTGTCCTATCTGCTGTCCTGTCTGCTGTCCTATCTGCTGTCCTGTCTGCTGTCCTTTCTGCTGTCCTGTCTGCTGTCCTGTCTGCTGTCCTGTCTGCTCCTCGAAGAGTCATTGGTGGATGAAGCCATGGCCCTTTTGTTAATTGTCAGTGACAGAGAACAGGGGGCAGGTAATGGAGGGCAGAACCAGGGTCAGAGAACCAGACAGGCAGCACACCAGAGAGACGACCGCTGGGAAAATAACTGAACTGAAAGTCTTCAAACAATCCCACTTCTCTCCCATCTGCACTCCCTTTATTCTAATTAAGAATGTGATCAAGCTGATCAGCCTGAAATGCAAAATCATGTTAAGTTATATCCTAACTGAAGTTAGGGTTTTTAATTGTTTGGTTTCTATTGAGCAAATTTAGTTTCAAAATGTCAAATTGCAAAACTAAATGATCGACGCAGCCTCACTAATCCAGACACTTTTGAGACTTTGTGGCATCCATACACTCGCTCGCGGTAATGTTTGATTTTCTAACTGACCACAGAATGAAGTAAAAATGTGTTTCGGATTAAAGAATGCCTCAAATCAACATGCTGTAAAGACATTTACCTCCAAAACATTGAAAAATGTGCTACTAGATAAAACACCAAGTTTATTTAAGATCCCAGCAACCTGTGTGAAATCGTTGGCGGCTCAGTTTAATGCATTCGGTCAGAAACGATCAATAAGTAATGCTAAGTCAACAGTCACACCTTCAGCAGCCACCCTGCAGTGAGTTTTGGAACAGCCCGCCAGCACCACTATGAAATATTAATCATGGTCAGTATCAATATTTTAAAAGGTTTTCCAAACCTTCCGAGGCTCTTATTGGCATTCTGAGCCTCATTCGTCTTGATTATGTGACCTGAGATGTCAGGTGACACAGGAACACAATTATAGACATATGAGATGGGCAGAGATATGCTAACGAACCTCATCTTGGGTATTCTTTAAGACATCGATGTTGCAAACTATGGGGCCAAAAACAAGCAATTGTTGACTTGAGTACCAATAATTTGATCTCCTGGCAACTACTGAAGATAATATGACCGGCCTAGCTCACCATCGAGACTGCACTCATTAACTGCGTTTCTAATGACCATGTAATTGTGCGATTTTGCAATTAACATTTTGAAAACACATTTGCTGAATGGAAACATGCCAATTTCACAAAAAATGACTCTTTCTCATCAATGCTTTGTTTATGCGTCTTTTATGAAGCATTGAGGTTAGAAAAGGTTGATAAAAAGGTCGAAGCATCTATTTGGCTTATGTACACATCTGGTTTCAGTGCACTCACATTTTCTTTACCTTTGTTGATCATTTTCCTGCGCTGCTATTCAACTAACCTCACCTTCCCCAAATACAGCAATTCTCAATGGTACGTCAACTAAAACAAAACTTGACGTACACAAGACGGATGGAAGAGCCCCGAGAGTAAAACAGAAAAACCTCCACCCTGCGTCCAACCCTTCCCATTCCTCTGAGCTGCAGAGAAAAGACCCGACTTTGAGACAAGCTCATCTATAAAAAGCCATGTGGTTATGGCTGGAGAAAAACAGGATTTCTGGTTGTGGGCTGGCTTTTGCTATTTGGCTTTTACAATGTTCTCTTTCCTCTGCTTGCCTTCATTGTCCGCCAGTCCAGGGTCTGATAGTAGCTGATCAAAGCGAAGAGAGATGGACCCTGAACCACACCCAGCCTGTGACCCAGCCTCAGTTTTAGACCAAACACCGCCTTCGATGGCTTTTGAATTAGAATTGCTCGTTTGGAGTCATTTCGTTCCAGCTTCTAGTTTCTATTGTTGCAGCTTGTGAGACCCGTCTGCTAGTTTGACTCCATTTAGCTTTGGACTGTGTCTGCTTCGTTTTACCAGCTTGTTATCTTTGCTGTGTGTAGAGGGTTGGATGTAATGTGTGGGCACTCGCTCCCCCTCTGGGTCTTTCTCCCTCTTTACTCTGTAATAAGAGCAGCTGTGGCTTACGCGAGGCCAGCTCTGATTCGATTGCAGTGAAACTAAGGCCATTATCCTTTGTATGCCAGAGGAGGGCCAAGCAGCTGCGACAGGAGCAGCGCCAAACGGCAGGTTTCGGGGTTTCCTTCAAGAAGACGGCAGAGAGTGGAAAAATTTTACAGATTAGCCTCCCGACAAGAAAAGAAAGATTTTACACACGATACCGCGGCCAAATCCTGCGCATCAAATTGCCCTGAGAGCAAAAAGAAGTAAACTTCAAAGCTGATTCTCAAGCAAATACTAATTTGTGGCTGATGACAAATACTAAACTTTTTTCAAAAAAATAAAAAATAATATATATATATATATATATATATATATATATATATATAAAATAAAAAAAAAAACAATCTGATATACGGTTCATTAAAAGCTATGAAAATGGCTGCTATTCAGACAGCAAACTGTAAAACATGGAGCGCCGCAAGGCAGTGGTCTTGGTCCGATATTAACACTCCTGTACTTCTCTCTGACAGTAGATCATTTGTGAGTTGATTTCATGGTAAAAATGGTCACAGGGTGACAGGGATGCACACCAAACTTTTGATGGTAAATCTTTTGATGAACACGGCGATGGGAAGCAGCAATCAATCATGAGGACTGGCATCCATTGAGGTACTTGCAGATTTGCAGCAACTTATACTTCATATGCAAGTAAGTTTAGTAAGATGTAATCAAATATTGCATTCTGGAGAAGGTGTGTGTTCATTGTACCAATTCTGTCTTAAAGATCTTTTTCTGATTGTTAGCACTGAGAAAAGACCCTGCCATCATGTAGCCTACTTTGTAAGCATCTAGACTTTTTTAAGCCATTAAGTCGGCTCTGGCCAAAGGGGAAACGCCATTTATGTAAATATATTGTGTATTTAGGCAGATCTGATCAAAACAACAAACACTCCAGGGGTAGAAGTTATGATCGGTTTGTAAGCCAGTTACTTCCAACATTTGTAAATACCCTGGTCCAAGAACCCAACCTGCGAATACTGCTTCCAAACACAAATTTAAACTAAAAGTGCTTTACATGGTCCATTTTCAGTATGCTTCTTATGCCAGCTTAGCACCAAGAACGTGACAGTTGTACTCCATGTCACGGACGCCGCTCTGTCTAGCGGCTCTTGAAACTCTTTACTCCAGCTGCGGCTCACGCCTCATGAATCCCCCCAAACTCACAAAATATGCTTTGGTCCACAGATCTCTCAAGGATGTCATTATCAAGTTACTTGGAAAAAAAAACAAACTTACTGCATGTTTGCCTTCCACTCAACTTTCCAACTGTAAGTTTGAATGCAGCATTCAGGGAACATCCAGCTTCTTTATCCACAAGACGTCCAAGTGTTTGACTGATGCAACGATCAACTCATGAGGACTCTTCCAAATTATGGTGTGCGTTTAACTGAATAAATACTTTTCAACTAAAAGCTAGCGCATCAAAGTTGGTGAAATTATTGGTTTCTCTGCGCTCCTCTTCTTTCTAAGCGCAGCCCTTCCTCACAGTTTCTCCAGTTAATTACTGGCTGCTGCAGCTCAAGGTGACAGGAAACTGCTGGAGGGACCCTTTTTTTCCCTCTGCCCTCCCGGTTGTTCAGAGGCGTCCCATAGGAATGCCGGGAGGCTCTAATTACGACACATTGTCTAAGCCGGCGTTTGCTGTCGCGCTGAAAGAAGGTTCTCCGGCTAAAACAAAACCGAGGCAGGGTTAAAGGTGAGGATGGATTTGGGGTCAGAGGTAGATAGAGAGGAAGGGAGGAGATACCTGGTGGACAAATAGAGAGAAAGAAAAAGAAAAGAAATAGAGACACCTTTGCATGTGTGCACATTTTGTGGGTGGTGGACCCTTCCTCACTTCCCACAGGCGGGGATGTAAAGCTATGGATAATGTAATAGGGAGGGGCGGAGGACCACTGGGTGTGGGCAGAGAGAAAAAAAAAGCTGTAGTTCCTCCTCCTTGCTTCCCTCACCGCCCCCGTTTTCTTTCCATTCTCCTCCCCTCGCCGTGGTTCACCCAACCCCCTAGCAGCCGGCCGCACTGCAGAAGGTCAGAAGAGGAGAAGAAGAAGAGGAGAGAGGCAAGGCAGGGGTGGGGTGTATGTGTGTGTGTGTGCGTGCGTGAACTTGCGGGAATATGCCGAGGGGAGAGCGATGACAACCATGCTGAGCCCAAAGATCAGACAGACCAGGAGAGGTAGGTCCGCTTTTCCCTTCACGTCGCGTGTTCCCTGACAGCTGCAGCATCACTGCCTGCTCTGCGCTCCGCTGGCTCAAATGAGACAGAGCCACACAGACTGTCACACGACTTTTAGGCGTTTCGTGAAAACACTTTCAATTAAGACGAAACTGCGTCTGCAGAAACACTTTTAGTTGTCACGTTTCCTCCTGTCCATGCAGGAGACCTCCTGATTTGCATTTGTGTTTCACTCCAGCTGGATGCTGCTGCTGCTGCTGCTGGAGTGTGTACGGATGCGTGTGTGTGCGTGTATGTGTGTGTGCGTTTTACAGGGGGAGAGCAGCATCTCTGCTTCCATCAGCGCCACGAGTTTGCTGGTGATGGGACACTAAGACGTGTGTGTGTCCCTGGTGATGGATTTATTAATAAAGCGTGTGGATGCAAGTCTTCCTTCCTCTCTTGGCACTAATCTCCATGACGACAATTATACAGCTGGATCAGATTAAGTTGAAATGAATAGGTCCTCGCGTGATGATCAAACCGTCTGCTGTAGCAGTATAAAATTGGTGACAAAGTGGATTAATCATATTTGTGCAAGTGAGCGAGGCGATTTTAGACATCATGGCTCAATTCTATAAAACTAAAAATAAGGTGGTTAATTAATGTTAATTAATTTTAATGTTTAAAAAGACAGCGAGTTCTCTTTTTACTTGAAGTTTAGTTGCTTCATTTCTAATGTAGCGAAAGCAAACGCATCAAAAAGTCGTTTCGGCCTGAGAAGCATCCACCCCATCGCTCCCGTAAACTGCGGCCCGGGCGCCAACGGCGCCACATTTGCCGCACGAGGCGCATGAAAAAGCGAGTGTGTGACAGACGTAGCAGGGGGGCAACGCCTGCTGAGGTGAGGGTCAGAGCAGTTCAGAGCGCCAGCCACGGCGTGCGCTGGTAAGTAATTGAACCGCTTATCATGTCACGTCAAAAACGTCAAGGAAAAGATGTAAGCGATGTAAGATGTAAGCGTAACCGTGTAATTATCTGATATACACGGTTACCATCTTCCCCCTACCGTCTTCCCCCGACATTAGGGGGAAGATGGTGGAATATTTATTACCTAGGAGGCTGAATGGCATCTTTAAACTCCAAATACTGGCTTTAAAAAATGAAATTATTTGGATTGTGGAGCTCTGTATAAAGGACACAACAACATATCCAGCTAATGACACGACACACAATACTGGAGTACCAGAGATTTGAGATATAAAATTAGTATCAGTATCACAAATCATAACCTCAGCTTCAAAGAGCCTGTAGTACTGACAGCAGATTGTTTTAGTTTAGGTTTGACAGGGAGTATTTTTGGTGGTCTAAATAGAAAGTGGTTCTAATGAGGGAAGAAAATGTGAAAATTGAATCTTTTTACACAAATTTTGCAAACAGCGTAGTGATGTTGTAGAAAGTCATTAAAACATTAATCTGGTCCTGCCAGCTGGTGGAGGTTGATCAATAGTGGAGTAATGTTTCCTCTTTGGCTTTTAATAACGTGCAAATATATTCAAAATGAATACTCCTTTTACAATGTTATCTTTAAGAGATATCCATCAAGAAAAAAAAATCTGCTCAGTTATTTAGCTATATTTAAATCAGTGACTACACATTTTAGCTTAAAAAACCCCAAAAAACTACCAAACTAAATTTTAGGTTAGTTGTACAAAATCTAGAAATATGCAGAATTAACATGGCTTAGGCAGAAGGTGCTGACTTGTTTTATGTTTATTATAGTAAAGAATGACGGTACTACCACTAAACAGAACTTCTATTATATTTGTGGTAGATTAGACTATAATAATTGAAACATATTATGTTATATTATGAATCCTTGGGTCAAGCATCAATATAATCAGCCATTTAGCTTCCCAGTCAGTTTTACTGGTTTGCTAACTAGTTAATTAGCTAACTTTTAGCTGGTTTGCAAGATACCATTTGAATAAATTATTGCAATTATCTTATTCTGTTTTTAGTGTTTATTTAAAGCTGAAAAAAAAAGTCAAACATTTTCATGCAAACAAACGTAGAAAACAACTAGTTAAATCAAAATCACTTTTGAATCACTTTTTTAGAAACGTTGTTAAGATCTGAGGATAGTTTGAGACAAATGGTCCATAGAGGTTCATTTTTAATCAACAGCTCTGTCCTACAGTGGAGAAAAGAAGAAGAAAAAAAATCCCACTGCTGTGGCTTTAGTAATCTCTTCAAACGTCAACATTTTGAAGCTGTAATGGGTTTGGCGGTGCAGCGGCTGGCACCAGGAATGAAGCAGCCGCTGTAATTGCCCACATATCAGCTGCTTCTCGCTCACGCTGCGTTTCTGATCTACGTTTCCATGGTTTTATGATCAAAGTGTTACAGTGCAGCACCACGCCGACATTCTGTTTTTTTCCCCCGAGGCATGTAACTGAAAACTGATGGGTCTGGGTACTGTAAGGAAGAGTGTTGATTTAAAAAAACAAAACAAAAACACACACACACACACACACACACACACACACACACACACACACACACACAGATAATGTGAATGTGGGGTATGACTTAATGCACACACTCATTGCTGCAGATATGTTCCACTTCACTGCAGATTTCAAAGTAACAGGCGTGTACGTCAACTGCCACACCTCCAGAAAGTCAAGGATTGATGCCACACGCGAAAAGAAACACACACACACACACACACACACACACACACACACACACACACACACTAACACAACACATGCATTAGTCAGTATGAGATAACTGGATGTTCCACTCTGATGCACCTGTAACCCTCTGCGCCGGCTTCCCCAAGCCATAAATCACCAAACAACAACTAGATTAGCCAAATTAAATTCCTCCACCGAGCCAGTATGAACAGCTGTGTGTATGTGTATTCATACGTGCAATGCAGCTTTCTGTGTCATTTTCTGTAGCCTTTGTAGAGAACCCACTTTAAGTTACTCATGGGGATTCTGCTCTCCGGTGTGCATAGAAGCCATTTACTGCTGGTGATACATATACGACTCCATGATGTATGAGGTGGCACTGTAGAGACCTAAAGCATGCAGGAATGTTGCATCAGGTATTGTAACACTTGGGTTTTGTTGAAGCATGTGGACGACCATTTGTGCACATGGTAACAGATTCTCATGTGCCACAAATGAGTCCAGTTGCTCTGCCAGTTCAGAAACTGATTGAACAATTCAGATTGGAAAAGAGTCACAACTTCAGGGAAAAAGTACAAACAAAATCCTGGTTTGGAAACTCTATATGCACTGATGTGGTTAAAACCTTGTGAGGTCACGTCCATTGGCAAAAGGTCAATTGTCTCTACCTGCACCAAATGACTTTGTCGGTGACCATCTTCAGCGACCAATGGCAAGAAGTCAGCACCTCATCACATCGCAGACACACAACAACTATGCCCAAACAGAAACCAATCAACCCAACAGTCGCGTTTTTGGATTGTGGGAGGAAGACGATATTAAAACATGTCGGTCAAATTCAGTTGTCAGACGTGTTTTCACAAACATTGAGCACATTTTGAAGGACACATGACTGGGTCAAAGAAGTAGAGCTGAAATGATTCGAGTGATTCGAATACCTCGATTATTAAAATTCCTTAAGGAAAATCGATCTGTCTCGAAGCGTCGTTAAGTTATATTTCGTTATTTAATGAACCGTGTTCCAGCAGCGCTCTCACTTTATGAACCTGCCTTTTTATTAAATTTAATATAACTTCAGATTCTTGTATTTTCTTCAGGTTAACTTAGAAAGTGAGCTGTTATTGTTACAGCTTAATTTTCTAAACTACAGAAAAGTTATTGTCAGGGAAGCTCAAATGTGAAAAATTGAACTGATGTTGACATGTGATAGTAACACTGCTGTTAGATTCACCGATGTTTTACTTTCTTTTTCTTATCCAATTAATTAATCAAATTGATGGATCGCTTGATTACTAAAATATTATTTTACAAAAGATTCCCTAGTCGGAATCTTTTAAAAGCTGTCCATGAACGGACGGACTGGGTCAAAGTTGGCCAGGATTGTTGTGTGCGTCATGATGTGTTGTTTAGAGAAACCTCAAGCAAAAGAACTAAATGATAGGTGTCAGGCAGGTAAGAACAGATGAACTGTAAAGATACATTGGGAGCTGAAGAGGAACAAGAGAGAAAACACAAGGAGAGACTGGAATGAAGCGAGGAGCACGAAGAACGAGAAACTCAGTGAAATCGGGGCAATAAAATCCAAATTCCAACTAATCATGGAAGCATGAGGTTGTGAAAGCTGGCTTTTGTAGTCCAATCCAACAGACTACCTACTGTAGTTCAAACTTCAGAAAAGGTCTTTGCTGATTCTTATGAGTAGATGACAGAATGCAGCATCAGATTGTTCTATACGGAGTTTCACAGCAGGACGCCAGTTCAGGTACAAGTCGTCTTCCCTGACGGCTACAGTTTGTTGATTAGAAAAGAATTTTACCACATAGGAAGTGAATCAGAAAAGGTTTGAACAGTACAATAAAGTATTGATCAAAATCAAACATTTGTAGTAGGTAATGCACAAGCAAGTCCAGGTCATGGCTGCCCAACTTAAACTGATCCAAAATCAGTTTTGGATTGGAGAAATGCATTTGTGGGAAAACGAGCCATTAAACATGTGATGTTGGGATGCTGCGGCGGCAGCGCAGAGGTCAAGCACAACCCATGTAAGGATGGGCTGGATAAATGATGAAGGCTAATCAACGTTTCGATTTATATGACATAATGGCATATGTAAGAACACGCTCTCAAAGATCAATAAACTTTAAATTAATACTTAATACTGGAACTGGAAGACATTTTAAATATCAAAACATGAATAAAATAGAATATAATGAATTATGAAGTCTAAACAAAAATTGTTTTGCCTCTGTTTGTCGTCACACACTATTTTGAAAGAGTTCATCTGTTATTCCTGGACATTACGCTCCCCACCTGCAATTACAAACCCTGAAAAATCATTGCACATGAAGCAGAGCCTTTGACTCGACACCATCCTTAATTTGCTGTTGAGGACATGTTTCACAGAATTCCAGTGGATGTGCCCAGAAGCTGTTCTCACTATAAAAGCGCCTCCCTCTCAGAGTTGTAGTTCATTGTTGCAGAAGTAACCACAGAGCAGTTCCACCCAAAACCCAAGGAAGGTCTGAATCACTCTGCACAGAAGGCCCAAATGTGTGCAGTGTGCAGTGGGCAGTCAGGCTTGGCACACACAAACATGCAGAATTAAAAATCAGTTGTTGTGACTCAGGGATGAATCATCCAGTATGTTCCACTCAAGCTATGATCCACACGGCTCACGTATTGAACAAAGGAGGTATTTTGTGTGGATCCTGGGAGGGTGAAGAGAGATGAAACAATGAAGGGGGGATAAATGGACGGGCCAATCGGGGTGGAAAAGGTGGCCATAAGACAATATGGCTGAAAGTTTTAATAGTGTTTGTTTTACAGTCTCAGCATGTGTGGATCATGTGTACAAACATGGTAATGAAATTATCTTGAAAAGAAAACTGTTCTAAAGATCCATTTGCTAATTTTAAGGTTCCGGCAGTAGGACAGCAATGTAAGCCAAGAACTACACATATTTGCCTTTGAGCAACAGATGTTTCTAGATAACAAAAAGGTATATGAAAAAACCTTTTGCAGCAAATGGGCATCAGAAAACAGATATGGTGTCTCAAGTTTCAGATTTGGACTGAACTATGTTTGATGTCAATCTAAAGATGAGTGTCTAGAAAAGGAGCTGGGAAGCACGGTTAAGTATGGTGGAGAATCTGGGCCCGTTTATCTTGCCAGAAAAGTCAAAACCCATCATCACTGGGTACTTCAGGAAGAAAATGGTCCAAAACACAGAAATTGTTCACCAGGAAAAAAAAAATTGCCTTCTCACTCCTCTGATCTAATCCTTCAGAAGACATTTGGAGTATGCTAATTAGCAGCGTGCTTTAGACCAGAACTCTGGACGGTTGGCAAATGAGACATTTTGGAAACACAATAGCAACAGGGTGCCTAAAAGTTTCTTAAAGTGAGATTCCACTCATTTGATAAAAGATTTGTTTCATTTAAAGTTTTCTTTGAACTTTATCAGAGCTGCCAATAAGTGTGGACACCGCATTATGTTGATGCAGTTCAGCTCCAGTGTCTTGGTAACAATCAAGCCGCTTTGGTGTATTTTTTAGGTCTTGGCTGATTATTTGTTTTTATTGGTTTTTATTGGACTGAAAAACTCCTCCATCTAACTTGGAATGCAATCATCAAGAGCCGAGGCAACGGGGAATCATTTCATAAACACTATTACACAGGATCTTGTGTTGCCTACTGTACTATGAACCGCCATGGGAAGACAAAACCAATTTAAATGTAAATTAGCAACAGCAAAGAACGAAACTTGCTTTATTATGCTTATAAGTGATGCTGTTCTCATAAAAACACAACATTTATTTATTTACATGTTTAAAAACAGTTGGCCGATGAGAGTTTGGCTATAATCCAAGTGCTAATATGTTTGGCAAGGAATGCTCTAGAATGGTGCTGCTGGAGAAGTTGATGGGCTCTTCAGGGGGCTTTGAAGGGACCCGAGTGGCTGAGCATAAGAAGGGAAACTAATTAAATTTCAAGTAGGAGAAACGAAGCGTGACGATGCAGAGAGGGGGGAATAAAGACGTCGGTACGGCTGGAATTATAGGAGAAACACCTTGGTAAGGGGACAGCGTTTATTAGAACGTTTTTACTGCAAACTTACAAAAGTTTTATTGATTCTTTGCTTCTTTGCTGATTCGTTTCAGCAAAGAAGTTGCAAGACTTGTGCTTCTCTTTGTTGCCAATTTTATTTAAGTGTTAAACAAAATTCCTATTGGTTCATTAAATGACATGACATGTTCCTGTCTCAATTTCTCAAGCAATACATCTATTAAGATTGCTAATTAAGCCAAAAAATGTTTTTACCTTAAAGGGACTTTGTTATCGATCAACACAAATAATTGTATAATGAATAATTGGAAAATGGAAGCAACATGACTCATGGTTTTCCACTTTATTCAAATAATCTGAAACGTGCAACTTGCATTTGGTGTGTATGCGTGCGCTCATGCCTAAGTGTGTAATTAATCTATGCCACACTTATTGACTTGACTTACTGAAAATCAAATATTTTTTAAGATATTTCAATTATGGGTGGGATTGTATTGGATTTTTTATTAATTACATTGATTTAAATGAGTTAAAAATTGTAAGGCAATAAAGCGCCTTTAAAAAAACCAAAACAAAAAAAAAACTACATTAAAGTTGGAACAAGGAAAAAAGAATATTCCTGTAAGGCTCTGAAAATGTATTTAGGTCTTCTAGGTTCCTAAGAAATAGCACAGTGCTATGCCATTGGGGGAAGCTAAGTGTAATAATTAGCCTTACAGTGAGCATATCAGATGTAAAATGAAAGACTATATATTACAGAGATTACTCTCCCATTATAAAGAGAAGATATCTGGTAGCTTCCTCCAGCACATTAATCATCACTGCCTCACTGTAGGTTGCCGTAGTAACAATTGATTATTTAACAGTGGGCAAAGATTAAGACTAGACTGCATTTAGCTTAATTTAAATAGAAAACTGACTCTGCTTTCATCAGTGCTAAAACCGTTCTATTATTTTGTCTATTATATTTCTGAGTCCATCTTAAGCTGTTTAATTACTCCGTAAATAATTCCAGTGTTGCAAATGTTATCGCACCAACAACCTTTCGAGTCAGCACTCTGATTAGCTCTGAACTGACAAGTCACGCCTGTTAAGGTTTAAACATATGTTGGAGGTAGGAAGGAGAGTCATTAAAAAGGATAAATATTGATTTTTTTTCTTCTTATTCTTCCACCCGTTGCTTTAGCGACATCTGAAAATTGATCATGTCTAAGTGTGTGTGTGTGTGTGTGTGTGTGTGCGTGCGTGTGGGTGGGTGTGTGTGAGCACGCATAGTATCAGAGTGGACCACCAGGGAGGCTTTCTGCACAATTGAGCTGTAGAAGTTCTAATAAATCATTCAATAACTTTGATCTGCTGCTAATGCAAAAAACAAGATTTTGATGTAAAATTTTGAGTGACTGAAGATTTTTTTCTAATCCAAACAGGAATCAACAAAGGTTTTGGGTATAACTGCAATGCCCATCAGGACAATACAACAATTTAAACCGTCACTCTGGTTACAACACAGCATGACAAGGCTTCCACCACCATGTTTGACAGGTGGATTTAGATCGTCTGCAGGTTTTATTTATGATTAAAAGTGCCTGTTTTGGAGCAGGAGCTTCTTTTGACCCCACCATCCTTTAGGTCCGTGTTGATGTTCACTGTCACTGGTAATGTTAGGATTTTGTTTTTGAGCTTCAGATTCATCCTTTTCTATGAATGATAAAGTTCATTGTTGCATTGCTTGTTTATTAATGAATTGAACTGTTTCTCTGGATATTTAAATGCCTCTCCAATATTGCATACAAAAGACTTTTGACTAAATAAAAAATCTGAAGAATGTGTCCATTTTCTTTTATCTGATCACTCGTTTATTTTTTATAATCAATTATTCTGTTGATTAATCTATAGCTGCAGGCCTAATTCATAGTTTAGTCATGTAAAAACTGACATTTTCAAACCATATTAATCTACAATTTAACAGCGATCAATCTGAGCAGCGTCACAGCTCAATAGCTGCTCTGCCTTTTAAACCCATCCTTGCCTGAGCTCAGGTTTCACACGTTTACTCAAAATCAGTCATCCAGTCCCATGTGGTCCTATTATCTGCTGCTCTGCCGGGGTGTAGAGCAAAACAATCTCTTCCAATGACCTCTGAAATTGAAGTGGGGCATTCCCGTCACCTGAGGCTGTGTGGAACGGCTGTGTGTACATTTCTTCTCTCTCTGTTGCGTCTGCTCTGTTGTTACAGTATTTATGTCTGCAGTCCAAAACCCCATTCAGACAGGAGAACTAGCAGCCTGGGGCAGACAGTTGTAAGTGGTCATGTCTGAGGAACTGCAGAGTAAGTGTGCATGAAGTTTACAGAACAGGGAGATCAAATCTAATTCGCCGCGTTTGGAAGCAGAAAATATGCGAGGCAACAAACCGAAGGAATCAAAAATCTGTCCTATGTCTTCACATGAAAATATCTCACATGTGTGGCTCTTGCTTGTTTGCAGCCAGGTCAAAGAGCATGGTGATGGGCGAGGTGTCGCGAGGCTCGTGCAGGCCAGGCTCCCCCAGCCTCCAGGAGGGGGCGCTGAAGGCCGGATGGCTGAAGAAGCAACGCAGCATCATGAAGAACTGGCAGCTACGCTGGTTTGTGCTCCGCTCAGACCATCTCTACTTCTACAAAGATGAAGAAGAAACCAAACCACAGGTAATGTTTCAGATATATCAGTAAAACTCACAACCAGTATACCCTTGGTATATTACACAAACATGCTCCTGGATGAACTTGGATAAAACAAAAGGTCATTTGAAAGTAGCCAAGTGCTGGTTCCAGATGAAGTATTTTGTTTCACAAAGTCATTCCACGTTAAACTACTGGAGGATTCTCTGCATGACGATTACCAAGCATTTCAAAGGTTACAGTTTTAAAAACAGTCAAAACTCTGTCATACTGTTCCAACACTTTAAAGTATTTTGAATGAGATGCCAGAGAAAGTACCAAAGTAACTGGAGGAAAAATTACCACCACCACCAATACCCAAGTCAGCCAACTGAAAGGTTAGTGTCAATAGCTGAGATGTTTTGTTTTTTTTATTGCGCCATTGATCTTTATTCAATAGTAGCTGGACAGCAGGAAGGGCAGAGATTCAAAGGAAGACATTCAGCAAATGGTCTGGGGCCACCCATCATTCTGAATTGTGTCAGTGTGGCACACACCTCAATAGATCTCAATCCAACAAATCACCTTTGGGATGTAGTGAAACGTTAGATTTGTGTCATGGGTGTGTAGGCAGCAAAACTGCAGCAGTTTCATGTTGTCATCAGGTCACCACAGACAAGAATCGCCAAGGAATTTATCCCAAACATTGAAATAAGGACATTCTGTAAGCGAAAGGCTTTACTACGATAGTGAAAATCCTTCCAGTGGGAATTTCTTTGCTATTGCACCCAGATGCTGACTCATATTTTCCCAATGAGAGAGTGAGAGAATGGAACACGTGATTTGACGATCATGTAACCCAGAAGAACACACGCATTCCTCTAAATGTCTGTGATAATCACCTTATACAATCTTGCCAAACTCTGAACACGTATCGATCCTGATCTTCACTCCGCATCACTACTTTTCATTTAAAGCAGTCCTACCCTTTAATGCCCATTATTATCCTCCCACCCACACAGCGACTGAACGCTTTGACAGTCTGTTCTTCAATCAGACCTTGCCAATACTCATTCACTCTGAATTGATTTGAAACTCCCAACGGATTTAGCTGCACCCTTCTACACACACACACGCACACACATACACACACACACACACACACGCACACACATACACAGACACACACTCACCTCCCCCTAAAAACCTGAATATGTGACTGTCAGTCTACCCTTTTAACACCCCCTCCTCTTCTAATCGATTGGGAATCCAAAGGCTAGAGTGAAGTTGGTTGTGTCTTTGTGGGGGTGAGAAGACTAATCTCGGAAACCGAACAAGACTACCCCCCCAAAGAGATAAAAGGATGTGATAATTGGCACCAGGAAAGCCAATACTGAGGGGGCTTCTGGACAGGTTTTCTCCTCCCTTTCATCATTTAGAGATAAATCCACTACAGGGCAAATGGACTCTGGTTATCAGACAATGGATGATGGGAACTGCCATTAGTGAACACAAAACACAGCCCACCCTCAGATACAAGATTACTTTAAAGTGATGAGGGCAGAGAAGCTTTTAAGGTCTCCCTCTATTGCTAAATGTTTTTAACAACATGTTCAGATGTCAAGATCATCATGATCGTCTTGTAGTCGTCTGATCTTATTTAGCACTGTTGCATTGCAGCAAAAAGGTCCTGGGCTCGAATCCTGGCCCGGGATTTTTCTGCATGGAGTTTTCATGTTCTCCATGTACATGTGTGGGTTCTCTCTGGGTACTCTGGTTTTCTCCCACAGTCCAAAAACAGGACTTTCAGGTTGCTTGATCTCTCCAATTTCTCCTTAGGTGTGAGTGTGTGCGTTGGGAGGCTGAAACGTGTGTCCATAACAATGCATAGCTGAACTGTTTGAGGAAGTATTTCTGTCCTGGTATGCTTCTAGGAAAAATAGATTTATGAACTCACCACGATTAACCAGGCTGCAGCTTCTCATGAGCTTGCACACTTGCACACAATTTCAAAAGCGCTGGCTAAAATGAATCTCCCATCAGTCAGAACAATCAACTGTTTGATTTGTGTTCTCAAGTTACGACTTGCCTTTATTCGTCTATCCATTCATCTTCAGCCAGCTACTATCCGTGTTATTCTGAGCACACAGCTCCCCTGGGATATTCATCCTGCCATGCCCCTGAGCCCCATCAATCCAGAGCCCCCTTCCACTCCTTCCATTTGTTTCCATAGCAACTAATGCTGGCGACAGCCCGGCCCTTCTGGCTGAAGCGGTTTTGGCAGACTCTGCACACCGTTTGATGGAGGGTGCCAGTGAAGAGATTAACGGGGGGGGTGACCTGCAGAGGCTGGCATCTTTTTGCAGCTTTCTTGGCCCCTGCGTCTTGGAGGCTAAATGGATATTGATCTGGAAAATGTATTCTGATAATCTGTGTTGGTTCTGGTTCAATCACAGAAGTTGCTAAGCTTAAGAGGTGCAACATAAGAAGAGGATAAGAAAGAGACAGCAGAGGAGAAAACGTTTTTCTCAAGAACATATATCTGCACGTGTTGAGAAATTCAAAATGAATGCATGTTAAAACACCACGGATGGAAATAAAATAGTAGCATAAAGTACAGATGTACTTCACAATGACATGGTTATTTAACTGAATTTCTCTGTGTGTTTCAGGGCTTCATCCCCCTACAGGGATGTCAGGTCAATGAGCTCACTGCCAACCCAGACGAGCCAGGCAGGCACCTCTTTGAGATCGTACCAGGTGAGAACCAATACCTTCCTTCTTATTCATCTTTGTCCTCTTTGATTTAATGCACCAGTCTCACAAAATGACATTCAGCTACACTTTTTCCATGATCGCTCCTAATATCCCAATATTCAACCAGCAGAGGGCGCCGTTTTCCTAGCCACTTTCCTCTCTTCTCACACTCTTGTATCATTTACCGTAGGGACTGACAAAGTGACAGTCAATTTCAAGGTGACAGAAGATTGTCTAGCTTGAAAAAAAAAGCACTTCACCCTCCAACTCTTAGCTGCTTTAGATTTCGGAGGCGTAGGAGAGCGTTCATGCTTCACGCACCAACTGACAGAGAACCCTTGACCATTGCTTGTATGTGTCTTTAGACCAGCAAAAAGCTTTACTATCCAGGATTATTGTAGTTTCTAGTATAAACTGAGCAGGAGTTTTGACCACCCTTCAGTATTATATACCTTTGGATTTTTATCTGGACTCCAAAATCAGTTTTGACATGCATCCGAGATTATTCTTTTGGAATAACTGTGTCCACGGTTAAAGAACTTGGTGGAAGTTGTTCCTGACAGTTTCACTTTTTATGGTACATCAGCTTCACTGGCAATGAAAGACAGAAATGCCATTGCCATATTTATATAGGACAGACAACAGTGTTTGTGGATATTGCATGTGCGTCAAATTTGCAGGCGTACAAGATATGCAGAGGTTTTTGGGGTTTTTTTTAAGTTTGTTTTGGTTCTAGTGGCTTTTATTTTGATAGTGAATTGACAGGAACGTGGGTAATGACAGAAGGGGGAAGATGTGCAACAAAGGTCATCAGGCCGGGACTCAAACCTGCAGCAGCCATGAGGACTAAGCCCTCCATAAGTGGGTTGTGGTTCCGTCACCACAGGACCCACTTATTGGAGATTCTTGGTGGAGAAAACGCAAACTCCATGCAAGAAGATGCCAAACTAAGATTCAAAACCATGACATTCTTATTGTAATGGCAACAGTGATACTAACTGTACCTCTGTCTATTTTACTATCAAAAACAAGAGCTGTAGTCCAAATAGAAAGAGCAAGGCTCACTGCAGATAATAATTATATATTCCTCATGCTTTCCGTCAGGATTTGTTTCTCTGCTTGTGTTTAGAATAGTTGACAGGTTTGCGAGTGTCTGTGTGTTTTCTTCCTGACCAGTCAATATTACAGGGGGGTGCGATCCCCACGAGCTTCAAACTGACGGGTCTGCACAGCTGGAGCCGGAGAAGAGAAGGGAGTCTGAGCAAAAATTCAGACAGCTGAGGAGGGAAGTGGTCGAGCGGAAAGAGAAAGGGGGAGGAAGCATGACATGATTGGGGAAGAAAAAAAAAGCATTTTGAAAAGATATGTGGACTATCACCGATGGAAGTTATCGCAAGTGTTTTTAAGATTTTTATGAATCCACAGAGAAGAAACTTAGGTTACCGTACTCCCTCTTTATCCAGTCTAACCCACTGAGAATGATAGACAGGAAGGCTTTACTCACTCACTGCTGGGTGAAAGGGAGAGGCTTGAAGCATTAGATTGCACACGGTGTTCAGCAGTTATGGTGAAATAAAGGAAATCTGCATATTTTCTTTAGGATTTTGGTCAAAAGTGGCGATTACGGTGATTGACACTAACAAACGGTTGCGTATCATAAGTTTAACTGCAGTTGTGCATCAGCCACAGCTGGCTGAGTTGTAAAATGTAAATACAGAGAAATGGCAAAAACATTCAAAACTGATTCTGAGATTTACATTTAACCTAGGAAGCTACCAAATTAAATTCATATGGTTTAACTTCTTGTCTCTAAAGAACCATCACTAGCCATCACCATGCCAACCTAGTGTTTGTCATCAACACGCATGATTTTAAACTGTGTATTTTAATGTATTCAATTATCAGTAAAAGTATTCAAAACCACATTTTCAAATCCAGCATGTGCGATAAACACTTTGAAAGCACAAACGGATATAACAGAGCGTATTGGCTGTACTTCATTTAGTTCTCTTGTTTTCCACTGAGGCATTGCTCTCACTTGCAACCTGCTTGCACTGCAGACATGTTGTTACAAGACACAAACACAATTACCTTTTAAATCGATCCTCCCATGCCTGGCTTACTCTGACATTTTAAAATTCCTCTCTGATTCTGGAAAATGGTGAGCCTTGAATCAGTGTGTTTCAAAAACACAACCAGTGAGTGTTTTCGCTACTGTCAAATTGTAATCCTCAGTGTGGCATGTTCTCTGACTGGAAAAACTACTGACATCCTGAGCAACTTTCAAATTGGAGTCAAATAGTTTCTTGAAAGCTTCCTTGTAAAAAAAAAAATTCCGTAACTTGTACCTTGTAATTATCACTTGCAGTTTATCAAATTGGTATCTTAAATTTAAAAATCAGTGCTAGCTCACCAGCCATAAGACTTGCAATAGACACAAGATGCAACAGCCTTTTCCATCTTTTTTGTGTTAAAGAATTCAGCGAGAATTGGAAAATGACTGGGGCCATTTAAAGTAGTGCTAGAATTAGCACAATAAGCTACTGCAATAATAAAATGCAGCAATGCAATTTAATATTAGGTATTTATTGGTATGTTGCACCAGTATGCTAGCCATTCGAGTTGTATGCAGAGTGTTTTATTTGCCGAGTAGCCAACGTTTTCCACAAACTGCTTCAATTGACATGTTGTACAATTAGCCTGCTAAAAAGCAGCTCTACGTTCTGTGCTTACTCGTGACATTTTACAATTCCTCTCTGATTCTGCAAGGCCAAATAAAATATGCCGCAGTTCAGGGCGTTTGGGCTCTTGGCTTTGGAGAACCAATTGCTTGCTGTAGGTGTGGACTGTGCTGAAGTTTAAAATTTTACCCAATCACTAACCAGAAAAATCATGTAGGTACTGCTCCAGTTCGATGCTTTGAAGCTTACCTGAAACTGCCTGCACTGTAAACAACCGTCCTCCACTGTGAAGAGAGAAGTGCCAAGTCAAACAAGATGATATTAATTCAATATTTGGAGATATGGAATTGCATAAGAAAGCAATGACCAAGCTATTGTATGATAAATGCTTTCATTGTTTCCAAGGATTAGATCTAGTTGGACTTGAGAAACACTTTCAGTGTTGCCTGTGTTCATGGAGCTTGACTGGCTTTATAGGTTTTCCCTGTGTGTGTGTGTGTGTGTGTGTGTGTGTGTGCGTGTGTGTGTGTGTGTGTGTGTGTGTGTGTGTGTCTGACAAAGCCTGGAGGACAGCCCATCTCCCAGTTACTCCTCACAGACACTCTAAAGAGACAGACAGAGAAACTTGTTCCACCCCTCCTCGGGGATTTGCCTCTCCCCAGGGGGGCTGAGAGTACAGACCTGCTGCCGGCACTGCTGAGTGAGAGAGCAACGGAAGAAAAGAATATGAAAAGACTGAGGTGTAGGAAGCAGGGCTTGTCTGACGGTTTCAGTTTCTACCAGAATTGAGTATGCCTCAGCGGGAGGTTCTGGCCACCGGCACACCTACCTGTGTGCCGATCAGCTTCCAGAAGGAGCCCGTGTTGTTGGAGGAGCTACCTCTTCATGCCGGAGCCCTAGGCCCAAGCCTCTCCCCACTGCAGCCTCAGACATGGGGCCGGTCTGCTGCAAGCCGGACAGACTGAAGAAACATCTCCAAGGTAACAGGAAACAGATGCTGGAGAGTTTTTACAAGTGTGGCAGACAGTGAAGTGGAGACCCAAATGGCTTTGAGACTGCTAGAGGCTAAGATTTACAGCAGAATCAGAACAAACGTTTTTTGTGTTTTGAGTTAGGCAGTCATATGGGGCTCATTTTACTTCTGGGATTTAGATGCATTTAGATGGGATTTAAGCATAAGGTGCATAAGTGAAATGTGCCGCTTACCATGGCAATAGCTTTGTCTCAGGCACCTTTTATCATGTTTGTGGGAAGAAGAAAATATTTGTGGCGATAACAGTCTGAGCTTTTTTTTTTGTACTTTAGCATACATAGCTTACATATTTCACTCAGGTCCCTCAGGACCTAGTCCAAGTCAGTCAGTTCCTCCAAAAGACAGAAGCTCCAACCATAACTTTCATTTGGCGACTTAACTCATAAAAGTTTCTTCCTAAATGCAAGAAATAGTCCAAACCTGAAGAGAAGAAGAGCTACCACGGTTGCACACCTCAGTTTTTAGCAAGTAGCTCAAAGTCTCAACTGCTATTGTGCTGATTAGGGGTAAAGTTTACCTTCGAACAAACGGCCCCCCAATGAAATCGCAGTGCCCCCTACTGTCCTTTGAACACCCCCCGGGGGACGGTATCACCCCCTTTGAGAAACACTAGAGTACGACATTCTGGGTAAAGACAAAAGAGAAAGCCTACAACCTCTAACCTGACACCACTCCATTTTTGTTTAGATTTTGTAAAGAAGGAGGTTGCGGTCAGTGTCTTCTTCAGAAGTTATTGTCTCCTTTCCATCAGTAGTTGTTGGTTCGACACCACCACATGTGAAAGTAGCACCAGTTGCTCTGCCCAGGTCTGGTGGACCAAGCTATAGATAGATCTACATCTACAGCTGTGTTTTCCTACACACCGAAACACACATACACCTTACTGCTGCTCAAATGCTCAAATTCACTGAGCAGGTTAAAAGTTCTGGTGGGCATCTCTGACTCTTATCTTCCTGATAAGATTTTCCATCACAACAAGTCATTCTTCCTAATCTGTGGCATTCCACAAGGTACAGTTCTGGGTCCATTATTATTTCACTTTTCATCTTTCCATTTGCAGACATAATTTAATCTTTTCTGATATTTCCAACTACACCTACACTTCAGTGTGAACTCCACAGTCCACACAGCCATCTACCAGAATACATCATGCTCTCCTCTCCCAACATGCTGTCGAGCAGGACTTGGTACCTGCCCAAGCCCAAACGTTGCTTATAACACCACGTTCCTGTTCTTGATTAGCCAACAAACTCCCCTGACTTTTAACCCCATAGAAAATCTGTGGGTTGTTGTCAAGAGGAATATGAGAGAAACCAGACCCAACAAGGCAGAGACCTGAAGGCAGCATTAAATAGGGTTTCCATTACAGTGCCACAGGCTGATCTCCATGCCATGTCACATTGACGCAGTAATTGGAGCAAAAGAAGCCTCAACCAAGTAGAGTGCAAGAATATACATGCTTTTTATGTATATGTTTTTCCAAGACACTGAATTTGGGGTCTCCTTAATATGCAAGGCATACTCATCAAAATCACAAGACTAAATGCTTTAAATATTTCTCTTTGTGAAATGAATATTTACAAATTATAAGCTAAGCTTTCTGAAATGAGTGACAAATACTTAAGCGACTTTTTTTGGGAAGTACTTGTATTCCTTGACTTGATTTCTTATTAATTTTTAGAAGAAATTATTTCATACCCAATTCACTGTTTAGTTCCATGGCAGTTTGGTTACTGTTCATACTGAACATCTTTCGTTTTGTTGTTCACTACTCTGCTGACCAATACGAGCACAAAGCCCATCTCACGTTTGGCAAAACAAAAACACATCTCGATGGTCCAGAAAGCTTTGGGGAAAATATGTGAAATCTCTTGGCGGTTGTGTATCCTTACAGCGTTTCAGAAAAAGAGCAGTATACCACAAGTGTGTGTCACTGGAGATACAGGATGAGATACAGTCAGACTCTTTTTTGCAAACTTTGAGTTTGCTCGGGCAGATTGAATCCCTCATTTGATTTCAGTGTTGATCATTTGTAAACCTTCTGTTCCTGAATGAAGCTAGATTACATTTCTGCTCTCCTGGTTGGTGTGGTTATATGGTGCAACCCTGCTCATCATGAGAGTGTGACTTTAAAAAGCTGGGTGACAATGGCCCTCAGCTTCCATTGAGCTGCTGTTTAAATTTGATTAAATGACTGTGACAACAATGACTGTGACTGTGGCAACACCACCACCCGACACTAATGGCTCCAAACAAGAAAACAGAGACATTCTCCAAATTACTCAAGTGTGTGCTAAAGAGATTTAAAAAAAAAAGTTATTGGTTTATTTCTTGCTTCATTCTGGATTTTTCTTTTTATATAATTTATTATTCAGCAGTATTACCTTAGAGCAATCTTAATTATGTTCCCCCCCCCAAATTTAGTGTATCAGTGTGTTTATGTGTTGATATTTCAGCTAAAACAAGCTGCTCAGGATTAGGTCAAGTGCTTTGAGCAGAACTGACAGAGCCATCTAGTGGTGAGACAGATGCAATGCATCTTTGTTCACCTGTAGAAAACAGAAGGTTTGGGATTATTTTGCATAAAGCCAAAAGTAATACAAAAAAAATTGTGTAAAAATTGTTTGATTGTATACCAGTGTTATAGCAAACCACAACACATAACCAGAGGTGGGTAGATTGTGGCTGAATTAGAACAATTCCTCAAAGATTAGTGGTTCCTCAAAGATTAGTGGTATAGAGGGCAATTACGTTTTCCACACAGAACAATGTAATTTCTTATTTTTCTGCCTCAATAATCATCTTTATTTAAATATTGCATTTGTGTTTACTTGTGACATCTGACTAAAATTGGTGGTTTGATGATTTGAAACACTGCAGTGTGACAAACGTACAAAATTTTAAAAAAGGCAATCAGGAAGGAGGGTCAACACTTTCACACCACGGTACTGTGCGTTCAGGCAGTAAGGAGTTCAACTTTCCTAAACTCTGATGCTGGCAGCTAGCCCACATCTTTATATGAAGGTCAGTATTTCTCATGTGAACACAAGGCCAATAAGCAGTAGACATTGTTTATAATAATAAGGCCTTTTTCTCCATGTCTTATTCTGCGTATGTAGCTTATTTGACGCATTAACTTCCTTTCAAACTAATTCGAGACACTTTAGTTTAAACTTCCCACATCATTTCATTCCCATAACTACGTCATACGTGTCTCACACGTTCAGTCACCTGAACTCCTCTCTCAACTCCTCGTCTTTGTTCCTTGCCAGGTGGTATGGGAGAGAAGGACCGTGCCCCGATTAGCCATGAATCCTTCCTGCTCATGGCAAGCTCACAGACCGACATGGACGACTGGGTCAAGGCCATACGGCGGGTCATCTGGGCGCCATTTGGCGGAGGTAAACTCAAGCGTCAAGCTAAAATACAAGGAAAATGACATGGTTTATGTCGGGAAAACTGTAGACTAACATTATTTGGAATAGCAACGATGTTAAAAAAAAAATAACAAAAAAAAACAAACAGTGCTTATAAAGTTTGAAGACAACCTCCAAATGTTAATTTTCTATCGGCCACACGGGCTCCAGAAATCTACAAAATGCATTTGAAACAAGACTTTTATGTTTAGAATGGAAATGCCAACATCGTACCTCACCTTTAGCTCATCTATGTGAAGTTAGATGACATAGCCGCTCTGTCCAGATCCTAGCTGTTCCTAGCCAGCAACATCTTCACAAACATGATCCAGTCTATCTATTTTAGGGTATTTCCAATATAGACTAAATTAGATCACAGAGAGCTTCTATTTTGTTTTGGCCATCAGTTGAGGGGAAGTTGTTGATGTGTATGACTGGTTTTCGTTTGAATGATGGTTGGTTGGATGCAGGAACCAACTAGTCTGGTATTAATAATTAGCTTCACATCCCAGACTAGTTAACTTGAGAGGTTAGAAACATATCCAGACATGTATGAAGGTACAGAGGACCAAGGCGCAGCTGAACACCAGTGTCTTATGTTACCACAGGAACTATATTAATAGGAGCATAAATTTGGAGTGAGTTACCAATAATATCATGGATGACATCACTGGCAGACTTCTATTATAGCCCATTTATAATTCTCTCAGGCAGACGCTTCTTTAACTTACATTATTAAACTACTTCAAACTTTTTTTGTATATCAACTATATTGCTTAGAATGTAAAACTTTAAATGAATATATAACAATGTGTAGAACTACGGTGGAAATATATAAAAAAAAAAAAGAGAGATAGGCCTATTAGCTAGCTTTGTAGCATTAGCTTAGCGACGTCTTGTCAGCTCAAATCTTACAAGAAAAACAAACACAGCTCTTTTGAACTATGACAGTGTGAGGTAATTTGCAACAATTACATCAACGGAGGTAATAAAGTGGGTTCTGTGTGTGGCTCGGTCATGTTTCACGGTCCCGGTGGGCGTTTCGTCTCGGCTCACAGTCCAGAATAGACCTGTCCCCAGCGCTCCGAGCTGAGCTAAACTGAGCTCCGACCTCGTCGTGTTCTTCTGCTGAGCTGCAGCCGTCCAGTTTGCCACTTGACTCAGTTCTGGAGTTTGGAAATGAAGGACTAATCCCCTGGTTCCCAGAGTGAGATGCCAGACACGGGATGGATTAACGTAGTGAAATGCGGCTTTGGGATGTATGAAAGACGCTCTCTGCTGCCGTGCAGCTCCTGCATGAAGTACCACGATTACTGCGAGCTGTCGGCCAGCTGTGAATGCTGCAGCCTGTCAAACAGTAATTAGCTGCTAATTCAATACACCTGCGCTGTCAGGCCAGCTGGTTTAAGCTCACTATATTTATGTTTTTATTAAGTATTAAGTTGAATAAATAGCGCTGAACTAATTATAAAGTTATTGGGGTCTAAAGTTGGGGGTGAATTGTATTGCTCTAACAACATTTTGTCTTAATGTGTCATTTTAAAATCACTGTCATATTGTTTATTGCATTATGATCATGCATTTTATCAATTTTAGTTTGTACAAAAAATAGTTTGAGCATCTTAATTTCTTAAAAATGCACTACATAAATTTCACCATAATTTATTATATCTAGAAATTAGCAACGTAAATAGGACATTATGATGGTAAATATCATATCATATTATATATTTTTTTTTGTATATATATATATATATATATATATATATATTTATAACATTTTTAAAAAATTTATAAATTTTTTCAAATTTATAAAAAAAAAATTAAATTTTAACATTTTTTAAAAAAAATTAACATTTAAAAAAATAAAGGGAACACTCAAACAACACATAACTCCAAGTACATCAAACTTCTGTGAAATCAAACTGTCCACTTAGGAAGCAACACTGATTGATAATCAACAATGATTTTGTTGTCAGCACATTCAACTTTGTGCAGGACAAAGTATTCAATGAGAATATTTCATTCCTTCAGATCTAGGATGTGTTATTTGAGTATTCCCTTTATTTTTTTGAGCAGTGTGTATATGTGTGCATGTGGTGTATGTGTTACTGACTGGCTATACTCCCAAGAGCAGAAAAAGGGAATACATGGATAAGACGGTTTCACGCTGTGCGTATTAATGTATAATCAGATATAAGCATTTGATGGGGTGTCAAGTTTTCACTGATTTCAGCTATTTGCAGGTTTGGGTTGTGACCACTCACCAGTACTCAGTCCCACCAGTTTTTCATCATTCTCCAATAAGGGAAATTCACACGAAATAAGCAGATTCCCACATTTTTCCATGCCAATGAATAATTGGCATGGAATAATTTTCCGCAAAAATAAAAAAAAGACTTTGGGTTTAAGTCACTGTTCACTACCTCCTCTCAGCAAAGCCTTGAACAATTTCTTGCAACCAGACTTTCTGTTTCAAATGTTTATCTTCAGGAATTTTTGGGCAACGTCTGGAGGACACAGTGCAGTTTGAGAGGAAGTTTGCCCCCCGACTGGCACCGCTGTTGGTAGAGCAGTGTGTGGACTTCATCAGAGAGAGGGGCCTGGATGAGGAAGGTCTCTTTCGGATGCCCGGACAGGCCAATCTGGTCAAAGATCTTCAAGAGGCCTTCGACTGCGGAGACAAGCCTTTGTTTGACAGGTGGGATAGAGTTTGGGACGTTTGACGAAATCCAATATCTAGTTTCCCTGACTTTTACAGTTCTGATAGTACTTTTTTTTTTTTTTTTAAACATGTACTGATTTACAGTAACACAGACGTCCACACGGTGGCATCCTTGCTGAAGTTGTACCTGAGAGAACTGCCTGAACCAGTCATTCCTTTCTCCAAATACGAGGACTTTCTGACCTGTGCACAGCTTTTGGCCAAAGACGAGGAGGAGGTTTGCGCTGTTTAGTTGCAAGGAGTTTTGGTGCCATCATGTTCACAATAACTAATGTATTTTGTTTTAAATCAGGGGATCCAGGAGCTTGGGAAACAAGTTAACACTCTACCTCTGCCTAACTACAATCTCCTCAAGTACATATGCAAGTGAGTCAGTCCTCTTCCTTTCAACGCAACTTCAGCAAACAATTTGTGTTTCTTTTAGTCTAACTTTAGGGATGTTTTGTTTTTTCAGGTTTCTTGACGAGGTTCAGTCCCACTGCAACGAGAACAAGATGAGCGTTCAGAACCTGGCCACAGTATTTGGACCAAATATCCTTCGAACCAAGATGGAGGACCCAGTTACTCTCATGGAAGGCATGAATACCAAATACACGACGGCTCGCAAATGTTTTCAAACCTCTGAACATTTTGTGATGCTTGAACACCCAACACAACGTAGTGCATAATTGTAAAGTGAATGGTTTCACTGCTGGTTTTCTTTGACATTTATCAAGCCTTTATTTCATTAAGGTTTCTAGGTCTTCACAGATCTTTGCATTGAAATTCAATTACCCTGAGGACGACTCAACTGGAAACTTTCTGAATGCAATTCCACTGAGTTTTATTTAAGGGTTTTAGAGTTAAGGGGGTTAAACAGAAATGCACGCCTTGCTTTTCAGATTTTTAATTGTGAAAAACATGAAAACTCCATACTACTTTGTGTTAAGTCTTTTGCATAATCACAATAACCTTTTGCATCCACATTGTCTAGGAACTTCTCTGGTCCAGCACCTAATGACAGTCCTCATTAGGGAACACCAGCGATTATACTCAGGGAGGGAGCACGAAGGACCTGCTTCGCCCCTAATGGAGTTACCTGCCCAAGGGCATCAGCTCCAACACCGCAGCCTGGGAGCGTGGATATCTGAGGAGGACCTACAGAGCGGTCCAGGTTCCAACACTGAACAAGAACTCCACAGCAGTGCCTCATCTCTGGACGCCAAACTGTCTGCGGCCATCACCCCTAACCCAAACCCTGGACCAAAAATGGCGCCTTCAATGGGGAAAGGAGAGCCCGTTGTCAGTCCAAGTAAACAAGCCAAGACCATGCCTTCCTGGAAATACTCTTTCAAAAGTTCTTCAACTCCCCGTTCACAGCCACAGGCCAAGCAAGTTACCACAGGTGCCACAGTGGCAGATACAAGCGCTCCTTCTGGTGGCGGAGGTAACTGGCTCATGAATGGTCTGTCCTCCTTGAGAGGACACCGCCGCACTTCTTCAGGGGAGCGATCCACCAGAGATCGTGACTCTACCGGGTCGTCCCAGAGACTGTCCACTTATGACAACGTCACGTCTTCCTCCAGCACGGGGAGCGTTCCCAGTGTTTCCAGCACACCGTGGTCGAGCTCTTCTTGCGATATCTCTGTTCCAGACTCCGGCGGAGAACCTCAGACACATCAGAACTTTGGAGGTGGAGCGGATAGCGATGAGAGGACGGAGTGGACAGAGAGCCAGAGGGAGACTGAGAGGGAAAAGGAAGAAGGGAGGACGATGGAGCCAGGCGTGGACATGGACGGATGTGAGGCCATGGAGCTTTGCAGCAGCAGTGCAGCATTCGGCGAAAGCGAAAATGTACCCACGGTGGCAGGGGTGCCGTCCATTATTATGACAGAAGTCGGAGATGTGACTACCCTGACCCTGAACACTCTAGTGGAGGAACTCAAGGAGGAGTTGAGGAAACAGAGGACAACATATGAGACCAGGATTCAGAAGTAAGTAGAGACAGCAGGATCTTTTCAACAATGGAAAGCAAAAATACTATTTTCTTACTTTTATCAGCATGTATAACTGTTATGACAGCAGCCATACGCAGCTGGATATTATTTATAAATCCAGCTGTTCTGTTTCTGGCTTCTGAGGTTTATTAGAGAACATTAGAAAACAACCAGCATTATGAAAATTAAGAAACACAGCACTCAGGTGAGGGACAATGCTGTGGAGATGTTTAAAACAAGGTTAGGTTTAAAATAATATCCTTTGACCACTGTTCAAGCCATAATTTGTGAATGGAAAGAGTTTGGCATAAATGCAAACCTACCAAGAGATGACCGTCCACATAAGCACCTAGGCAACAGGAACAACAATCACACAAGCAGCCATTTTAACTGTGGAGGTGTAGATCGCAAAGACTTTGTCAAGTTAAACAGTCAAAAATCAACTGTAATAACTTGGTCTGTCATAAAGGAAAAAAATGTTAGTCAGCTTCCAAATGCAGATACGGAATAGATACATCATCTCATACGATCACCCTGACCCCTGTCTGTCCTCTGCTGCACCCCTTCAGATTGGAAGAGTCCAGCACCGCGCTGTGTGCCCAGGTGGAGCGTTTAGAACAAGAGATGGAGCAAGAGAAGAAGAAGCAGCGCATGCTGGAGATCAAGCTGCGGAACTCTGAGCGGGCGCGGGAAGACGCCGAGAATCGTAACCGCCTCCTGGAGAAGGAGATGGAGGATTTCTTCTCCACGCTGGGCAATCTGGCCCTGGGCTCAAGGACAAGTGACATTTGACTCAACACGGCTTTCCTGGCTTAGCATTAGCAAAAAAGGCGGCAGAGCCATCAACTGACGTCTCTGGGCTCGAAGCAGCAGGTCGCTTCTTTAAGGAAATAACTAACAGTAGAAGAATGAAAGGATGCGTACTGTTGCACATTTCCAACAAACTTGAAATTGATGAAAAGAAACGCTGAAGGACGTCAATGTCGTCATTGTTCTGCGAGCCAGTGCTTAGGAGGGTTGACTCTTTGGCATGCTTGAAACTGATGGAGCTCCAATAGTTAGCATTCCCCATTCACTGAGGTTTCATGTTTCTAATGAAGGCAGTGTCATAAACATCTCAGGTGCCTGTTTCATGACTGAAACATGGTAACATAACTTCCCCAAAGCTTTGTACCGGAGAGCGCTTCCTCAACCACTACTTTCCATTGGTCTTGTGCTAACACTGTAGAATTGTAGGAACCATTTATTATTTATTTATATTTACAGAAGCAATAGTTTGAGATTCGATCAAATCTGCTTTTTGCCTTTTGCTTGATAATGTGATTCTCAAACTTTTTATAACTGTCACCATCTCAGTAAATATGCTTTTGGGGGAAAACACCATCTTGTCCAGATATATATTATTTATGTTGTCACTTATTTTAAAACTGTCACAACAAAATATGGAGTTTTTCAGTTTCTATAAAGGTCTCCAAGTCAGAATTCCCAATGAGAAACAGTTTTTTTCTCACCAGCCCCAATTTAGAAATCCAACATGGCTACCTTCCATGTGAAAAGGATAGATAAAAGAAAAAAGACTGTTTATGGGAATTTGTGATATTTTGTGCCATTAAATCTGTCATATTCTACTGTACAACATCTTTTAAGGGAACCCTGAAGATACATTGGTATTGGGTGGTAAAGCTAACAGACGTTAGCCTCGAATACAGAATTTCCCAAATCTAGCTGGTTCTTCATATGGAACTGGTTAGGCTGAGTTTTATCTAAATCCCAGATTCAAGTTTCAACTTCAGGGGCAAAAAACTTATCAAAAGTCAGCAGAACTTGTTGCTTCACTTTCACATTACTTCCAACAGGGATTATAAAAAAATGTTTCCACTGCACTTCTGTTTCAAAAATTTTCTGATGAAGGAACAGGGTCTGAATCACAGATTATGTTCCCATCTATCTTGCAAATGTTTATTGCTAAATTTTGCTAAAATTCTTGTGAAGGGATTGTACCTTAGTACCTTAGTTTGAGAACTACGTCCTTAGGTTAAATAATACTTTGACCAATATTTGTACCCAAAGATGTACATAATGTGCTGCTAGCTTGCTACTTGTTAGGATAACACCTAACAAGACCAAGAAAGCGCTAGCCACATATACTCATTGAAAAAGTCCTCAAATACTCAGTAATGTATGGTGAAATCTACTTCTAAAATACAAACTGTTCAGACTATTTGATTAGAAAAAGGAGTTTGGGCTGGGTTACCCAAGCTAACTGGGTTTAGCTATTGCATACATTGCAAGGTCAGTTGATCATTTGCTTAGTTGTTTATTTTGGAAAAACAAACTAATCAGTGGTTAGTGTGTCTTCCTACCTGGTCGAATAAAATGATCTGAATACACAATAAGCAATTTACCTTTAAATAACTTGGCTAATTGGATTATGTGCAACAACAACTTTAGCAGAAGTCTTTCTATTTTCCATATTTGTACTATAAACATTGTGGGGGAGGTTCAACGTTATGTTGGTATATTGTGTTAACAAAAGAAGGTATCAATAAACAAGACTTTGAATTTCCTAAGTAAAGCCTAAACACATCTGGACTGGACGTCTGCCACAGCTGCCTCAATCCCATAGTCCTCAGGCCCTTCCAGTGCCTCTTGTTCGTCACCATTCTACATGGTTTCTGAGTCCATTCAATGGCAAATCCTGGCTCTTCTGTTGGGCCCTCACATTGTTAATGTCTGTCAGGTATCAAGGGTTACGTTTACAATTCCTCAAGCATTTCTTGAGGAATCTATCATACAGAGCCAGTGACTGATCGCTTAGCTCCCTTAAAGATTTGTTCTGTTTTTACTTTTCTGTTCCACTGAAATGTTTCGAATTATATCTGACAAAGAACAAATGTCAATACATTCTGGGAGTCATTTGCGGATAAAGGTTTTCGCCATTAAAGTCCAAACGCTGCTGAAATGATATTGCAAACCAATGTATGTTTTTTTTTTAGATATGTTGCTTTTTGGGATCTACTAGCCTACTTCGTGTTGGTCGACAGATTCTGTGCAAGATTCTTGATTTTGACAGGGCAGGAAACTGAAACTGAGTTGAACCTTCCAACTTAATGGGAAGACATTTTTCCTCTTAAGGCTTATTTGGGTTGGATAATTTTTCCCCCCTTAAAACATGAAATCATCAGTGGAAAACTTGCATGCTTAACTAAGGTTCTCTTTGACCTGAAACATTTAGGTGTGAAAAATCAAACAGAAGACAAAATCTGTAAGGGGAGGAGGGAATACTTTTCCATTGCCCTGTTGGACACAGTAAATACCAAAGCTGGACTGCCTCATCAGCGATTCACTCACATGAGATCAGAATGGACTGCCTGGAAGCCATGTTGATTTTGGCACATGAAGCTGAACACTGCCCTCAGAGAAACAATGGAGTTTCCTGGCTGTGCCTTCAGGGAAGTGTTTTTGAACATGAAAAAAAAAAAAGAAATGTTGCTTGCTTGTCCTAAGATGTGGTGCTAATATTCACCCACATGGTGGCTGCTCTTTTTCTTTTCCTCTGTTTTGTTCTTTTTGTAGTATGGAACCAATGCCTGAGGCTACTGAATCATTTAACGGTGCCAAGTCCTGTTTGTAAATTGTAAAGTGATTGAAGTTTTGCATCAAGAATGTATCAATATAGTGAATGAGTCATATATCAAAAATTTGATGGCAATAATTTGGGTTATTTAGTCTGTCATAAGAAAAACATGCGGGCTCATTTTTTAGTCATATTTGCATCAAGTTATTCACTCAGACGGAAGTGTCACAGTTTCAAACTAAATATTTCATTAGCTAAATATGTGGCTTACAAACCTAATATTTGGTTAGCATTAGCAAACACAATATTTACCTCCAAATTAAATATTTAGTTGGTATTAGAAAACAACTATATTTAGATTTGAACTAAATTCTTAATTTGCTAATGCTAACTACAAATTTAGCTCCAAAAAATAGTTTTAATCTAACTAGTTAGTTTATAGACTAAATATTTAGCTGGCTATTTAGATTGAGACTAAATACTTAGACTGCAAAGTGTTTTTTTATCTAAAAAATTTAGTTCGGAGCTAGATAACAAAATATTTAGTTTGCAAATGCTAAATATTTTAGTTAGCCAATGAAAACTAAATAGTTTTGGTTGGAGCTAGACATTTAATTTTAAGCTAAATACTTAGTTTGCTTATTAAATATTCAGCTTGAAGCTACATATTTAGTTCACACAATAAAATAAATGCAGCTTGCTAATTAAACATTTATACCTTGAAACTGACAGACGCATTAATGAGTGAGAATAAATCTGTAAGGTGTGTAAGTTGTAACATGATTGGACGTTTTGAGTCAAGAACGCATCAATGCAGTGAATGAGTTACGGATCGAAACCAGCCCTGTGACAGAAACACAAGACTTTTTCTTGTCTTCAACCAATGCACTTGGCATGGCTCATCGCGCAAGAGTTTCTTGCGGTTTCAGTTCGACTATCGCAGTTCACTGAGAAATTGGATTTCAATAGGACGCTGTGATTTGTTTTTTTTTTTTTTTTTTTGTGACAAGGATAAAAAAAGACTGGACAGTTTTTGAGCTCCTCACTTCTTTCACAAAGTTTAGAGTGTGATGGGGCAAAACGCAAAGTGGCAGGTACTTTTGGATGTGAGTAAAGATCCTTCTGGGGCTTATTTGTTAGAGATTCACATTGTTGTAATGAATGGCAGAATCTGAGAAATAAAGACAACTGTCACACAAGACAAAGGTGAACCTGAACGTGTGAGATGAACACTAGTCGACACCTACGCACAATAATTCAGCGCAAATTGTACAGCTAGCTTTTGCTAACATCACGTCAACTGAGTTCACCTTTCCTTCAGCTGCTTTTCCTTGAAGTGACGGAAAAAGTGAAACCCACTGCGCATGTCTGTCTCAGAGCGCCGCGCGCGAGTGAGAGGTGGGGAGTAACAGAAACACGTACTAACTGGTAAGTCACTGTAACAGGTTGGCCTTTTTCGGCTGGATTTTCAGTGCAGACAGATGATTTCAAGCGGAGTTTAGGTGGAACAGCAGGTTTATTCTTTTCAGCATCACAATTTCAGTGTCACAAGAACCTCACTCTCTGTGTCTCAAAATCTGTCTCACAGGTGAAAATTACAATCTTAAATAGTACCAGCTGTGACAGACCAAACCATCTGGAAATTGATAAGAAAATCCCACTTTACCCTGTTCCACCCAACTGAATAAAATACATTTTACTATAAGCACATCCACTTCCTTTTTATAAATATTTTTATGTTTTATCCCTACCCTCACTAAAACACCATAAAACAGTACACCATAAAACAACACACCCCTCTCCCATTCTTCTCCATGGTCTCTCTCAGGACCTATAACATTGTCCAGCCCCTTAGGACACTATTTGTCCAAACGTCCTGAGAGGACACAGAAAAAGACAGGTGAGTCACTACATTAGCACATTCCACACTTAATAAATTATTCACCACATTTGCTCAGTTTTATCCACCAGTAGCTCATTGCTCTGAGTAACAATCATCCTCTCTTCACAGTTAATCACCTCCTCTGGCCAATGAGGAGCAGCTGTGAAGAGCCCAGAACAAAGGCTACACACTAATCCCTAAAATACTCAATAAATACAATTAAAACTTCCTGTGTGCAAAATGTTATTAATTTATTGATCTACTTTAAAAGTGCAGTGCTAAAGTGCATAGTGACAAAGTGCAAATGTTTCAGTGCTATACAATACATTAAATAAATTAAACTCCGTAATGAAGGTCTCTTCATTACAGTCACGTTACTGCTTGGGTTTCTATCGGTGCGTTTGGTATCCAGTGAAAACTGACATGTTAACTAATAAACTGGACCGTATGATGTAAGTTTAGGGATATTTTCACAGTTGCGGTCTTGAAATAAAATCCCGAGTTTTCAGAGACCGAGACAAAACCGAGTCCGACTCGAGACCGACAACACTGCCAAGAAGTGGCGCATCCCGTCAGGTCCATTCTCAGTTTGAAGTGTCCAATATGACAGGTAGTAACCTCAAAACGTGTGGTAGTCTTGTTTACCACAAGGCTACATGGTGTATTTGTGATGCACCATGTTAGCATCACAAATACTAACATGGGGATGCTGGAAAGAAAAGGCAATATAGACAATAGAGAGCTGGTGGTACTTGAATGTGACCAGGGCCGTGCAGAGACCTTTGGAGGGGCAGGGGCTCAAAGTTAAAAAAGGGCACATTGAACAAGGTCTTAAAACACCGTACATATTAATCAAGAATTTAAGTGGATGCTACTGGATAATTGCCATCATGCCAGGACAATGTAAAGCAAATGTAGTCTATTTTCTCCAACAGGTATAAAGTTGCTGTTTCTGCTGCTGACAGTCCTGGAGGGCTGAGCTGATCTGAGACTGTAGCTGTTAAACAGACCAGAGGAGAGAAGGTCAAAGGTTATGAAGTTATGAAATAAGCAAATTTGATATTTAATGAATTAAGCACTAATAATATCTATTTAACCTCTAGAACATCTTGGCTGCAGACTGATTTATAGGTCAAAAGGGGTTTAACGCTATATAATTGTTTGATGTTAGCATCTCTGAGAGCTATATTTATAAGACTGGAATATCAAGGCAAAGAAAACTCAGAGCTGCTGCGAGGGGCCTCCAGATATTCCGGGGCCTTCAGACATTCAGAGGCCTCCAGATATTCAGGGGCCATTCAGACATTCAGGGGCCTCCAGACATTCAGGGGCCTCCAGATATTCAGGGGCCATTAAGACATTCAGGGGCCCCAGAAATGGTTTAATTGTAACACAAACCATAGATCCAAACCCGTAGCATCATTTATAGAGAATGGCAATGTTATAAAATTTTATTTAATACATTCAGCAGAGAAAATAAAATGTACATTTAGGATTTAATTAAGAAGTTTACTTTGTAAAAGTTTAAAGAATCATCTTGATAGTTTGACTGTTGTGTTACCACGGCTACAATATGGTGTAATCTTTGTATTTAAGTTGGGTTTGTTTACAAACATCACAGCAAATAACCAATAATCAGTGATTGATTTTAAACTCGACCAATAAACCTGGTCTCCTCTCACAGATTCACCTGATCTAAATCTATTTAAACATGTTAGTGATGTTGAGGTTCTTAGTAGGAAGGGTTTCAGGGGGTTCTGCCTGAGGCCCCATATTACCTTGGGCCGGCTCTGCATGAACAGCCGCTGCGATGCGCACCTTCGTAATCTACCCGGAATCTATCTGAATCCCCCAGTGGCCCCTGTGCCAGTCCCCCAATGCTTTGATTCATTTCATTGTGGCATGGTTTTCTTTATGCTGCGGTTCTAATTATTGCTCCAGTATTTTCTCTGATGCTTATTGTGTGAACTCTAATTGACTCGAATCTTCCTTTAACACTTGAGGTTCTGCAGTAACTTCTATTTACAGCCGCTCACTTCCAGCCCAGATCCCGTCAGCAGCTGCTTTAACCCGCCTGGTAGTAACATAAAGGAGAAGCAGGGCGAACAGTCGGGGTGGTGCCGGGTGGTACCGGGTGGTGCCGGGGCTTTGAGGTGCGTCACATCTTGCGGTGACAGTAGCAGTACCGTTTTTTTATGTCAGGATGTCTGATATAAAGACAGACATTCTTTCTATCCGTCGGTGGTTCCGACCCAGACTGCCTGTAGAACCAGGCCTTTAGCAGAATGATGAAGTTAAAAGTCAGAAGTTTCTCTGCACCCGAAGCATTTCTGTGTTTAGGGACGAGGCGGGTTTTGTCCTGCTATTGCAAGGACAGTTATGAAAATATAAATACAAACATCAACATCAGACCTACGTTTTATTTACAAACCAGTGCATGAAAAAAATACTCTTGCCCATAATTTGATAGTTACAGGGTACAGATCCGCCCCTCCTCCTCCTCACCATACACCTGGGGTCTGAACAACATGGAGGCAAAAACTGAGTCATTCATCAACTGAGGACAGCCAGACTAGTTTATTTTGATAAATTATTGTATTTAGCTAAATATTATTGCTGAGGAAAAAAATCAGGCATCCTGACATAGATTTTAAAAAAACCCCCAAAAGGGCACAAGGGGCATCAAGGATAAAAGGGGAAGGTGCTCAAGCCCTCTTTGCCCCCCCTCTGTATCTCCGTAACAACAGAGAGAGAGATGCAATTCCTTTTTTCGGAGCAGGTCTCCCAAGAACAGATAGCGTTTAGTAGCCCTGATGAGGACTTGACGTTTCCCTTACCTTGTTATGAAGGTAAACAATGGGTTCTATTCGGTCTCGGTAGTCGTCGTCCCACTTAACCCTCCTGGAGTCATAGAGTGGCAGACGGCACGGTCGGTCTATCGGGAACAACCAACCGTTTTCCAAAAGCGCACATGACGTTAGTGCAATCCACTGGACTGTTTGTAGACTGCAGACAAGGGTAAGTTTAAGCAAGTTGCTGTATTTTGTTGCTGATGAAGCTCCACACTCCATTAACCGAGTGCCGTTTTCTCTCGACTGTCTTTAATTTCAACTGGAAGCAAGAAAAACTATATTTGAAAAAAAAAAAAGAAATAAAGAAACAAATCAAAAGCGTTTCAGCTACATACATGTTTTGGAAGTTATGAAAATAACATCAAAACAGACCAAAAATGCTAGCTAAAAAATTAAAACATTTGTTTTTACAATAAAAAGATATGCAGTCACAAATCAAAGTGTATTTCTTTATTTGCAGTAGATGTTCTTTCCATTTATAAGAGGTGGCATCACGAGATCCCAGTGCGTGTTTTTTTAGTGCACTTCCCCCCCCATTGGTTGCTGTTGGGAGGCACAGATCCAGAAATTCTTAAAACTAGTAGCATGGCTGGATTCACTGGCAGACATTACAAACCAGCACCGTAGTATAACATAACGATTTCTTGTAGATATTTACTCACTTTTCTTTTTTTTGTGCATCTTATACTAATACAGCCCACATCAAAATAAAAATAAAATAAATCTATCAGACCAGGGTTATTCGATGAAACATCAGTCTCTCCATCAAACCCCGAGAGTTTTTGGGTTGGTGTGACAGATTGCGTAACATTATAACTATAAAACAAGTCACAAATAAAAATCAGTCTTATTTGTAAAAAAAAAAAAAAAAAGAAAACATGAATTGACAGTACCAAACATTTTCTTTACCTTCAGGAAATGCTAACAAATGCTAAACCTATACATACAACTAGCATAGTTTGCTGAAGGTATTGCACATTTAGTAAAAAAAAACAAAAAACAAAAAAGAACAAAAGAAAAAAACCCAAAAACAATACAATAATTATTTTACTTCTAGGTGAAGTATACATAATGTACAAAACTAGAAGTCTGCTTGAAACCGACAAATAGTACACTTTCAAATAAATAAATAATGGAATCTGTTATTCACACACCTTTGAAAGCTCATTCTGCAGGTGACAAAATATTACCAAGAACTGACAGAAATTCAGCGTGAGGTAGTTCATCAAAGTCGACTTAAATCAGAGTAGATTTGCTTAGAGAGACGAAGTAATACTACTAGAAAAACAACAATGTAAAAAAAAAAACAATAGCACGGATATATGACTCAAATTGATGCCCCCAATGTTGGGTGAAAAAAATATTAAGAGCACTTCTGACAATAAATCTTTTCTTGATCTGCTTTCCCCCCCCCCCCTCTTTGCTAATATCAGTACTGGATAAATGCCACTGTTTGCCTCCTTATTAAAATTACTATTTTTTTTTTCTATGGCTGGAAGCTTATACTTTGTCACTGTAAACTACAGTTTTAGATTTGATGGATTTGGCTGAAGGGGCATCAAAGTTACTTCGTAATCATTCTGGTATTCTTTTAAAACGGGTTGCACCAAATAAACTCGCTACAAAAAGCAGTCGTATGCTTAATGCATTAACCGCTCCTTCGTACGCTAGCGCCTGCTTGTTAATAAGTCACGGTCAAATATGAGTGGCAATGCTAAAACATTATTTATCCCCCCTTACCCTCCAACAATTTGCAACTAAAGATCTTACAGCTTCTTGTTATATTAACAGCTACGCAATCTTTTGTGATAGCCAGTGTTTGACTTTGAGCTACATTTTGTTGAAACGCAAAATAGAACTTGTTATATGCATGCATATATAGCAGTATAATTAGCTGTTAAAATGTATTACATTCAAATAAATTAAAAACGTTGTCTGACTGCTAATGTACTGTTTGTGTCACTAATGTGGCTAACTCATAAAGCTAATATTTGTCAAATGAAGTATTAATACTTAATTATTTCCAAAAATTTAATGTTTCAAAGGTAGCTGACAAACTAATTTATTTTGCTAAAAACACAGTGGTACAGTAAGCAATGATGTTACAGACATTAGCATAAATAAATGGTAATTGCTAATCCTGTTTGTTTTTGTCACACACACACACACACACACACACACACACACACACACACACACACACACACACACACACACACACACACACACACACAAATAATCAATCATTGCCTAATGTCATTCATCTAAATAAAGAAAAAATAAGTCATCTGTCAGTGTAGAAACTAGAACAGAATTATAACTCGCTCTGTTCCTAACCTTCCAGGAGTTTTGGGGAAGCTAACTCTTTTCTAGCATGCTTCGTTTCTAGCTAATCTTTATTGGTTGTCCTTATTTCTGTTGCTACGTTTTATTTATTCATAAAATTTGCTATCGAATTAATCGGCCGATAGAATCACATGGAAGCAAAAATGATTTCACTGAGCTATCGTTCGAACAAACCCAACTCATGATAAATAAGAACCGCTTAGTGTTTTTTTTTCGTCTTTTTTTTTTTTCTACAAAACGAATAATGACTTCAAAGATTAGCAAACATGATAAGGATTAATTAATTATCTGGCGTGTTTACGATGGAGCGTGTGTCAAGTTTTAATGATGCAACCCGATTTAGTGAGTTCAGCTGTTCTGACACAGATGTGGTCACCGGTCGGCGCTAACTCGCAACAGAAACGAGCAGACGTTGCCATCTGTGTTTACCTAGATGACAAGACGCCAAAACCGATTGCAACAGCGAGCTACAGCTTACACTACCACGGCGTGAAAATAATCATATCGTTTGGCGGCTCGTCAACAAGCCAATCTGTTGCTTCCCTTTTCCAAGTCGCCAATTTCACCGAGGGAACTCGACCGGAGCGTAATAGTCGGGTTACAGAATTTAAAATGCTTAATCCAGTAATATACATCAACTTAGAACTTAAGAAAATCTCTCTTTCAATACAAGCATCTGACAATAACAACCAAAAAGGAAATCCTAAAAAATGTGTTTTTAACGTATGCTCTGGTCGCTATGAAACAGAGACTTCTTTTCACTTTGATGAAAGACCTCTGAAATGACTTAAACACTTGCTAAAGCTCCCCAGTTTCTTCGACATTACGACGCTTTCCTTCTTTTAGACCTGCGAGACGACGCTCTCCGGTTTCCAGGGCCCAAACTCAAAACAAGTTTAAAAAAATAGACATTTTGTGAGAACCACAACCCCACCACACAGTACTGTTTAGACACAGACACTACTGTTGTTACCGAGACACCAGAAAAGCTTACGCATCACGAACACACACCCTTCCGGCAAAACGCAGGAATGAAGGACGAACGACAGGCACTTTACCTTTCCAGAATCAAAACACACTCAATGGAGGGCGACATTTATTGCATTCGATAAGAATAGGTTGAGTCCGTTTGTTTGGCCGACACACGCACAAAAAAACCCCAAAAAAAACTCCCTTTCTCGTTTTCAATTTCACATGTAGTTGGAGCCGCATTTCCCCACCGCTCCGCACGACAGAATCACTTTCCTCTCCATGACACCAAACAGATGCACATCAACAAATCGGAGTATCACTGAAAAGTTGGTCTACTTTGACAACTCAGTTCAAAAAGTTGGGACTTTTGTATCAAGATTTGTGACAGTTAGAAATTTATTTTCTGCATTTATGGCTATTAAGTTGCAGCTTTTAAAAACCCAAAATTTAGAAGTGAAAAAAAAAAAATATTACATGAAAAAAAGATGTGAAATGCAGACATTTATTGGTTATGCCTAAACTATGCCCTACAAAACCGTAGGAAAGTCAGTCAGCAGATGCTTTTCCATTACAGATGTACACAAAACTTTGTCAACATTCTGCTAATGTTGAAAAGGCAGAATTTTGCAATTGCAACGTTTCCATTACATAAGAAATGGATTATTGCAAAATAAACTAATTTTGATACGCTCAAATAACTTTATGCTAGTGCTAAAAAACATATTTATTCAAATTTGGTGTTTTCATGTAGCGAATCTGACTTTGATCTGTCAAATTGTGCGATTACATGGTCCATGGAAGGACCGCCAACATTGACTAGATGAGTTTCCATAACAAATGTCTGCAACGCTTTTTCAGCATTCTGCCAATGTCGAATAAGCACAATTTTGCAATTGCAAAATTGCACAAGAAAATTTAAATCACACACAAATAAGTTGGTTTACGTGATAAGCAATTTTAAAAATGCGGAGTCATCATCCTCCAATTACCACGTGTCTTCTTCTTCGTGGTTTGTGAAAGCAGCAACAACCAAGGTGACCTCCGTGCCATGCCGCATTACTGCAGTAATTCATGCAAAGACAGCTCTGAACAAGAATTGAGCGCTTATGTGTGGATATACTTTTCAGAACGTCAACATTTTTATTAGTTGCATATAATATTTAAATGATCTGTGAAGCGAGTTCACCATAATCATCAAAACAAACAGAATTAAGTATTGTGTATAGTTTATCTATATAGTAATAGTTTTATGTTTTTGAATGAGTTAACAAAATAACCTTTCTGACGACATTCAAATTCATTGAGATGCATGTTCACCTGCTTTCCCTACTTTACTGAAGCACGTTCTAGTTTCGCCACTGACGTCACAAACCTCACAGCACTTCACGTTTTTAAAGAAACTCTCAAATCACAACGACGAATCCTTCCACAGAACTTTTCCACCCCACCAGGTCCACGCCGCTCGCTACCTGGAACTTCACTATAAACTGAACCCACATCTTCCCTCTTCTAGGCTAAATATGACAAAAGAAGACTCAACCAAATCTTAGCATTTTGTTTTTTTTTCCAAATGGGAAGTGAAAAATATGAAAATTATAAAGCATTCATAAAAAGTGACATTTTACAATGTAGGAAGTAGTAGTGACTCATCGTGAGCAATCTGTTTTTTTCTTTTCTTTTTTACAAAGAAATCAAAATTAGTTTCAATAAATGGATATGTCATATGCAGCCAAAAAGAAAATAATAATAAAAATGATCAAGATTCATAATGTTTTAGACTAAATCAAATAAGGGAAGATCAAAGAAGGATCTGGAAATTAAATAAGGTTTCAAAGGCTCACCGAAAGTTTGTATTGAAGACGAAACTGACAGCTACCGTCGAATCTGTACAAACGTGATCTACGATTATATGGCGAGTTGTAAAAAGCAGTAAGAAAAAAATATATCAACTGTCGAAAGATCTTTCAAAAAAGAAAAATAGATCATTTTAGAGACTTTACTGTGAAATAAAAACATAATAACCATTTTCTAAAAAAAAAAATAAAAATAAAAAAAATTATAGACTAAAAAAATTGATATTTTAAAATGGAAATAAAACTACGAATGATTATTTGAAAAAGGAAAACAGGATGAAGGTCTGTTGTTTCAGACGTTTTTCTTAAACAGCTATCTTACTAATATGCTAAACTACTGGAGACGAGCACAGAGGGGAGGCGGGTACTGTGGGTGAGGGGAGGTGTGATAGTCATCTGCAGCAGCCCACAGGGCCGCCGGCCTTGGCAGCGGGGCCAGCGGGGCCGGGGGCCGTCTCCAGGCTGCTGTCCGTGTTGGTCAGGGTGGGGTCGGAGGACGAGGAGGTGGAGGGACGGTGCTGCTGCTGAGGGATGCTGCTCACTGCGGCACCTGTACTATGAGGAACAGGGAAAAGGTCAGAGGTCAGTCGGTTTCTGTCGGAGGAGCTGGGGTAGTTGTGGGCAAACCTGAGGCTGCAGATGAGAATTACTGCAGGTATGAAGTTTCTGTGAAAAAGTAAATCTGTGAAGGTGACATTTTATATTAGGAGTTAAAAAGCTAAATTAGCAAAATAAACAGATTCAACTAATTGTGGCTTCACTGATTGAAGTTTCCTGGCCGATCAACGATCTTTAAACTGCCCCATGAGCTGCCGATTTTTTTTAGATTGAAAAGAATATTATGATAGTGTAATAATCATTAATTAAAATACATTCCCAACTATGTTTCATCCGATTTCTAATGGTCAGCTTGTAAAGATTTGTCAAATAAAAGGCTAATTAATGGTTAAATGAACTATTTGTCTCCATTATCTGACATCAGAAGCAAAAAACTGTTACAGTCGATACAAAACATAACTATTGATAAAATGCTGGTTGTTTTATAGTCAATATCTGACAGGTTTTTTTTTTTTTTTTTTTGTAGTTTTCTTACAGATGAAAGTTAATAAATGCAGAATCTATGGTGGCCCAGAGTGGTCAACACAATGCAAAAGCAACAAGTTAGGCTAGAAAGTTGAGCATAACTTCAGTTTTAACATAACTTGTATTTTAGCTTTTGCATTTTGTTGACCCATCTGGGCCACCTTAACAATCAGGGACTTTTGGTTATGGACCGTTATGAAATATTTACTTGATGAAACAAAATGTAATCAGGAATTTCTCATTTGATGGTCAACTAGTAATCAGTTCCACATGAGTTACTGACACACCAAGGAAACTGTGATGCTCAAAGCAAAGCTTTATCCCAACTCTCTTCATCCACAGGCATAATTACATTAAAAGCCTTAGATAATGTGCAGAACTTTTCAGACAGGACTACTGTATGGAAATGAAAGATTATAGGTAAAGGTGAAAGGTCATTTTATTTATATAGCACATTTTCAGCAACAAGGCAACACAAAGTGCTTTAAATGGAAATACAAGCAAAATAACAAACCAAAGGAAAGAGCAAAAGAAGAAAAAGCTAATAATGTTGATCCAAAGTAAATAAACTCAATACTACTTTATTCAGGGTTGGTAGATCAGAATAAGTAAGTAGCTTCTGGTCTAATTCCTTTTCTGGGTTATAGGAGCAGACACAAAGGTTTGAATATAAAAAAAAACACAATAACACTCCACCAACCTATAGACGCAGGCTGTCCCCTGATGACGCCGTTCTTCGTCCTTTCCTCCCAGTCCAGCACTTCTTTATATATCAACTCTGCACAAACAGAACAACATTCAGCTTCTCTGTGGTTCACTCAGTTCAAAATGTAACAGGGGAGAAAGGAACCGGTCGCACAGTTTGGTGATCTAAATGTGGCATCTCTGTGCATCACGCTTATGTAAAGACTTTGGTTACTTTGAAAATAAACTTATAAGGATTTTCTGTAGAAAGGAAAAAGTGGAAACACAAACGCTGAGAAAAACAAGACATTGAGAGTATAAGTTGATATGTATTAAACATTCTCCGGGTTGGTTTAGTGTAAAATTATTCAGGAAATGCAAGTTTTGCCTCTCAAATTCCTGTGAAGCGATCCCAAAAATAAAAGATCAGAAAGGTTTCCGTCACCGATGTTTCAGGTTTATTTTAAACCTGCATGTGTCACTCTGATGTTTCCACATCGCCGAGTTCCACCACAACATCAGGAAATGTAGGACTTGGGTTAGACGGCATGACGCGCCGGCTGATCGCGGGGTGTGAGTGAGAAAAAGACGCGAGCTTCCACTTTACCTTTCCACTCCTCCACTGTGTGCTCCCGCTCGTCCAGCTGCTTGTCTGTGATGGCGGGCGGCGGCTATAAAACAAAGCAGAGACACAGACGCGCGGTCGGATGCTTTAGTCTGCCTGTTGAATGTTTCTCCTCAATAACGGGCAACGGGAAGCGGAAACATTGATTGTTAAACGACCGTGGATTTCAGAGTGACTGAACAATCATGCATCATGCGGTTACGTCTAATCCTAATCCACACCTTGAATTTTCATGGTTTGTGGGATGTTTCTATTTTATAATATTGGATTGGGTGGATGAAATGTCCAAAACTTTGGATATTGTGTTGTGACCGTAACGTTGCTTTAAAGTGCTCAACATCTTCATCTTTGTGTGGTTTTCTTCACACCCTGGAGGTCAAAGTTACAACATTTGTGACATTTGTGAATTAAACACCTTTACCTCCTCACCTGTGGTGGCGCTACACCAAAAAACACAGCAGGAAGCAGACGCTGAGCACAACTTCCTTCTTCACAAAACAGAAACAAAAATGAAGTTCCATCAGGATTGTTCTTTTGTCTTTGATAAAAAACAGAGTCATTTCTCTTGTTAGCGTTACATTTGTTTTGTGGTATTTACCCAGAATGCCCTGCACATTACTCAACCTCCAGCTTCTGGAGCAGTCTCTGGTCCACACGGTGTTCACATATGAACTCAAACTGTACCAGAGTTCACTTCAACTGAGCCCAGTCTTAGGCTTTCAGGCAAAACAGAGAGCACCTCCAAAGCAAGGAGCGGACCACAGCACAGGGCAATCTGGGTAAATACAACCAAAACAAACAAGTGTCTGGAGCGAGCAGGTGAAATCATGATCTTTTATCAAAGATAAAAGAGAAATCCCACAACCCCTGAAATCTGACGGCACTCTTTGTTTTCATTTCTTGACGAAGGTAGTTGTGTTTTGCGTCTTCTTCAGAGGTCATTGTGTCATTTCCTTCAGTGGTTCTTGGTGCAGCGCCCCCCACAGGTGAGGAAGTGAACCAATTTTTCAAACAGGTTTGGTTCGAAAATGTGGTTGTGTAGAAATCCTACAGCCACTAAAATCTGACACTCCGTTTTTGGTTACATTTGTGAATGAGGGAATTGCGTCTGAAAAGGCAATAAATGTTGGAATTTTGGTCCTCACGGCCAACTTTATGCTGAATCAGATTATTTGATTAAACAACATGGTTAAAACCTACAAGAGGTCAAGAGGGGGTGAATGAATTTCCAGAGAACTGTAAATATTTAGGCTAAAACAAAAAAACCTACAATATTATGTATTCAAAACAAGTAGGTCTCAGTTTTCATTTTACGCTTTGTACACATTATTGATCTTTTTTTTCTTTTTGCCTTAACGGATTCACACGTTCATGCAACCCAGTTACTTCTCATCCACAAGTGAAAGTTTGTTTGTACGGATCAGAAACGACACGTCTTCTCCATCCAGAGACGGCATGAGAGTTGACGTGATAACGAGGCGCCACACCACCGTGTGTTTAGAGACGCACTCATCAAACGTAAATGTTCAGCGTTGGTGACACAGAGGAGACGAATGAAAGCAGCCATTTGCTCCATATGCCAATCTGCCTGATTACAGCCATAAATCATCATGTGTCGGATGAGTCACTGTGTTTCTGAAGAAACTTCTCGTGTTTGTCACTGAATTCAAAGGCTGAACTTTGCAGCACCAATGTGTATTGGTGCTGCAGCTCAAGTCTACAGGGTTTCTGTAGGCTTCACAAGTGCAAATTTAAGACCATTATGAATTAAATTTAAGTGCATCAAGTCTTGCAACATCGTGGTTTTGTTATAGGCTGAAATGTACTGTTCCTTTAAATCGCTTTCTTTGCCATCAACCCGTGTGGCTTTCTATTCTGTATTAGCCACCAACGGAGCAACAGTGACATGTCTGGGGTTTGTTTATGGCTCTTGGCAGGAGTTTTATACTCGTCACACTGCATATGGCTTTCTATAGTCTTAGTAAATGTAGCATCATATGGGTTGGCAACAAAAGCGACACAATGGCGAAGAAAATGGACACCATCCAGCTAAATGCAGATAAATTTGCACTATGAGAGACGCAAAAAAAAAAAATAAAGCCAGCTAGCTAGTTACCGTCAGCCTCGACCACCTTGAGTAACATGGACACAATAAAGTTGTCAACAAAAACAATGGATTGATTTACACAGACATCATCTTAAATCATAAATTTAAGATTTATGATTAACATATTTAAGGCCGACTTACCTTTTGATTCATCAATTTCAGACATCTTAAGACTTTTTAAGTATGATTAATGTGTGAAACTACAGAAAGAGCTTCTCCAACAATACTTTAAAATACGTATTGAGAGTAACATTCAATTACACCACAGATGTAAATATGATGATTGCTGACTTGCTATTGAAGCATTTTCTAAATAAACACAAATAAGGCAGGTTCTGTAGCTTTGACTCGTTGTTTCTAACGTATTTGTGGTTTGAGCTGGAGTACTTACTGCCTCCACTTCAGTCGGATCGTACCACACGTTAATGTAAGGGTGCTGGAGAGCCTCGTCCACAGAGATCCGCTTGGAAGCGTCTATTACCAGCATCTTGGATAGAAGGTCCCTGGCTTGGCTCGCTGAGAGGAACGAGAAAAGAAAGAAATGAATAAAAATCAGGTTAGATGTCTAATCTGTTCCAGCTGAGTGGGTTTGTCGTTTGGAAATGTGATTCATTTCCAGCTGGAACCAGATACAAAAAAATGAGCAAAAAAAGGGAAAAGGCTTATTTCAGAAAATTATGAAAGAGTACAAGAGTTTTTAAGGAGCTGGAATGGTTGCGATGTGGTTTAAAGTTCCTCCAGGTTAGATTCCAATCTCTGCTCCATCAAGTCGCTTATAGATGTAGCAGCCATTTTTAAACTAGTTACCTGACAGGTTAGAGATCTCTTACAAAAAGAAAAAATATTTTTGTAAGTTGATGTAAACGTTCACACCAGCTTTTTAACAAACTGGGAACCAAAGGAAGACCAACTGGCGCTCACCTTTCAGCTTGTTGTGTTCAGAGTCAGCAGGGAACAGGACGTCGGGGAAGAGCTTCTCAAAGCTGTAGCCGGCGTAACGCGGCCGGTTCTCCACGTAGGTCCTCACCGACTGGTTGAGCTTCATGAGGAACTCCTGAGACGGCGTCCCCAGCTGCTCGATCACCTTGTTCCACTGGTCGATATCTTGGGTGGATGATATTAAGAAAACTACAGGGATGGATGTGCAAAGGTTCCAATCGTGGTCGTAGGTGAAGAGGAAAATGCTTTTTCCTGAAGATGGATGTTTTCCAGTCAGCCTCACTGAGAGGACCTACTTACCAACACTGGCTGCTTTACACTGTAAGGAATTCTAATGATTGTTTTAGGTTGAGTTGATGGCCTTTGACTAACCCAGAGGCTGAAATATAAGAATTTGGTTTTCTTTGTAAGGAGAAAAAAAAAACAAACAAAAACAAAAAACACACCACATAAATACAGCTGGAACACACAACACAACTAAATGCTTGTTGACATCTTTGTTCCACCTTTACAATAAACACAAAGGATAGGATGGTATGTATAAAGCTGACTAAATATAAGAAAATTAGGAACATGCTTTTTGTGGTCAAAAAATAACACATTATAGCTCTCAGAATGATTATTTTTCTAAATCAATATAGTTTTTCTTATACTTGGTTTGTTTTATAAAACGCATATGAACATAACTTCAAGAATTAGCAGCATATTGGCCTGAAAATGTGACGAGTTTCAGCACAACTGGTAAATGACATTTATGAACTTTTTCAACCGACAAAATAAAAGACCTAAATTAATGTGATTGCATAAACGTGTGCATCCTTAAAGCTGCAGTATGCAACTTTAATAAAAAAAACAACAAAAAATAATTTTTTCTTACGTATCCGTTGAAACTTTCATTATGTGGTGACAGTATAAGTAGATTATTTTATTATTATCTCATAGTATTTAGCGCTAGATTGGTTGTTTTCAATGCTAACAAGAAGCAACCAATCAGAGCCAGGAGGCGGGTCTTAGCACTGTGAATTACTCTCCATGTGGCGCTGCTTGTCTCACCCTCCCTTCTTGGTTGATTCCAGTTAAAGACACTGTTATAGGAGCGTGTGCACACGTATGCAGTCATTAATTTATCTATTTTGGTTTTTGCAGAATAAATTGGTTTGTTTTCCACTGAATTGTCCAGGTTTTACGTCACAATAAAGGTTGAAAAAGTTCTGAAATCATTAATTGTGCCCAAATTTCTTCTGACAACATGACAAAAACTTGGTATGAAGGGAAGGGAGGGGTCAACTTTTCAAAATCCACGGTGACTTTGAGCTAGACTTTGACATCCTCTAATAAAATCTGTAACTCGAAGAATAATAAGAGGAACATGTGAGCAATTTTCATGCCAAGAACGTCATAACAGAAAATCAGCTGATGCTGAAAGGTTTCTTTAAACCTGGACATCTTTGAGTTCATGAAATTAGTTTATTGAAAAAAATAAAATGGACTATTTTTGAATTTTCACATTGGAAAATGATGCTGAAACGCCTCGAAATGTCGGCATTCCAAACGCAGCATTGAAAGCTGCTGGAATTTATCGCTCATTTAATGTGGAGAAAACTTGAAGGTCTGGTTTTGTGTGCAAAGATGTCAGACAAACACAAGAGACTGAGTATTCAGATCACAGTGAGGTGGGGGTGGGAGAGGTAGTGGGGTGGGGGAGCAGTTGGATGGAGGTTTAACTTAAGGATACGATCAGTGCCTGGAAACAACACACTACCTCGGACCATTTCAGCCATGATGCATCCAACAGACCAGACATCAACTGAAAAATGAAATGACAACCACCAAATTAGCATGCAAACCAAAAAAGAAAGCAAACAGGACAACAATAAAAACAAAATGGGGAAAAAAAACAAAATCAGAAGTAAAACTCATGATGGACATGAGGTGGCGTGAAAACAGAATGATTTCATGCGGTTCGGTGCATTCCGGTAGAGGTCAGCGTCCCACAAAGCTTCATCTGCTGAAACAGATTAACAGCATGTTTTGCAGGGGGTTCTTGTTAGAGGGACACCGATTGCTGTTCTCTGACCCATTTAAAAAAAAAGTAAAAAGAAAAAGATCTTTTTTGTCTGAGAAGTCGCTAAATAAATCAGCAAAGTTTAAGTTGGCAACAGTGTGGGTGACTATAGACTATAAGATTTCACACAGCAAATCTTGATGCCCAGTTAGGATTTTTTTTTTTTTTAATGGCTAAAATCTGCAGCTTTTTTTTTCTTTTTTGGAGAGGTCGTAGGTAAATGCGACAGCAGTCACTGTTTTGTGAACAGTTGAGAACTCTAAAGTGACCCTGAAGATGGCACGCAGCAGCGCACTGCTTATGGAAATAACAATGGATACATCCGACTATGGGTCAGTTTCAAAGTTTATTCAGCAATATCAGCCAACAGCATCGTCACAAGCTCAACAGTATAAAGGAAGATATTAAAAATTAAGGATAACTAATAGCATTGGCCATTTGTGGAGCGTCGACTACAGCTTCTTCTCTAGATGCGTAGTTGGGACTATGATGTGATGCACTTCTGCAATCGTCTTTTATAATTCATAACTATAATCTCCAGCCATGTTACGTCTTCTGGTGCAGAATTGCGACTCGTGTTGTTACATGTTGATGATGTAAAAGTGGTATAAGACGCAACATGACCGTTCAGACTGCAGACTGCAACTTATTCCACTTTGATTGGGATAAGTTGCAGTCTCCAGTCTGAACTGCAGACGCTTTACAGCAATAAATGTTGGTGACGTCTGGTATTCATTCCATATCTGAATGAATACCAGATACGGAAGTGGCTCAAATCACGTTTTTTAGGGGGTGAAAAGACTGCTGTGAAAAAGTCGGCTATATGTGTATGTGGGCAAAAATACAGATATGGGCCACGTTTGTCAGCTCTGAGAACCTGGCTTGTGAAGAAGTGAGCTGGTGGGCGGAGCGGCCTGAGAGCCGGTCCTCTCTCACAGCAGATTGAAAGGGGACAGTGACCGATTTTCAGTGCGACGGTGGGTAAGATCGGGTTCACATGCTGGCATCGGCCGGTCTCAAGCTAAGTTAAAAATCGGAACTGCGCATCAAAACCTGCTGTGTGAACAGAGTCAAAGTCGTAGCTAAAGTCTGTCAGCAAGTAAATGCAATCTGTGCATCTCTAGCCGAAGCCCTTTGTTATTATTGCTGATTTATCGATGCACCCAAATTTGTGTTGCTGAATTTGACCCTTTTTTAAGAAGTCAAATTTAAGGGATGGTTTTGATGCTGAACAATCCCTTAAATGTGAGACGCTGACTCTTGATTCTGTGCATCAAAGCAGCTTCTAGATGTTCACTGCACCCCACTGAGGATATTTACAATTTATTGTCATGCAAGCATAACCAAAAAAAAAGAGACGTCTCTTTACTGACAGAGCTATATATAACACCAGCAGCAGGAGGATAAATAAGGCTAATTTATGGTATTTTGACTTCTCTGTTGAAAAGCAAACTATTAAAATTCTGTTCGGGGTCTTTCAAGTGACAGGCGCGGCGCCGCTAGCGACCGCGCTGCTGCTCGAGCGGATAGAGTCGTCTGCGAATCCGTAGAGACGGCAGGTGGGTGGCAGCAAGTCACAGTGCCAGGGGAACGGGGTGCAAATTCAAAGAAATAAATTTTTATAGTTGCATTTGACAGGAGAAAAAACTGAACATGAAAGACTCGGTGCAAATGTTCTGTCAAGCAGCTCAAGGATACAATCCCTTCCAGGAAAAAGGATTTTGTGGCGAACCATTTCTGCCATAATGCAGCCCACAGCCCAAATATCCACTACATGAGCGCAGCGTTGGAGGAGGGAGAAAAGAAGGGGAGCCACAGATGCAACAGGTCAGCAGGAAGAATGAGGGCCAGCGGTTCAACACCTCAAAAATACTGCGAGACGACCGAGCTGTAATCACCAAAAACTCACCTAGCGGTTATTGTTATGCTCTGCTCACTGGCTACCGTGTCTGGGGACTATCAACACTTGCTTTCAGGAAGACGCCATTTTGATCAGGAGAAAATGGAAACCTGTCATTCCTGCCAGACTTTTACACTTGCCTCACAGATAAACTCTGTAAACTAATTCGGGCTGTGATTTTAGTAGAGTAGTTTTTGTCTGGCAAAAAAAGATAAGCATTCAACTTTTTGTATCCAGGCCAGTTTTTCCAATTTCTATTTGTTAAAGATTTTTGACAAGCATGAAACCTTTTCCTCCACTTTGTGTTGGTCTAACAAACAAACTAGGACGTTGTGTTTGTGATCTCTATCCCGGTCGGGAGGAGAAACTGCCGAGTCATGCACAGGAGCCTGTTTTTCATACTGGCAGCTTTTAGCCAGGCCTTATTAAGCTCAAAACCAGAAACTTTTTAATAATACATCAAACGCATGCTGAAGCACTGCTGCCACCACCAGAGTCTTCACACAGGAAGTTCACCCCACAAAGCAAGGATGCCCCACATGCCAACTTCCCCTCTGAGTGTAACCTTTACCCAATATCTGTGTGTGTGTGTGTGTGTGTGTGTGTGTGTGTGTGTGTGTGTGTGTGTGTGTGTGTGTGTGTGTGTGTGTGTGTGTGTGTGTGTGTGTGTGTGTGTGTGTGTGTGTGTGTGTTTGGGAAGTGCTGCTGAAACACCTCAGCAGGAGGCAAGTGGGGCGCAGGGTTGAGACGTGCAGCGGCCCAGACGGCAGTCCCTGACCGGCCATTCCCCACCTTCTCCATCACTCACCGTTGGCCTGGTAACCCATGCCCAGGATGACCTCAGGGGCGCGGTAGTAACGGGTCACTACGTAGGGCGTCATGAGGAGGCCGGTGGCAGCGGTCCTGGCCAAGCCAAAGTCCAGGATCTTGAGTGTGCAGTCAGACTTTACTACGATGTTGCTGGGCTTCAGGTCCTGCACCGAAAACATAACAGACCATTGAAAAGTGATGGAGCCGACGGACTTTGGTTCATTACAGGAAATCAAATGTCCTATAGGTTTGAGCCACTTGACAGTTCCTACAGATTTATTACAGAAATGAAAACATTTTCAGACTGAAAATGACAGAAAATTAACATTTTGAAATTATTAATCAAAAAGTTTCATTTGTACTGAAGTCAGGATTTGATTAAAGAATGTGCAAAAAAACGGATAGATGGACAATAAATGGACAGAGACACATATTGGAAAAATAGAGCACAATAGCGACGCATAACGACGCCTGGCAAAGCATAACGACGCATGGCAACAGGTAGAAAAGGATAGTGAAGAACAGCAACAAATAACGATGAATGCAGATGCATAGTGATGGATGGTGATAAATAGTGATGGATGGTGATAAATAGTGATGGATGGTGATAAATAGTGATGGATAGTGACATGTAGTAACGGCTACTGACAGACAGCTACTGTCAGCAGGACCCACCCTGTGTATGATGCCTGCAGCATGGAGGTGTTTAATCCCACACAGCATCTGGTAGAGCAGGTAGGACAGCCTCTCGTGGTCCAGCTCCATCTGAATCACTTGACACAGGTTGGCGTCCATCAGCTCCATCACCAGATACCTGCAGAGAAACAACCCATTACCACGGACCCTCAAAAAGGAGGCGCTGCAGCACAGCCTAATCCAAATGTGGGCCTAAACCAGGCTGAACTACATGAACTAGTCCTGCGTTGACGCCACTCTGCAGTCCATGCGGCAGCTGGAAATGCCATCGTCTCCAAGAATGGAGAAGAAATGCCACATTTTCACAAATTTCAACAACACACGGTCACAGCTCCCGTGATGATTTACCTGATCCCGTTCATGTAAACAAACAACAGGCCAAATGGAGCGTCCATCCTCTATCGCTGGCTGAGTCTGGAAGCCCTCTGGCAGCGATTTGTCCACTTTCCTTTTTAGCTCCAATGAGGCAGACGGAGCCGCACAGAAACACACAGCCATATCTATCTATTACACACACACTTTCCTTGTGTTGCATTAATCACAAGAGCGCTCATCATACTTCATAAAACAATAATCATTTGCAATTTATGTAATCTGATGTGACCTACTGAAATTTAATACGGTATACTCTAATTTTTGGAAATTTAAAAACTTACTACAGGCACATTTTTGTTGAGGCAAACCCAGTTTAAAACGCTTTAAACTTCAAAGCAGGAAAATTATTTTTATTCTACAACCATTCTACTGCTAATTCCTTCAATTACTATGACAATCACATTCTAATATAACATAGATAAAACACTCCAGACTGAGAGGAAATGTGACCGCAACCAGTTCCCATAAAACAAAGACATCCACTTTGAGCTACAGAGAAGAACTGCTGTCCTGAAATCTGTTTCATACGAATTATGTCAGAATATTTTTACAGCGATCATAAACCAAACATCCACAACGACCAGAGAATCAGTAAAAATTGACATCACTTTCAGGTTTGCTCTGAACTGGACTGGTTCTGTCCGTTATCTTTATCAGAACTGTGTTAATGCTGCGTGTTGCCTTGAAATCTGGAGGGAGATTAAATTACTATACAATGCAGGGCTAAAACGATGAATTATGTTAATTGTATTAATCGGTTATTGAACTAGCCATCCAGTCAATAGCAGTGATTGATTAATGATAAAATTCTTTGCATCTATTTGCTCAATAAACTGACTCGGAGCAGTAATTTAGCCAAAACTGTGCAAAAATACATAAACATTTTGCATTTAAGATGAAAAAAAATATAACACCTGTGTTAATATGTTTCACCCAAAACTCCTCACATAGCACAGATTTACCTGATTCAAATCTACTACAGAAATGCTTTATTATTCCATTATGGGCAATAAAATGCTTTTTCTCTTATTCAAAAAAAAAGGAACTGAATTGTCTTGTTTGCATCTATCGATGTCTTTCTGACAACATTTCAGATGACAAATCTGCAGGATGTGCCAAAATGTTTTGTCCGGTTTATCAATTAATCTTCTGAACAATCGAGCAAATAATCGATAGCTAAAATAACAGCAAGTAGCCCTGAGTCCCAACAACAACTTCAACCTCACAGCCAGACACGTCAACACTCACACATCTTGGAACTCCTCCAGTGTCTTCTGAGGCGTGAATACGTTTAACAGGCCGATGATCTGGGGAAATGAAAAAGGAGGAAAAAAAAGAAAGGGCTTCAAAATGCAGAACTTATAATAATCTGTGCAGACCCTACACATTCTGAACACAAGCCGTTTAGATTTTAACCTTCAGAGCGCTATTTGTTAAAAGCAACCAGCACGGATACAGCAGTGAACACTGTGAAACTAGACTGGCTTAAATGCATTACCAACATTTACATGAGAAATATGGCTCTTCATAAACATACATGTTCTGTTCCTTTTATTTCATGTAAAGCTGGAAACCAAAGCCAGCTTCCTTTTTTTTGAACAATATCTCATAAACAGCAGAAGGGGAAACCAGTGCTTGTGGATTAATGCATAATGGGAATACTGGTGAGCCGGCAGCTTCCTCGTTTACTCTCCGTCTCTCTGAATATGGAAGCATATCAGTAGATGATGTTTTTGTATTGAAGACAGATACAGCCCAATTAGAGGGATGGATAGTGACGGCTAACATTTTCCAGAGATTCCCTCGGGGTCAGCTTCACTCCGTCTGAACATCTCGTCCTCAAATATACGCCTGTTTGTTTAAAGTCGCCTTTAATTGTGTGATGGCTAAAACCAAACACAGGGGAAGAGCAGAGCGGTAGAAGCGGAGCTCTTACGTTCTTGTGGTTGACACATTTCATGAGCACCAGCTCCCTGTACGCCCGCTTGGCGTGGGTTTGGTTCTGGAAGGGCCGGCTCAGCTTCTTGATGGCAACGTTCCTCTCCAAGTTGTGGTCATACGCTGAACTGATGAGACAGAAATAAAAAGGGAACAAGACGCAGTTAGCAATGATGCATCTGGGAAAAATGTTTTCTACAGTTACGGCTAATATTTGTTAAAAACACTGAACTATCGTCAAATGGCAGGTTTTGTTTTTGTTTTTTGTCCCGGTCAGAAACCCAGACTCACCAGACAATTCCCTGTGCTCCGGATCCAATGGGTCTGAGGTTCTGGTAGCGCTTCAGGACTGTGAAAGTTGAATCGCCCACGTCTATGCTGTAATACTCCTTTTCGCGCTTGTTCCGGTTCATGATGAAACCTTGGTAGAACTCTTGAGGCTGGGCATCCAAGAAGGGCAGGCCTCTCGAGATCTGCAGTGGACACAGAGCATGCGCTCAGGTTCAATAAGAAAAAATTAGAAATAAAGAGAAAACTTTGCTAGAGGTGAACATTTTTATTTACTTATAACCATTTTCTAAATGTTGAAACGTTAAAATTATACTTTAAAAAAACCTTGTCAGTGTTTATAGCGGTCGAATCATCTCATTTTGTTGTGAAATCCGCCGCACCTTAAAGTTCAGTGCGTGAAAATATTATTATTCATTCATATTGCTAAAGTATTGCGCTGAACATAGATGATTCTCTACGACAGCAGAAAATATTAATTACAAAAAGAAACTCTAATTTGCGTCCATCTACTGACTGGCCTTAAGTGGTGGATACAGAGTTTGCTTCTGTATCCACCACAAAGCCAGATTCACGTGACTGTCAGTAAACGCACCGTGAAACACAGGAACACGTCACAGAGATCGTACAGATCCACTTATTGTGGATTTCTTGGTTGATTGTTGAGCTTTTTTTGTGGTTGCTGTTCCACTCAGTGTTTTCTAAAGTATTCAGGCTTTGTTGGCTGTGAGCAGAAGGAAAAATGGAGAAACCACAAACTATACACAGAACCAGTTCAACCACCCGGGTCCGGCACCGGTTCAGCAGAATGACAGGTATGCAGGTCTGACAGTACCTCAATCACCGAGGTTCTGTAAGTTGGACTTAACTCAGTTCAAGATTTTCTTTTTTTTTCCCCAAAGATCTTAGGATTTAGGATTTAAACAAAATCAAGTTTTCAAATAACTTGTGTCAAAGTTACAGAAACGTTGCATGAAATCAAAGTTAAGTTTTCACATGGAAAAAACGTAACTAGCCCGTTTTGTGCATCATCAGCATGTTTGGCCCATATATAATAAGCTACATCAGGATTAATGATCACAATGGATGTGACAAAGATGGACAACAAATATTTTGATCGATTGATTTTTTTTTTCTACTGATTTATAACTTATGAAAAACTCAAGGTATCAATATTTGTCTCTCAGACCTTCCTCCAGATTTTTTTTTATTCCATCTGTTATTTTTAACTCCCTTCACAAACATTTTACTGATCAAATATTAATTGTTAGTAAGTCTCCACAAATACACACAGCTTTAGCATCTGTGTCAATAGAAATGTTTGACTTGAAACTAAAGTCAGGTCTTGCTCCTGCTACAGTAGCTGCATTTCTATTCACTATATACTTGCGCAAATTAGAAGTTCTATAATAAATTAGCTTAAAGAAAGCGCCCCAATTCTGGGAAAAATTTTATTTTTTTTAATTTTCTGAAAAAAGTCTGATGTTTTGTGAAATTTATCCAGTTCACAAAACTGTAATGGAAACATTTTGTTCACATCACACGAGTCACACGATCAACAGTCCGACGTTACTACTGGCAGAAAATATGAAGAAGACACAGGAAGTGGCAGGTGGCTGATGGTGTTGCATGGTTTTTAATGAATTATCACACAAACAAACTTATTCATATGTGATTTTAATTGCATTTCTGATTTAATGGAAAAACCACCATTGCAAAAAAAAAAATTGTATTTTTCTGACATTAGATTAGTGGAATATCGACAAGGTTTGTGCACATTTCTAATGGAAATGGAGCAACTGTTTTCAGTTTATGCTAAACGCTAGGCTCATATGAGCACGGTACTCTGTTTTGATATGACTTATTGATTAAAAAAAAAATTTATGTGTCATCAGCTCTAGCTTTTAGAGAGAAATCAATAGATGTTGACAGTTTAACGTGTCAATATCAGTCCGATTAGTAAAACTAGAGATGTAACAACTGATGTTTATTTACATCTCGTTCCCTCCTGGTCATTTTTTATGGTGTCTATTGCCTAGGGGAGTAGTCTACATAGGTGAATAACGGTTATTGGGTGTAACAGCGCTATCAATATCATACTTTGCTCTCAGCCCAAATTTTTAATTGGTGCATCCCTACAGGTCAAATTGGACCAATTCAGCAGGACAGAACATCACATCAGAACGCGAGACACCACGGAAAACAATCGGTGCAGCTGTAGTTATATTGAAATGGATTTCTTGTTGCGGATGAAACCAACTCCTTAAAGAGAATTGTTGTCATAAATGATCTAGCTTAAATGTGCGAATGCAAGCCTCCTTCTACGAGGCCCAATTAAAGTCTACACTCACCAGCTAAAGTTCTGATTCAGATGGCAGAAAATCAACCTGGCCATGCATACAATCCAAAACGGCATCAATTCCAGAGATTACTGCGGCTCTGAAATGCATCAGATGAGCTGTACATATAGTCTACGTGAAATCTAAACGTTGGGGTTACGGAGCAGTGACCCAGGCAGAGGGAGACAGGAAGCAGGGTTTCATGCTGGGTATGAGGATGACAAACCATTAGTGGGATTTGGAGCACTGAACTGAGAAGATATAGGCTTTGCAGAGACTTGTCTGAAAACTGCCATCTAACCCCAGTTATATGTATTTAATTCACTTTTGCTGTCAGTTAACCTACAAGTCTTTTCCTCTTCTCCCACACCTCTATTCATAGGTCACCCCTGTTCTTTAGTTGGTCCGGTTTATCTGAACCCGAGCCAGTCCTGGGAGCAGGAAGCGAGCGACACAAAAGTAACAATCTGATTAAAAATCAGTCAACTGACATTGAAAAGACTGATTGCATTGCAACATGTGCTCTGGAAACGACAGGTAAAGAAAATAACCAATTCTACAGAGAATCTCAATTCCTAATCCTGGATCTTCTGAATCAGCGTTTTCCCCAGTGCAATATAAGCCTGGCGGGCCACCAGGCTTCACTTGCTCCCCACCAGGCGAAGCGTTATTTATTTTAAATGGGGTTTTTTATACATCAGTAGCAGTGACATGCATGACGGATAAAATCAAAGATGAATTAAGCCATGTTTATAGTTAATGCATTTCCTGCAGCAGCCCATCAGTCACATTCTATTATTTCCAAATTATGATGCCTGCTGTGTACCTCCAGGTTTTTGTAACTAGTGCCTCTACCAGCAGGCTGAAAATGTTGAAAAGGGGATTTTAAAATGTTTAAATTGCTTGTCTTTGCAGCTCCTAATTGCTAGTCTAACGCATGTCAGATTATGCGCCCATTCATCCGCCCTAGAAGTCTGTCCACCGTATGCATTTTGATGAATTCTTTGATATTTTTTTAAATTTAAGAAAAAGGCATGCACCTAAACTCACATAATACTGATCATTTAAATTACAGACTTTTATTCATACACCTATTTTTTGTTTAATTGTAGACTGATGAAATTTGATACAGTACAGAACTTTATTGAATTGTTTTAAATAAATCTCTTTTCCTCTTGTCAGGCACATAATTTCAACAGAATCTGTAGAACATCTGAGAAAATGATTTGATTGTTTCTCAGTGGGATTGCTGGACACTGGAAGGTCCATCCAGGTGTTTTGGACCGCTGAATGGTTGCCATGGGGGATTAAAGGATTTCTCAAAAATTCATGAAAGAATCAAGGCAACACTCTGGGTTTCTTTTTTTTATGAAGGAATAGCATTATAATGTGATGAAGAGCTAAAAAAATAAACAAATTTAACAGAACACTGCCCCTTTAAAATTCACATGACAATCTGCACCTTCCAACATGGCAGCTACAGCGATGCTTTTCTAAAGTAGGAACAGAAATGATTGGCCGATTCGACTGAAAGAAGGATGACTACAGGGCTATCCTTAAATAAAACCAGTTGCCCTCAGCAAATGACATAAGGCTGGCGTGTTAATTCAACTGAGAATTGATGCTTAAAAATTCTGTAACAGACATTCTGTATGTAAACTCACAGACCTGCAATTATTTTGCAAAGACGAATGGAGAAACGTGTTAAGTGTCCAGGTGTATAACCCTCAACTGACTAGAAAATGTCTGTTGGATCACTGAGTGATCAGTCTTCGACGAAATTCTTAATGCAACAAAAACTCTTTGCGTCTTTTTTTCCTAAAACTCTATGAACTGTGGATCCTCCGATTAGCGACTATCCACTGCCGTGTATTCATCACTGGTATGAAACCCCAGTGAAGCCCAGTGAATTTGCGTGGCGAGACACATGAAGAGCAAGGGTTCTGAACAGCTTCTGCCTGCGCCTTTCCTCCGAGAGACGCGCGATGCTTTCTGCTTGGCTTCATCTGCGTCGTATACCCCCTTCCCTCCTGCCACATTCACCTCAACTCAGATCAGAAATGCATCTAAGCAAAACCGTCCAGGGGCACACAGAGATGGAGGATGTGTTCACATCACTAAAGAGCCGGAGCACAGTCATCTTCCCCTACAGAATGAGGCTAACAGGGGGCTGTTTAGTTTAAAAAAAAAAGAAAGAAAAGACATACACAAGTGTAAACAGCGATAAGAAAGCAACAGCTGTAAAAACAGTCCTTGTCCATTCTTAT